>CM049794.1:19420360-19749850 GCA_027422405.1 Ptychobarbus kaznakovi | reverse complement strand
GTTTTTAACAAGAACTTAATTGTTAGAATTAAATAAACCATAACGAAGTCCTTTTATAATGTCAGTACATTAAAGCTTTGAAAATAACTATAGATAAACTATATATCAATCGCTACATTTTTTTTTCCAGAAAGATGCAGTGGTAACCTTAAAGTGGAAGTGAAGCAGTCAGTCAAGTTTACATTATTTAGTTAATTGAATTCCACTTTAATTAAAAAATATATAACAAACACGATTAATATAAACGTTTTAAAGAGGTCATATGATGATGTTTTTAAAGATCATTATTTTGTGTGTTTGGTGTAACAGAATATGTTGACATGCTTTAATGTTCAAAAAACACATTATTTTTCAAATACTGTACATTATTGTAGGTCCTCTATGCCCCGCCTCTCTCAAACGCTTCGCTTTCTACAAAGCCTCCTTCTGACAAGCGCAGTCTGCTCTTATTGGCCAACTGACCCAGTGCATTGTGATTGGCCGAACACCACAAGCACGCAACTGAAATGTATACCCCTTTCCATAATCGCGAGCTTCAGCTTTCAAAATGAATGTAAAGACTTAATAATAATAAAAGCTAATAATGTCCTTAGTTTTACCATCAGTTCAAGCCCGAGAGGGGAACAGAGTGGCGTGACAGACACAGTGATGATGCTCGAATGTGTTAAGCCACGGTTAAGACAGCTGACTCCACTGTTATGTGTGACCCCCCTCTCTCTCTCTCTCCACTCTCACTCTCACTCACTCACTCACTCACACGCGACATGCACACTTTGCATTTACACACTCAATAGCAAATACTTAAACTAATAACAAAACATACTTACAGTTGCTGATTCAGAAGCGCCAGATTGTCATAGCAAAGTCGGAATTGACCCATTGTTATTTTTTTATTTTTTAGAAATAGCCTTCACAACCAGCCTTGTACTCTCCTAGGTTCACAAAACTGTCGTCCATAAAATGCATTGCACAAATTCGAACATCTGGGTTGTGCTGTTCTGTTGTAAATAATCTTAATGACTCCTAACTGCCTCTACTTTCAGAAGCCAAATAAAGTGCTTTCGCATAGAAACACACAGCTTCTCCCTGACATGACTGCATCAACACTACTGCGGTTACTGAATCCAACGCACCTTTGTTTGCGTGCACATTTGCGCTGCATTATACAAATATTTCCACATCGTGACGTAGACATGTTGATGTGTTTGAATGAGGCGTTTTAGCCCAGTCTGGATCAGCCTTCTCTTTTAGATAGAATAAATCCTTTTGTGGGAGACTTTGAGCTTTGTAACTCTTCAGATATTATACATGCACAAACAGCTACATAACACACTACAGAAAAGGAAAAATAGAAATCGCATCGTATGACCCCTTTAAAGAAAAAATGATGTTTTGTTATAGCTTTTAGGTTCTATGCAATATCACATTTATTATCGCAGATGAATCGCCTTCGATTATGAAAGCAATATTGCATAGCTTGTCAGTGAACTATGACTCTCTGTGTATTAAACGCCGCTCCATCTGAAAGCAGGTGATGTAGATTTACGGCTAATCACGGAACCGGCTTTACTAACGAGATGTGCATGATCATCATGTTCGATATTAGGAAAAGCTGCGATATTCATGCACAAATCTTGTTTGTGAAGCACGGTTCTGTGATCAGTAGTAAATCTCCATCTGAAGGCCAGAGGGCGCTCTCGTGCGGAAACTCCAAATACGCCCCGCAGAAGAAATCCAGGAAATACTGATCTCTGCAGCTGAATAAACAGAAGATTTAACTGCTTTCATTGATTCAACGTGAACAATAAACACATCGTCTCACAGAAGGATTAATTTCAAACACTCGACTGACATTATGAATAAAAACATGTTATTCAAATATGGTATTTTCTCGTGCTTTCAGATGGAGCAGTGTTTACTACACAGAGCCGTAGTTCACTGAGAAGCTAAGCAAGCAACTTTATTATCAGAGCACTATTTGATAATATCAATGTATAATATTGATGATATGGCAAGACATATCGGCATAATTTTTCAGATCGGGCTGATGCCGATATTTACATTTATAGCCATTATCATCTGATTCCGATATCGGTCCGATAATATCGTGCATCCCTAAATAGGTGCTGTCAGAATGAGTCAAACAGCTGATAAAAACATCACAATAATCCACACCGCTCCAGTCCATCAGTTAATGTCTTATAAAGTGAAAAGTGTGTTTGTGAGAAACAAATTCATCAAGACATTTTATAAACTTAAATCCAATGCTTCCAGTTAAAATACAAGTCCTCTATCCATAATATTGCTTTCTCCAGTGAAAAAGTAGTTTGTAGTAGTTGGTGTACAGATCATGCACCGTTTACAAGCAAAAGCAGTCCAAAAAATAATATGTTGGTGGATTTTAATGTGAGAGGACAACAGTGGATGCACTTTTTCACTGGAGGGAGTGTTATGGATTATAGACGTTTTTATTTTTAATGTGATACATTTCTCCAAATCTGTTACGATGATGATGATTCAAACTCATCTACAACTTGGATAACCTGAGTACATTTACAGTTAATTTACTTTTTTTTTTAACACTTCTCTCTTTTTTGAAGGTATCCGTTTGAACCTCCAAAGATGCGCTTTCTGACACCCATCTATCACCCCAACATCGATAATGCAGGACGCATTTGTCTTGATGCTCTGAAACTGCCACCAAAGGTAAATACTGGAAACAATTATTTAACCCAAATCTAATTCAATAAATATAGGCTTAATTTTTTTATTTATTTTGCAAAATATAATTTTGATCATTTTGTTTGTTGTGAAGTATAACGCTTGTAGTCATATTAACTTTGATAGTAGACATTTTTCATGCATATATGTAATTTATTTAATGGCATCTTTTTTATGATTGAAGGCCAGCATCACTGATATCAATATGTCTCTATAAAATAGTTTTTTCCCCTTAATATTTAATCATTGACTGTAGCCATTCAGCATTACAGAATAATTGAGAGATATCAATTTTAACATTTATTAGACTTAACTTCTAATTTAATTAAACTTAAAACAATCTTCACATGAACCCATTATAATAAAGGACATATTTAGCTACCTGTGCCCTTCAACAGAAATATACAGAACATGAATCGTTTTCAAACACTCAATTCTAAATTATATATAGATGAACCCCTTAAAGCTATAAAAGTTATTGATTTCCTCTTTTGTTCTTTGATTAATATGCATCACAGCAGCTGGTTAGTAGCTTATTTTCCTGCAATTTAGGGCTGCACAATTAATCGAATTTCCAATCGCAATTACAATTACGGATGCCACAATTACGTAATCGTTCAAAGCAGTTAATCGTTCAAAATCTACTTATGTTATTCTGTGTGCTTAAGATGTGTTCTTTTCTTTCTACATGTTATCTTAAGGGTTTTTGCATTGTTTTAGTATAACATTATAATACCATGCATATTTGTACTTTTTATTTAAAGAAACCCTTCCAATGTATAGTGAACTTCACATTTGTGGCTTAATACTATAGAAGTTTTTCAGTTAGTGTTTTCAGCTTGTTTATTTTCATCTAAAATATGGCATGCAGTTGCTTTAGACAGTGCTATAAACATCATTCAATGTAAATTGTGATGATCGTAATTAATAATCTCAATTACAATTTCAAGGGAATAATCGACAATTATGATTTTTGTCATAATCATGCAGCCCTACTGCTATTTCTTTAAAAGCTGCTGCTGCTGAATGTGATCTTATTTTCTCACAACTCTCTTTACCTATTCTGACCCACTTCAGGTCTTAAAGTCTCTACTAATGAGCGAACGAGTTTTTAGATGAGGGACACAGACACAGTGCTGGGGAGCCTCAGGACAGTTTTAAAAAACATTTCAGAGACATGTTCTTAAATGTGACGCATATATAACATATTGTATGCATGCACACACATTTAAGGCAGCTTTAGTCGCCTTTTTGGTAACTTCATGCCTTAACTAACGGCATAACTAGGACATTGCATGCACGTAGTTTCTTTCGCTGTCTGATGTGAAATGATACAGGCTACAGCGTGTGCCGTCACCTTTGTGCGTGTATTTGAAGAATGCGTGCTACGAGCACAGTATGTTTTCTGCACTCGTTTGACTCGTGCCTGGCGCGGAGGCGACGTTAGAGCGCGCATCTGAAACGTCTCCCGTTTGATGTGGTCATAAAGACTTTCTACATCTAAATAAATGCAATCCTTTTCAAGAAAAAAGAGACAGAGGCAGCAGTTGTGAATGGGGTGGAGAACCCAAGCCCCACCCCTGCGTTAATTGCGTAAAATATTTTTAACGCGTTAATCTGAAAAAAATATCTTCTGTGTTAACGCGCTAATTTTGACACCACTAATTCATATTCATTTTGTTTCAAAGGGAGCTTGGAGGCCATCGCTCAACATTTCTACAGTGCTCACCTCCATACAGTTACTGATGTCCGAACCAAACCCCGATGACCCACTCATGGCTGATATAGTGAGTTTTTCATATATTCCCTCGGTTTTTAAAGGTCAAGTGTGTAAAATCTGGAATTGAAATCTGTTTGTTTGAACAGACCGGCATAACATCGGCTGAATCAGTGGCTTAAATTGGTTTTAGGATTAGCTGTTTGTTCAAAAAACTTTTTTATTTTGTGCCACTTTCACACTTCTGACTGTTAATTATGGAAGCCTGTTTCTGCCACAAAATAAAAAAGGCAATTGTGACTTCTTATCGCACAATTCTGACTTTTTCTCACAATTGCAAAATATAAACTCACAATTGTGATAAAGTCAGAATTTCAAGATAATTAGTCTTTTTAAATTTTCCTTCAGTGACAGAAATAAGCATTCATAATTATTGCTCTCACATTACTCTTGAAAATTAATTTACCTGGCATATTTTCCAGTCCTCAGAATTTAAATACAACAAACCACTATATCTAGATAAGGCAAAGAAATGGACGACTGAACATGCTATCCAGAAGAACAAGGTGAGATTTGTGCTTTTCAGAACTGTCATTTATTTAAACTTGCAGCGATGGTTAAGTCCATCATTACACACATCAGACACTGGGGAGAGCCAGTGTTCTTTCATTGCTTCAGTCTGATGGCACTGTTTCTCTTCTCTCTTGTGTTTGAAGGGTTATGTGGAGACTGAAGTAAAGGCTCCTGAGAATAAAAATAAGAAAACTGCACACAAGAGGGAGGCACTTACCGCACAGGAGAATTTAGAGCACACCAAGAAAGTATGCATGCAGTAGGCTTCTATTTGACAAATGACTGATTTTAAGTTTGTTATAAAAACAATTTTCTGTGGTATTTTTTTTCTTGTTTACAGTTGGTTATGTGAATGTAATAAAATAAATGTAATGTTACCCTAGATTTGTATCTCCCTGAGTTGTTCATTAGTCTTCAAGACATAGAGTGCCTTTCAATTTAAAGACGTTTCTTAATACACATTTAATATTTAATGAATAAAAGTCTATTAAAAAGTCAGAGGTGGAAAGTAACGAATTACATTTACTCGCGTTACTGTCATTGAGTAGCTTTTTTGTGTACCTCTACTCTTTAAAGTAATTTTACTTTTACTTAAGTATATTTTGTTTGAAGTATTTTACTTCGCTACATTTTAAAACACATTAATTACATTTGTGTCGGTGTACTGCCACTAAATTAATCCAAATAAATCAAACAAACTCATGAATTAAATCTGTGATCGGTCAATCTTAACGGTTATTTCATGGGCAAAATCTGACACAAATTAATTACTTTGGCAATGGCCATTATTTTTATACAATAAGTTAAAACAAGGAATCAGTTGTAGAAGCAGATGTGAAACCAGCAGCTGTAATGAACCACAGCACTTTGGAAGGTGTTGTTCATTTTTATGCATGAATCGTTTTAAAAAGCTTCGAGTAATGAACCTTTTCCCGATACAATTGGGTTTAAAGCTTGACTGGTTCAGAAAGCTTCACTTCGCCATTACTACCATATTGCCTGGTTTTGCTCTATTTCAACAAAAAAACTAATTCCAAACACAGCCACCACACACAGTTGTGTGTCTCTGAGCAACATGACAGTGTTTCGTTCTTGAATGAATCAACTGTTTAAATGACTCTGTTCAGTCGCTATGACTCTCTTAACAGTGAAACCTACTGGCTGTTTTAATTTCACATTTAAAGAATCTTTTTTGATTAATTTTTTTTTAATAATTTGAAACGAGTATTCAACAATTTCTGCATTTGTAACCGCAGGCTAAATGCAATCATGTCAGTGTGTAAATACATCTATGCCACTTCAGATGAATCTTCTGTGTTTCCTCTGCATTGCAAATATTAATTTAGTTGATACTGATTTAATTTGCCTGGTAACAGCCCAAATGTGTTCTTATTCTAAATAACTGATTCCTTTAATTAAAAACACCTAGTTTGAGATGTATAGGCCCATATCCCAGGTGTGTCAAACTCAGTTCCTGGAGGGCCGCAGCCCTGCAGAGTTTAGTTCCAACCCTGCTCCAACACACACACCATGTAGTTTTCAAATAAGCCTAAATGATTAAATTATCTGGATCAGATGTGTTTAATCAGGGTTATATCTAAACTGTGCAGGGCTGTTGCCCCCCAGGAACTGAGTTTGACACCCTTGGCCTATCCCATTTTTTTCATCCCTCCCACTGGTAAAATGTAAAAGTAATTTTTACTCAGAGTACATTTTAAATGAGCTACTTTTTACTTTTACTTGAGTAGATTTTTAGACTTGTAAAAGTTCATTAATGTAATGGTACTTTTACTTCAGTAGAATATTTTCGTACTCTCTCCACCTCTGTAAAAAGTATTCCATACTAGATCCGAGGTAGTTATATTGTATAATACAATAGGTAGCTTACTTTACAATCTGTGAAATATCTCAACCAAGCTTTATTACAAGCTTATCAAATCAGTCACAATCATGATTTTTTGACTTGTGGTCTTATATTTAACACAATGTTAACATGTAAAACTTGAGCTTTTATTGTGACCTTTTTACAAAACAAAAAACTGTTATGTTGGGTTGTTTTTTTTTTTTGTAGTGTAATAAGAGTTGATCTTTATCATGGTGACGTTGGTTGTAGGAACAAATAGTTATTTGTTATTTTTCTCCTGCCTGCACTCTCGTGAAGCATCAGCTGTCCAAAGATAAAACTAGAAGAAATAACTTTATATTACTATTACACGGCTCTGTGGAATACTCTATTCTGATTGGTCAGTCACCATGTTCCGAGGTATGTTATTCACCGATAACAACCGGTACAAACTAACAATACAGGCTCATCCAGGTAACTGCAGCTGGTGCTATTCGCTTGCTGGGAACATTTCTTCTTCGTGGAAACTTTGCATTTCTTTGGCTAATAAAATATTAAAACTCAAATCAATATTCTCTGTACAAATATTTAAATGTGCCATCCTGGTATCACGGACTCGCTTTCTCGTGATTGTTTTGTACACTGTAATGGACTGTAACATTTTTAAAACATTTTCGTCTTAAATCAATATCTTAGCCACTTGCTAGCAACTGCTTTCTTCACAGAAACTTCAAATATTTAAACCCAAATCAATATAGTGTCTAATTATGTAGTTTTGTGGCAAGTAGCCATGTGATAAGCGGGATAATGTACATCCAGTAAGTTATTATTGCAAAATAAAGCCCTTCAGTCTTATACAACAGGCCTCCCTTACATACATTTCAATAAAACATTTTGACAAAGTTGTTAAACAGCATTGTCTGAAAATGCCTGACATGCTTTAAAACTATGTAGTTTTGTGCATTTTCGCTGCTTTGGAGTTAAGTGAGTGGAGTTTACTGTATATCACTGTCATAATGAGGATAGCTGCAAAGCCACTAGAAGGCAAGCCAACCTTTAACCAAAAAAGTGTAACTTTTAGAGTTGACCACCCCCCCCCCCCCCCACAAATAAAATAAAATACAAATTCAGTTTTATAAGAAGTCACTTTCATTTTGCGACAGGTGGGATTCTGCTTACGGCACTTCCAATTCATTCCTGTGGTATTCGTAAGCGGCGACTGAGTATTGCACATTCAATGCATGGAGAAAATGAGTGAATCATTACACCCCTAATAGAAGTCACTGGTAATCAATAAACAACAGGAGTTGATGACAGACAAATCATAAAAGCTGTGAAAAAGAACCCTAAAATAAACCCTAATAAATATGTGTCTGTAAAATCACCAACAACACTCCTAAAAATAAAGGTGCTTACAATGTTCTGCACAGTGATGCCATAGAAGAACCATTTTTTGGTTCCAAAAAGAACCATTCAGTCAAAAGTTCAGTCACCTTTTTATAATCTGAAGAACCTTCTTTCACCAAAGAACCTTTTGTGAAACAGAAAAGTTCTTCAAATAGTAAAGGTTCTTTATGGAACCATTTAGACAACAATTTTTTTTTTTACATTATTTTTAAGAGTAAACCTCCAGAAAGCTGGGGTGATGCTCTGACAATCTACTGTCCAAAGACTACAGAGGCTACACAGCAAGATACAAACCTCTGACCAGCACCAGAAATAGAAAGGCAAGATCAAAAAAGAAGGTAAGCCATCCTCACTTAACAGCATTTTTACACAAGTGCTTAAAACTTTTAACAAGTATAGCTTTGCAGGTAGGTTTCTTGAATCATACTCCGGTCCTCACTGTCCTGTAGCGTTTAGCTCCAACCCCAGTTAAACACCTGAACCAGCTAATCAAGGTAAATGTCCTCTCTGTAAACTTCCAGGCTGGTTTCTTGAGTCAAGTTGGAGGTAAAATCTCCAGGACAGTGGCCCTGCAGGACGAAGTTTGTACATCCCTACTCAAATTGTACCTCAGTGTCATGCTTAACCTTATGCTCTAGGAGGCGATCTAGGATATTAATTTAAATAAAAAGTACGTGAGATTGTACAAACAACATGAGAGCTGTCATATTACAGTACCAACACATTTTCACTATAGCTTTATATATACAAAATAACATTAAAGATTCAAGATTTTATTCGTCACATACACAATTATACAGAATATAACCAGCAGTGAAATGTAAGTCAGGTCCGCTCCATGGACAGTGCAATTACATGTAACACAAACACAAGAGAATATACATAAACATAGGTATGAAAAAAATAAATAAGTAAAAACAAATAAAATGTGCAGGACAGTATACTGTAGACTTAATAAATAATAATATAAGCAGGAGTGTGCAAGAAGATTGTGCAAACAGGTTGTAGAGGGTATTAACATAGCAGCAATACGGATGGTAGAGCAGAGCCGATCCTCCCTATACGCAGAATACGCAAGCTGCGTAGGGCCCCGAAACACCAGGGGGCCCCCTTAATCCAAAATATGTTTTAATTTTGGGTTCGTTTTGGAGTTTGGCCAGAGGTTATGAAAACATGAATGCTCGAATGATCATTTCAAGATGATTCAAGACGAAGTGAAACCCAGACAACGGCATTGCATCCATTCGTGCATCTCAACCACACACGCCGCCACCCCCCGTTCTGCGTAGGGCCCCCAGAAGTCTAGGATCGGCTCTGTGGTAGAGAATAATGAATATCTTACTGATTATTAAATGGAGTTATGTTGATGTTATGAGACCGAGTTTGAGTTTAGGAGCCATATTGACATAAGCTGCTCTTGCTTTACCAGTCAGCAAGGGAATTAAATGCCAAACCCAATCAGTTTTGGTCCACCTACAAGCAACAGCAATCCTTTCAAAAGTAACAAGGAAATGCTCTACAGCATCAGTGTCACTTAGTTTCTCCAAACGAGGCATCTGAGATAATGGCCGGCCTATATTGTCCTCAACCTGATTACCACCTTGCTGCTGGACTGAGCTGAAATGGGGAAAATGAGCTGAAAATGAGACTCAATTCTCTCCCTGTATTGGAGATTAGCGGCTCTTACTGCACGTCGGAGAGCATAACACGATGCTTTGTACACGCTCATGTTTCCCGACAAAAGACCGGCGTTGTATGCGGCAGTATGTTGGTTAACTGCAGCACGGATAGTTCTGTCCACCCATGGTTTCTGATTTGAGAATGTCCTTATAGTTACTGTGACGGCCGGCAGTATGTTGGTTAACTGCAGCACGGATAGTTCTGTCCACCCATGGTTTCTGATTTGAGAATGTCCTTATAGTTACTGTGACGGCCCGAGTGTTGGCCGCACAAGAGTGGTAATGTGGAGGTAACCTCTCTCACACATGCATCTATTTGAAGTAGGTTTAGTCATTTAAGGTTAATCTTTATTTAAATTGCCTTTGTTGTTTGCATTCATTTTCATTTCAGTTTATAATAATCACATGCCACAAACAATATTCATTAGTTCTTTATTGTTAGGGTTACATTTACAATTCATCTTATATACTTCGTTGCTGATTTGGAGTGCACACAAATTAGTTTCGTTGTATAGGTTACTTACATTTGTTTCTATTTTGAGTTTAAGTTTACCGGTGATGTATGGGGATCTTCAGACGTGGTTCGCTGCAGCTGCATCCTGGTGTGACGAAATTTAGAGTCCGGGCAGGAACAGAGAATTTAAGCATTAGTGGTTCTGCCCGGACATACCATTCACTCAGGTTGCCGGGGAAGGAGGAAAAGTTGATATCTTTATCTATTGATTTATTTAGTTGTACATTCATGATATATAATTACACTTAGATTTTATTTATCTTGATTTAATGTATTTCTCTGTTTGATTTGATGTTGATTCATTTAACGTTATATGTTGAATGTAAAGTTTGTTGCTTTCCCTCTTAATTTGTAATGGGCCCATCTTTCCCTTTATAAGCTGTTGCTTTGTTCGTTTGTAAGTTCAGTTTTAGTTATCTGTTTTCTGTCTGAATGACTTGATTTAATTTTCTTTTTGTTTGCTGTTCTATCTTTTTGTATGATTTATGAGTTTATTTGTTTTTCATGGGTTCAAATAAAGACCCGTTTTCTATCGAAAAGCTTGTGTTCCTTGCTCCTGACTTCTCGGTCCCTCACATATGGTGTCAGAAGTGGGATCTTTTTAGTGAGTCAAGGACACTAAGCTGGTTTGTTTTTCTTATTGCCCCTCGTGGCAGTGTTTTTTTCCTGTTGTTATGAGTCGTGTCTTAAGGAAAAATATGCCTAAAGCTGCACCCTTACAGCAAGAGGAAGAAAGGGGTGAGGAGGACCAGGACGGGTCGGAAGGTGCTGAAGGGGGCAAGGCAACAGGAGATGGGGAAATTTCAGTGAATGAGTTGGCAAATCTGTTGCGAGCCCATATGGCCAGGATGGACGGCAGAGAGACTGCAAGAGAGCAGGAGCAGGCAGATCAGGAGCGGCGGTTTAAAGCTCTCCATCACCAGTTCGGTCTTTTGCAATTGGAGGTACATGCACGCACCGTTCCTAATCCTTACGTATCTAATGTAGGCCAAGAGGCCCGGGGAAGACCCAATATGGATCCTTCAGATTCTGACGAACACTCGGAGGCTTCAGTCCAGCAGCAAGGTGGTAATCAGGTTGAGGACAATATAGGCCGGCCATTATCTCAGATGCCTCGTTTGGAGAAACTAAGTGACACTGATGATGTAGAGCATTTCCTTGTTACTTTTGAAAGGATTGCTGTTGCTTGTAGGTGGACCAAAACTGATTGGGTTTGGCATTTAATTCCCTTGCTGACTGGTAAAGCAAGAGCAGCTTATGTCAATATGGATCTGAACGAGTCTACTGACTATGACAAAGTGAAGTACGCCATTTTAAAGAAATATGATGTCAACGCTGAAACGTATCGACAAAAGTTCCGTTCCTTGACTGTAGATCCAGCAGAGAGTCCGAAGGAGCTTTATAACCGGCTCAAAGAACTCTTTGGAAAGTGGATCCAGCCTAAGAGCAAAACTGTGGAGGAGGTGAGTGAAATCCTCATTCTGGAGCAATATCTTAGAATGTTGTCCCCTGAACTCCAGGTGTGGGTTCGTGAAAGAGATCCCAGAACAGCAGCGGAAGCAGCATCTTTGGCGGATGTGTTTGTTGCCGCCAGAGGAAAGAATAAGCCGTGGGCTTGGAAACCTGGCAATGATCGTCGTTCCCCTGACATGCCTCACTTTCAGCAAAGGAAGGTGGAGGGAACTGGTAAGCCCTACATGGGGAAACCTGCAACAGCCAGATTAAATTTTGCTCCCAAACGACCTCCCATATGTTATCTTTGTGGGCAAGAAGGGCACATTAAGCCAAATTGTCCAAAGATATCCGCTCAGCTGACACAGCTATGTTTGGTGCCAAGGAGGGACGTAACCAAATCCCCAAGCTCTTTGAGAACTACTATTGTGGAGATAAATGGAGAGAAATTGACTGCTTTAATTGACACCGGCAGTGACCAGACTCTGGTAAGAAGAAAGTTCATATCACCCTCTTTGATCAGCACCGTGAACAAACTGCCTGTTTGCTGTGTGCACGGGGATGAAAGATTGTTACCTACCGCCAACCTTTATGTCAAGATTGAAGATCAGACTTATCTGGTGGAGGTTGGGGTGTCTGATAACTTGTCTTTCCCTGTGATTCTGGGTCGAGATATACCAGTGTTGCTGGAGTTATTGCACCCGACGCAGCAGTGCCGTATGGTGATTACCAGAGCAAAGGCGAACCAGTCAGAGGAGATTGAACACACCCTGAGTACTTTACCTTTCTTCAACATAGAGCTTGAGTCTGGAGTGCCTAAGAGGAGAAAGACTAGAAGAGAAAGGAGACAGGAAAAGGTAAAATATGCTGCTCATACAGTGTCTGAAAATATGACCTCTAACTTACCTGTGAACTTCCAGATGCCCACCAACATAATTCAGATGCAGCAGGAAGATGATAGTCTCACGGAGTGCTTTGCTAGAGCTGCAGGGTTAAGGGAAAGGCCTCTAAATGACAGTACAGCCAGATTTGTGATAATGAGGGGACTACTCTATCGAGAGATCGGGGCACAGAAACAACTGGTGGTTCCGCAGTGTGTTCGAGAGATGGTGTTACATCTGAGTCACTCGATTCCTTGGGCTGGCCACCTAGGGAAAAATAAGACTGCTGCAAGAATCAAAAAGTATTTTTTTTGGCCTGGTTTGAACGTAGATGTGGCCCAATTTTGTAAGAGCTGTCCTGTTTGTCAAAAGGTTTCCCTCAGACGTCCGTTAAGAGCACCACTGCAACCACTTCCTATTATTGGTACTCCGTTTGAGAGACTTGGAATGGATGTCGTCGGTCCGGTGGAGAGGAGTTGCTCAGGGAATCGTTTCATGTTGGTGATAACAGACTATGCCACCAGATACCCAGAGGTATTTCCACTAAGATCGGTGAAAGCAAAACCTGTAGCTACTTGCTTGGTCCAGTTATTTTCCAGGGTCGGATTTCCAGCAGAAATTCTAACCGACCAGGGCACAAATTTCATGTCTACTTTGTTGAAACAGGTCTACCAGCTCTTGGGAATTAAGAGTTTGCGTACTACCCCCTATCATCCCCAAACAGATGGGTTGACTGAGCGATTTAACCAGACTTTAAAACAGATGCTACGAAAGTTTGTCAATGAGACTGGTCGAGATTGGGATCAGTGGTTGCCCTATCTTCTATTTGCATATCGGGAAGTCCCTCAGGCTTCCACAGGCTTCTCTCCTTTCGAGTTGTTGTATGGCCGTGATGTCAGGGGCCCATTGGCTTTGCTCCAGGAGATGTGGGAAGGAAATCCTGAAAGAGAAGAGTCCACCAGTGTTGTCTCCTATGTTTTGCAAATGAGGGAACGACTGCAGAGCATGACTACTTTGGCTCAGAATCATTTGGCGGAAGCCAGGGAACAGCAGAAGACCTGGTATGACTCTTTGGCTCGAGAGAGAAATCTGGAGGTCGGGAAAAAAGTACTTGTCATGTTACCCAGTCAACAGAGTAAACTGCTAGCCAAATGGCAGGGCCCTTATGAAATTAAAAAGCGTCTGGGTCCTACAACCTATGAAATCAGTATGCCTGGTCAAGATCGTTCAAGTCGAACTTTGCATGTCAACCTGTTGAAGGAGTGGGTTTCCCCTCCTGAGAAGTCTCAGTCACTGATGATTCGCTGTGTTCAGGAAGAAGAATCGGATGAGCAGTATCTGCCACAGCCAGTTCCTGGGGACTTCATGTTAGATCATCTAACGGATTCCCAGCGGTCACGGGTACAAGCTCTCTTTACTTCAAAGGTATTTTCTGAATATCCTGGGTTTACCAACTTGATTGAGCATGATATAGTGCTGAAACCTGATGTTGTCGTGAAACGTCAGAGCTATAGAATACCGGAGCGATTGCAGGTGACTCTGCAGGAAGAGCTAGACCTTATGCTTCGCTTGGGTATTATTGAGCCTTCGAATAGTGAGTGGTGTCATCCCATAGTCCTTGTGCCAAAGAAGGATGGGAGTATTAGGTTCTGTATTGATTTCAGATATCTGAACTCCGTATCTCAGTTTGATTCCTACCCTACCCCTCGCATAACTGACTTAATTGATCGTTTGGGCCAATCCAAATATCTGACAACGATGGACCTTTCTAAAGGGTATTGGCAAATTCCACTGACTCAATCCTCTCGACCCTTGACTGCATTCAGAACGCCAGGGGGTCTTTTCCACTTTAAGGTGTTGCCTTTCGGACTTCATGGGGCCGTGGCGACGTTTCAGAGGTTAATCGACCAAGTATTACGTGGTTTGCCTTTTGCTGCTGCATATCTTGATGATATTGTAGTTTACAGTAATACCTGGGAGGAACATGTGCAGCATCTCCAGGAAGTCGTACGGCGTCTTCAGAGGGCCGGCCTCACTGTCAACCCCAATAAATGTGCTGTAGCTAAACAAGAGACTGAATACTTGGGTTATGTCATTGGCCAAGGTGTTGTGCGACCACAGGTGAAGAAAGTTCAAGCCCTGGAGAAGTGTGTGGTGCCACAGACCCGCAAGGACCTGCAATCTTTTTTGGGTATGGCTGGATTTTACCATCGGTTTGTGCCTAACTTTTCCAGTAGGGCTGCTTCACTAACGGACATGGTTGGGGCACGTTGCTCAAATAAACTGCAATGGACTGCGGAGAGATTGAAAGCCTTCCAGGACATCCAAGGAGCTTTGACAACGGACACAGTGTTACATAATCCTGACTTTCATCAACACTTCGTTGTACAGACTGATGCCTCCGATAGGGGAGTAGGAGCCGTTCTACTGCAGGGACCACCAGAGAGCCGATGGCCCGTGGCTTACATCAGTCGTAAATTGTTTCCAAGAGAGGTACGCTATTCGACGATAGAAAAGGAGTGTTTAGCGATAAAGTGGGCTTTGGATTCCTTGCGGTATTATCTACTAGGCCGGGAATTTACCCTGGAGACTGATCACAAAGCATTGCAGTGGCTGGAGAAAATGAAGGATTCTAATGGAAGGATTACGAGATGGTATCTCGCCCTACAGCCCTTTAGATTCAAGATTCAACACGTGTCTGGTAAAGTCAATGTTACCGCTGATTATCTCTCCCGCTCTATTGGCGAAATTTCTGAAGAGGGGGGAAATGTGACGGCCCGAGCGTTGGCCGCACAAGAGTGGTAATGTGGAGGTAACCTCTCTCACACATGCATCTATTTGAAGTAGGTTTAGTCATTTAAGGTTAATCTTTATTTAAATTGCCTTTGTTGTTTGCATTCATTTTCATTTCAGTTTATAATAATCACATGCCACAAACAATATTCATTAGTTCTTTATTGTTAGGGTTACATTTACAATTCATCTTATATACTTCGTTGCTGATTTGGAGTGCACACAAATTAGTTTCGTTGTATAGGTTACTTACATTTGTTTCTATTTTGAGTTTAAGTTTACCGGTGATGTATGGGGATCTTCAGACGTGGTTCGCTGCAGCTGCATCCTGGTGTGACGAAATTTAGAGTCCGGGCAGGAACAGAGAATTTAAGCATTAGTGGTTCTGCCCGGACATACCATTCACTCAGGTTGCCCGGGGAAGGAGGAAAAGTTGATTTCTTTATCTATTGATTTATTTAGTTGTACATTCATGATATATAATTACACTTAGATTTTATTTATCTTGATTTAATGTATTTCTCTGTTTGATTTGATGTTGATTCATTTAACGTTATATGTTGAATGTAAAGTTTGTTGCTTTCCCTCTTAATTTGTAATGGGCCCATCTTTCCCTTTATAAGCTGTTGCTTTGTTCGTTTGTAAGTTCAGTTTTAGTTATCTGTTTTCTGTCTGAATGACTTGATTTAATTTTCTTTTTGTTTGCTGTTCTATCTTTTTGTATGATTTATGAGTTTATTTGTTTTTCATGGGTTCAAATAAAGACCCGTTTTCTATCGAAAAGCTTGTGTTCCTTGCTCCTGACTTCTCGGTCCCTCACAGTTACTGTTTCAGTAGCTTGCTCGGTTAGCGTGTTGACAAAGCTTAATGCTACATCCGTGAACTCGCAGACGTCAGATATAGTCGCCCGGAACATCCCTGTCAACGTCATCAAGAGCCACCTGTAGCATAGCTTCTGAGTGGGAGGACCAGCGCGTCACTACTCTCTCCACCGGGGGTTCCTGAACGAGCCTTTGTTTATATTCTGGTGTGAGAAAAATCGCGGCATGGTCCGATTTGCCAAAAGTCAGTAGTGAGCGAGCATTGTAGGCATTTTTAAACTGAGAGTAGCAATGATCCAGTGTATTCTGTCCTCTAGTTGGACAAGATACATGTTGATAAAAATTCGGCATGACCTGCCTGAGGTTGGCTTTGTTAAAGTCCCCTGCGATGATAAAGGCAGCGTGAGGGTGTTTATTAATGTAGACGCTGAGCACACCGTGAAGCTTGACAAAGCCAAGCCAGTGTCTGTCTGTGGTGGAATGTAAACGGCAGTAACAATGATCAATGAAAACTCCCGGGGCAGATAGAATGGGCGGCAGATAATGGAGAGATGTTCCAGATGAGGCGAGCAGGAGCGCGACAGAATGGAGATATTCCTGGGGTCACACAATTTCTTGTTGATAATGAAACACACTCCTCCTCCTTTGGTTTTACCGGCCTCGGCTGTTCTGTCCGTCCGTAAAACAGAAAAGTTATCAGACGGCATTAAAGCAGTGTCCGGTACCGAGGTCGTGAGCCATGTTTCAGTCAAACAAAGGATGTTACAGTCCCGTTGGAAACTTATCCTGGCTCTAAGATCGTCCATCTTATTTTCCAAGGATTGGACATTGGTGAGCAGGATACTCGGTAGAGCAGGACGGTGAGCCCTTTTTCTCAGTCTGTTGCGGATCCCAGCGCGTTTCCCGCGGTGCTTCTTGATCCGTCGCCTCAGGGGGTTATTCAAGTGGCCATTGTTCTCCGCAGCATTCCGAAGAATCTCAAGTGGCCACGTTGGATTCATGAATAAAATGTCCTGAAACAGGTTAGTGTAGCGGTGTCCAATGTCCAAAAGTCGTAAGTGATCAGTGCAGACATTATGTGTGTATAAAGAGAAAGCAAAATATGTAACAAAGTAAATAAGAGCACAATCTGAGCGGAGGTACCTGAATGGCGTCCGGACGCAGTGGCGCCATCTTGGTACATCAAATCAGTGATGTTATGTGTTACATATTGAAGCATTTATGGAAGAAATGCATTTAAAGGACCAAAGTATACTGGGTTTGTCATCACTGATTAAGAGAACAAGAAAGAATGAGAGAAACATCTCATGATTCTTAGAGTTTTTATCTGCTGGGAACCCAAAAATAAAGATTTAATAGAAATAAATTAATCACACATTTTCTATGTCGTGATTAGTCTGGTGGTTGTTGACAAAGATGAAGAGGTCCCTCTTTCTCACGCATGCCTTTATGGACACAAACACCTCCTGCTTTTCAGGTCAATAATTTTTCTCTGGTTTTGGTTGGCTGAACTCAAATGGAGACAGTAAAATATTATCGGGCAATGTTAACATTCCACCTGAGCTGTAATCACAGCTTGCATGCCAGATACAATCATCACTTACTGTACCTGTGTTTTTTCTCTCTCTCTCCCTCTGTTGGTGTACATATCTGTTGTGTGAATCCAAACACAGCTTAACAAGTGCCATCTCATCTCAGTCCTCTCTTTCTACTCTGCTGTTGAGAACTGATAACTGTTGTATGCTTAATTTCCATCACAGGAATACCTATCCTATAAAGAGTGTGTTTGGAATGAAATACTAGATTACTGTATATGTTCATGGTATTTTTGTCTCTACAAAGGTTCCGAAAGGGATAGCTATGCAACAGAATAAACCCAAAGAACCTTTCAGTAAAGAATTATCAAAATAAAACAATTTTCTTAGTGAAATTCTATATATATATATATATATATATATATATATATATAATATATATTAATAATCTGAAGAACCTTTTTCCCACTATAAAGAAGCTTTTATACATTTAAAAAAATGTACACGTGCAATAGCGTTTTTTCATGGAACCATAGATGCCAATAAATAACCTTACTTTTAAGAGTGTAGATTGTGAAATACAATGCACTTTGCAACAATAACAATTCCAAACAGCAATAATGCTACAATTTTGCCACATGACCTAATTATGCTGTGAGTATGGTCCATTTAGCAACTTGTTAAACTTATTCTTTTCATCAAATTCAAAGTCAACGATGCAATATCTGGCATGATTTATACTGCCTATACATGGTTGTAAAATGTTCTAAAAAGATGCGCTCCGCTTCCTCTCAATACTAGTTAGCTGTCTCTTATTTGCTTCTGTGCATGTTCTATCAACTGCAGTTTTTCAGTTTGATTTACATCACAAATTAGGCCTTAGAACCATAGTTGAAAAGTACAAAATATCCCTGCAAAAAAACATCTTGAATCAATTGATTTCCTAGTATTTACTTGCACACTTTGAATGTGATGCAGAGTCATTTAAAGAGTTTAGATTCTAACCCTATAACCCGTCTGACTTGTCCCAAAGTAACACATGCAACAAGTCTTTGCCTGGAAATAATTGAAGCAATCAACTATGAGACAATCAATAATTTATCATCCTTATTTATTGCTATATAATTCATGCCCCCTCCTTACCTTTGCTTCTATAATTGGACTGCCAATGGCAAGATTTAAAATAGAATCCAATATAATATCCTTTTCTTTCCTCTGTTCTCCCTGGCAGGCTCTGACTCGTGAATGTGTTATCATGTATACTAGCTGACTGTATTTTATAATGTCAACACGATTCTCACAAGCAAGCCAACATGAATTCAGCTTTCTGTCTTTGGGGTAAACATTCTGGGACATGAACTCTTGTGCAGGTTCACAGGTAAATGTCTTGATGTAGCGTCATTTCAAAACTAAGAAAGAAAAAGATAAACATGTTGAGAATAAATTGAGAATTGATGGTTTTGATTATGATAATACAATAAAATAATATTTAGGTGCAGCATAAAATCTTTTTTTTTCAGCTAAAATACTGAACGGCTGCACCGGAAGCCTCGTACATCCAATTTGAAAATGACCGCACCTGCGTTCTTACGTTAAAACTACGATGGATACAGTGGAGACTTTGAATGGCTGCAGTGGGTATCGTGCACACATGCTACGAGATGTATATGACAATTAGTTGAGTGCTGTTATCTACATGAGTTAAGTTTATGTAGGCCTACTCAAATTTAATTTAGCAAAGCGGTCTTCCAAAAGAGATTATCATTCCGTTTCTGCGTTCAGACTGCAGTCTGGGCATTAAAGGTGGAGATTTTCTGCACATTTCTGCATCTTTACGCCAGTAGCTGGCAATAACGTACTGTTTTAAAAGGGTTATCGGATGCAAAATTCACATTACAAGTTGTTTGAACATAAATGTGTGTTGGAAGTGTGTGTACACATCCATCCAAGAATTATAAAAATCCACCCGTTTTTTTTTTTTTATTATTCCTATTTTAAAATCCCTTTCTCAAAGGCCATGCAGGGGGCGGAACTAGTGGTTTCAGCCAGTACTGAAGGGGCCTCATGCAGAGCAGGCCCAGCTGTAGTACTGGTGACGTGGAGGCCATGAGGCCTAGCATCCTCTGAAATGCAGACCTGCCAACCTCTACGCATTTTGCTTAGCGGATAAGCATTTTGACCTCAAAGTATGCGGGTACGATTTGTCACTCTGAACTACGCAAAACCCTGGTTACGCCTCTGTCCAGATGCAGTACACAAATCAAGCAACAGAAAAAGCAGAGTTTTATTTCCGGCTTTGTGTTTAAATAATTTCCGTGCATTTTGTTTCTCTCCAAACTGGCTGTGTGTCCGTGAGTCTATAAGCTCCTCCCGCTTATAATGTGCATTTGAAAAAGCAGCACACGCAAAACATATTCCCTTAATGACTTGTAATGAGAAGCGTTTCTAAACCTGCTGTCCAACAAAAGAGAACATTATAACATACTAAACAGCATCAGTCGAATGTTAGAAATAACTTACTTTGGTGATCTTTTGTGACTTATCACAGAACGCAGAAATATATATCCTATACTGTAATAAAGGTTGTCAATTAGCGATGGATTATACATATACTTATTTTTATGTATTATGAAAATACCCGAGGTGGTTTTAAGAACACAGACAAACTATACATTGTCACAGTCGATTGTTTATTGGCTTAATATTTCATAATTCAAAGGCAAATCGATTCTATCTTAGCATTTTTATATATATATATATATATATATGCTTGGGGCCATAACAGAGGGTGTTTGGGGGGTGGTCTGGCGATGGCGTGACTTAGCCCCCTCCTCTTCCTGTCTGGATGATCAGAACGATGCCTGAGGCACAGGATGCAGCGTTATTTCCAGGGCCGGGGGGTCCTTGGCACTTAGGAAAAGGATAGCGGTTGGCCAAGCGGGAGTGCTCTCGGGGCTCAGGCTTTTGAGTGAGCTAAGCGGCGCAGGTTTTGCTGGCTGCTGAATCTGTGCAGGTCTGGGGCGACTGGAGGCGGTTGCGGAGTTAGAATGCTTAGGCAAGTGTCACATTGCCTGGGACGACTTCTGCACAGCGGTAAAGCGCTCTGCAAAGCACTCAACGGTGGGTCCAAACAGCCTCATGGGGGAGACTGGCGTATTGACGAATGGAACCTTGTCAGCCTCCGTAATTTCCGTGATGTTTTGCCATAAGTGGTACTCCAGCACCACTAAGCTGGCCATTGACCTTCCGATGGCTTGTGCTGTGGCATTTGTAGCTCGCAGGGCCAGGTCTGTTGGACTACACAGCTATTTGAACTTTCTAACTTGGAGAAGTTTGTCCTGAAAGACCTGGAGCACGGTCTGAGCTGGCGTATGCTCGCTCGCAGCCGAGCGCTGAACTGCTCTGCCCCGCTGTTTTTCCTTCGCAGGTCTGTGGGAGGAAGAAAACGGGAGGGGCAGAGGGGCACTCTCTGAAAATAAAGTGATCCGAGCACGCAGAAAAGCGAGACTCATGTTCATACAGTGCGAATATTCCATCTCGGACAGAGCGGCTTCTGCGTGGGGCTTACCCAGACAGTAAACGCACTCCGAGTTGCTGTCATCAGCATGCCGAGAAGCCCTGCATGAGCTGCAATGGCGGCACAGCATTTGAAACAACGTCCTGCAATGATCTTTTATTAGAAATTAGCTATTTTAGGCTCGCCGGATGGCAGCAGGGGACGAGCTGGAATCTGCGTTGGATGCTGAAAGCGGCTCGGTAAGCAGGCGGGATCAGCAGAGAGGCACAGGTGAGTCTGCTCTTTGTCTGCAGCGAGGAGTGTCAACGGTGACCTGCTTCGTGGTCGTAGATCAGTGGAGAATGATCGTCGTCGCCGAAAGAGAATAGATCTGAGATCCTATGGCAAAATTTCCACTTACAAAGCCAGATGGCCCCACCCATTCTGGCGGGCTCTGGCGGGCTTTGTTTCCATAGGCTTGTGCAGCTCTGCTGCTGAGCCATTGGTTTGTTTTTGATTTACTGCACGAACCAATGGCAGTGCAATTACACTGCATGATTTAAAAGGCTTCAGTCATCTGAGAAAAAGGAGTTTTCCCCATAGCATCTAGCAATGCAGTACGAGTGAAAGTATCGATAGGGAACTCTGTAACAATAACAGAGAACACATTTGTAATGCCATTAAAAAAAGCATCCAGCAACACCGTAGTAATGGATTAGCTAATACGACCGTGAAATATTATTCAGAAACCCTAAGTAGTACCTACATATATTTTACTTGAGAAGTAAGACTATTAAAAGCCCTTTCATACAATGCTATCTATACGTAAAACATTTGAGCACTAAAGTCTAGGCTTAGAAAAGAGAGAAACTGAGAGTTGTTTTGATTCTGTTTGCTTTTATTCTAAGACGTGAACTAAGCAGGTGGTCATAGCAGCCAGATATGACTGAGTTTACCCGTAATTGTCTGTTCCCAGCCTCGGTAAGTGGGTAGAACCAGGTCTCCAGTTTCTCCCTCTCAGCAGGCAGCTACTGAATGGACTTCCGTGGTTGACGGAGCTCGAATAACCTGTGGCAGATTCAGACAGGTGAGAGCCAGGTAACTGCTTCCCCTTTGTGCCTTAAAAGATTGCTGATGCTTGGATAGAGTGTGTGTGGGTGGATATGAGATTGAGTGGGGAGTGTAGGCCTTTGATCTTCAGGGGCAGGGAACAGAGCAAATCTTCCAGTGGTCCCTGTAGCTCCAGCCATATAGGTAACCCAACCCTGTTTTGGCCTCCGACTCAGTGAGCAGGTGCCCAGAGGTGGGAACTGTTTGCAGAGCTGTGTTTGGTGACAGCACGTCTAACTTTCAACTTCTCCTTTACTGCCGGCACATTGTTCACAAATCCCTGCTTTTCAGCGTCTGAGCTTTTCAGAACTGCTTGTTCTTTCTGTTTTGCTCTTCAGGAGAAATAGTGAGAGCAGATTTAATTCATACTGTATAGAAAAATAAAACCCTCAGTCACAAAGCTCTGCAAAAATGTTGTCTTATGATGTTCTTTAGCTAGTTTTCCTGTATATTGATCTAAAGATTGTATTTTTAGATCTAAATAATGCAGTTTAGTTGACTAGTAGCACTGAATATTCTCCTTAAAAAGTTTTATTTTTAATTATTTATGCATATTTTTATATAGATTAAGCATACATCTAACACAATGTTAGTTTATTTGAGTTTATTTGATCCTTAAAAATGTGATTTATACATATATAAATTATAATTAATATAATTTAAAATGTAATGCTATATAAGCAAGCAGGGGCGGACTGGGACAAAATTTCAGGCCGGGAAATCTCCCACTCATCCAGGCCATCCCATGCACCCACAACAAATTCTGAAACATGGACAACCCTATTAGCCTATTTGTATGACAATCCCATAAAAAGGTTTAAGTCTTTAGTCAGGGCCGTGGAAAATAATTAAAGGTTCTCTTTTGACCTGCACCTTTACTTCCCTTTTCGTTTTATTTATTTTCTCCAATTTCTCTGTCACTCCCTTTTTTCTTGTACCTGTCTCTTCTTCACCAGCAGGTCTACTGTTATTAACAGAACTGTGTTCACCTTGTTGCAAAACAACCACCTCATTGCAATTTGTTTGCAAATAATTTTGTTATTTCTCTTAAAATGACTTAAATACCCAAGATTTAACAAACCTATAATTCTTACAAATATATTAAAACAAAATTTATAAAATGCCAAAATGAGTACATTGAAAATCCTAATACTGAACACTATTGTATTTTTGACAGTTCTTGCCAGCTAAAAAAGGGGGCGGACAGATATTGGGTGGGCAGTTGTTGTTGGGGGGGGGGGGGGGTTGTGTGGTGGTAGTAGATAGATATTTTTTATAATATTTTACACTTTGGTATCTACTCTGGAGATAGATAGATATTTGTTATAACATTTATATTATACAGATTTTGGGGGACTGAGGTGGAAGGAGTCGGACGTGTTTCTGAAGCGGGAATGGAGTTTGTGAACAAAGCAGCCACACCATGGTCAATGCTGCTGGAGCCACTAGGCTTCTTTATAGGCACCAAACATTTCATTGCATTGCAAATTTGACTTTTAACGCTCTTTAGCTTGCGAGAAGCGTCTGCTTCTCCGTGACTGTCATTTTGTGAGTGTAATTAAATAAAACACTGAATTTTAAAAAATGGAAACATACTTAAAAATCGTACGTAAAAAAAAAAAATTCAGATCAGTCTCAAAGTTTTCAATAAAAATGTTCAGTTTCAGTATCAATAAAAGTTTCAGTATCAAAACTCACACATTTCACATCAGTTTCCTCATGACCAAATTTCCTAACATCACATTAATTTTATATCTTATTTATTTCTAGTTCTATTGAAATAAATATTAGGGAGAAAGCATATATACACTGAACAAAATTATAAACGCAACACTTTTGTTTTTGCCCCCATTTTTCATGAGCTGAACTCAAAGATCTAAAACCTTTTCTATGTACACACAAGGCCTAGGCCTATTTCTCTCAAATATTGTTCACAAATCTGTTTAAATCTGTGTTAGTGAGCGCTTCTCCTTTGCCGAGATAATCCATCCACCTCACAGGTGTGGCATATCAAGATGCTGATTAGACAGCATGATTATTGCACAGGTGTGCCTTAGGCTGGCCACAATAAAAGGCCACTCTAAAATGTGCCGTTTTACTGTATTGGGGTGTCCGAAAACCAGTCTGTATCTGGTGTGACCACCATTTGCCTCAAGCAGTGCAACAAATCTCCTTGGCATAGAGTTGATCAGGTTGTTGATTGTGGCCTGTGGAATGTTGGTCCACTCCTCTTCAATGGCTGTGCAAAGTTACTGGATATTGGCAGGAACTGGAACATTCTGTCGTATACACCGATCCAGAGCATCCCAAACATGCTCAATGGGTGACATGTCCGGTAAGTATGCTGGTCATGCAAGAACTGGGATGTTTTCAGCTTTCAGGAATTGTGTACAGATCCTTGCAACATTGGGCTGTGCATAATCATGCTGCAACACAAGGTGTTGGTCGTGGATGAATGGCACAACAATGGGCCTCAGGATCTCGTCACAGTATTTCTGTGCATTCAAAATGCCATCAATAAAATGCACCTGTGTTCGTTGTCCATAACATAAGCCTGCTCATACCATAACCCTACTGCCACCATGGGCCACTCGATCCACAAACTTGATATCAGCAAACCGCTCACCCACACGACGCCATACACGCTGTCTGCCATCTGGCCTGTACAGTGAAAACCGGGATTCATCCGTGAAGAGAACACCTCTCCAAAGTGCCAGACGCCATCGAATGTGAGCATTTGCCCACTCAAGACGGTTACGACGACGAACTGCAGTCAGGTCGAGACCCAGATGAGGACGACGAGCATGCAGATGAGCTTCCCTGAGACGGTTTCTGATAGTTTGTGCACAAATTCTTTGGTTTTGCAAACCGATTGCTGCAGCAGCTGTCCGGGTGGCTGGTCTCAGATGATCTTGGAGGTGAAGATGCTGGATGTGGAGTCCTGGGCTGGTGTGGTTTCACGTGGTCTGCGGTTGTGAGGCCGGTTGGATGTACTGCCAAATTCTCTGAAATGCCTTTGGATACGGCTTATGGTAGAGAAATGAACATTCAATTCGCGGGCAACTTCTCTGGTGGAGATTCCTGCAGTCAGCATGCCAACATCTGTGGCATTGTGCTGTGTGATAAACTGCACATTTTAGAGTGGCCCTTTATTGTGGCCAGCCTAAGACACACCTGTGCAATAATCATGCTGTCTAATCAGCATCTTGTTATATCACACTTGTGAGGTGGATGGATTATGTCGGCAAAGGAGAAGAGATCACTAACACATATTTAGACAGATTTGTGAACAATATTTCAGAGAAATAGGCCCTTTGAGGACCTAGAAAAAGTCTTAGATCGTGGAGTTCAGCTCATGAAAAATGAGGGCAAAAACAAAAGTGTTGCGTTTATAATTTTGTTCAGTGTAAATAAGAGCTCTGTTAAGTTTTCTGAGCTATAACAGAGCATCCTTTAAGTAATACAATGTTCCTCTGTGTACAGGCAATCCTCAAGTTTTATTTATTTAATCTTTCTTATTCAGCATCTTTTACCTTTCATCACTTCTTGCATGACAGGACTGGAAACTGAACTGACATAAATTAAACCTCAGAGAGAGGTGCATGTTTGTGGATCTATATTGAGGCTGTCCTCAGGCAAAGCAATTACCGCAATGAGTGTTAGCATGAGAATTGAGCTCTTGATGGTGTGTGAAAGGTCGACCGATTTGATGGTGTGTGTGTGTGTGTGTGTGTGTGGATAATGCAGTGATGATGTGCAGCAATGACTACAGTTCTTTTTTGTTGTTGTTGAGGGAATGCAACAAAGGCTCCACAGAAAATGGGCTCAGCTGAGGAATTTTAATGAATTAATGGAATTCATTTGAGCCCATTGTGAATGACTCTAAAGCAGATGAATGAGCAGCGCTGGAGATCTTCATGCTGGACTGCAATGTTTAAAGCATAAAAAGCATCAACTACTAGAAAGAGATTTTGAAACAGATGGGATGACTAAGATTAATGCAAAACAACTGAAGCTCTCTAACTAATGTTATTTGATTCTCAGAAACTGGCCACAGTTTCACAAAAGGAAATGTGACACGCTAAAAATCAAGACCCAACATAACAAAAACAAGCCATAATATAATATAATGAAGCAGAACGAGAGAGAGGATCCATAATGGGATTTTTTTCAAGAAACCATTGCCAACAATATAGGTACATCTAAAAAAAGTGAATATCATGAAAAAGGTAAATCATTTTTGTCACTCATTTCAGAAAGTGAAACCCAAATATTATATAGATTCATTACACATAGAGTGAAACATTCCAAGCCTTTATTTCTTGAAATTGTGATTTATGGCTTACAGATAATGAAAACAGAAATGTCAGGCTTCTGAAAAGTATGTTAATTTCGATGCACTCAATACTTGGTTGGGTCTCCTTTTGCATGAATTACTGCATCAATGCGGCATGGCAACGAGGCAATCAGCCTGTGGCACTGCTCAGGTGTAATGAAGCCCAGGTTTCTTTGATAGCGGCCTTCAGGTCATCTGCATTGTTGGGTCTGGTGTCTCTCGTCTTCTTCTTGACAATACCCCATAGATTCTCTATGGGGTTCAGGTCAGGCGAGTTTGCTGGCCAATCAAGCACAGTAACACCATGGTCATTGAACCAGCTTTTGGTACCTTTGGCAGTGTGGGCAGGTGCCAAGTCCTGCTGGGAAATGAAATCAGCATCTCCATAAAGCTTATCAGCAGATGTAAGCATGAAGTGCTCTAAAATTTCCTGGTAGATGGCTACGTTGACTGTGGACTTCAGAAAACACAGTGGACCAACACCATCAGATGACATGGCAGCCCAAATCATCACTGACTGTGGAAACTTCACACTGGACTTCAAGAAACATGGATTATGTACCTCTCCCTCTTACTCCAGACTCTGGGACATTGATTTCCAAATGAAATTCACAATTTACTTTCATCTGAAAAGAGGACTTTGGACCACTGGGGAAAAGTCTAGTTCTTGTTCTCCTTAGCCCAGGTAAGATGCTTCGGACGATGTTTCTGTTTCAGAAGTGGCTTGGTAGCCCTTTTCCTGAAGATGTCTGAGCGTGGTGACTCTTGATGCACTGACTCCAGCTTCAGTTCACTCCTTGGAAAGCTCTCCCAAGTGTTTGAATTGGCTTTGCTTGACAGTATTCTCAAGCTTGCAGTCATCCCTGTTGCTTGTGCATATTTTTCCACCCAATTTCTTCCTTCCAGTCAACTTTGCATTTAATATGCTTTGATACAGCACTCCTTGAACAGCCACCCCTTTCAGTAATGACCCTCTGTGACTTACCCTCTTTGTGGAGGGTGTCAATGATCGTCTTCTGGACCATTGCCAAGTCAGCAGTGTTCCCCATTATTGTGGTTTCAAAGAACAAGAGATACCCACAATTTATACTGTATAGATGGTCATTTATTGAAACTCAAATGTAAATATTCTAATATTTTGAGATAATGATTTTTGACTTTCATTAGCTGTAAGCTCTAATCATCAAAAAAAAAAACTTTGAAGTGTTTTACTTTACATGTAATAAAAAAAATATATGAAAGTTTCACTTTTTGAAATAAGTTACAAGAAATCTTTTTCCACCATATTCTAATTTCTTTAGATGTACCTGTAGTAGAAGATGATCACAATAACACAAATATTGCATCTTTTAACAATTCACATTGTATTGCATCATGTGCTCAAAAGTACAGCCACAGTGAAAGTACTTAAAGAGTTTTACAGACATTTGGAGTCACATCTTAGAGAAAAACTTCCACAGCCTCTGGAAATATCCTGGATATTTTATGGAAGCTTGTATGTTGTGGTACATCTCTATAGTGTTTTTCTGAAATGTTTAGGTAAAATGTAGCTGTTGCCACTGTCAGGACCCTTGACGGCAATCGATCAGGAGTTCCCATGATCCTTTGAGACATAAACAAATAGTATTTATCACCTCGTGAACCGGAAAATTCTATTGTCCACTCTTCCAGTTGAAGAAACCAGTTGCAATTCATCATTGTACTTTCTGCTAGCTAAAGTGAGACCCACCGAACAAGCCATGAGAATGTCTCTCGCTCTGTATATTTTTGCCTCTTGCGGTAAAGATACACCCCACTGTACAAGCTAGGACAGCAAAGTAGTAAATCAGTAGATTGTTTGGCTGACCGTGGTGTTGAGGGGAGCCTGCAGCTTAACTCAATTATTGTTGTTGGGGTTATAAAATGTAAGATTACAATGTAAGCGTTGCTCCGAGAGAAATAGAGTGAAACAACATTCACATATGATTTATATGGAGCAACGGCGGGAGAAGCGTTCGGTGCTTGACAGCTAAATTTGCATTGCAGGATCTAGGGGAATTTTCCACGACAGTCTGGATTGCCGAAGTTGTAGAAAAATAATTGTGAGGGAAAGATTGTGGTAGCTCTAAAGCTATGATGGGAAGGCATAGAGAAAATGAGATCTCCGCATAAAGCATACAGTCCCCCCTCTCAGAGTTCGGCTCTCCTGCTTTCTTCCGACCATCCACTCCTGCTGCCTGAGGCAGAAAGAGCGTGGAAGAGAAAGTAGGAGGAGTGCTGTGCTGGCCTGCTCCGCCCTCCAAAAGCTCCGGCCAATCAGAGGAGCGCTGCAAGCTTCCACTACAATAGGTGAATGTCTCTTAAGTGAGATGAGACGAGAGAGAGAGAGAGAGAGAGAGAGAGAGAGACCTGTGTATGCCCCTGACTGACTCATTCACCCATGGGATTTTGAAGTGACAGAATAAATCTACAGAGACGAGGCTCAGGATAACATTTCAGAGAGCTGAGAGCGGACAGACATATCCACACAAACAGAGCTACAGTCTACAGTGAGACTGCAGAGAGACAGACAGATATACAGCTCATCCACAGAAAGACAAGAGTTTGAGTCATTGTCATGTTGGTGGTGTTATTGATCCTGAATGCCGTCTCGTGTGCCCATTCTCACGGGCTGCCAGGTGCCGCCATGCCTGGGAAACAGTGCCCGTCTGTGTGCCAGTGTGAGGAGGATGGCATCCTACTGCTCGTGGACTGCTCCGAACAAGGACTATCCAGTGTGCCAAACGACTTTAGTCCTTTGACGTCTTACCTGTGAGTATGCCCTCTTGCTTTCATCACCCATTTTGCTGAGAGAGTAAGGGGTTGGGAATAGTTCTTGAGGAATGTTTGGTTTGATTACATTACATATCTTCAAAAGGATTCTGAAATAGTATTGTGTTATGCCTGGATGAGGGGTTTGGAAGATATGAAAGGCTTAAGGTTAATAGCAGACTCTAAGATCAGTGGTTATCAACTTGTTTTGCTTCCAGACCCAGAACTTGTATCACTCAAATATTAGTGATTGTTCAGAGGTTAACAAAATTGACTATTAGATTTAGTTGATATTACCATGAGCTACAAACATATGCAAAGTTATTAACAAGAGATAGACTGACAATTTTGGTTTCATAAGAATCTGTGGTTTCATGCTCTCAGCGGTTGCACAAAAACATTTAGGTCTTCATAAATCATATTTATGCTCAAGTGCACCTGTATTTAATGTAGTCTATGGCATGTTTTTTTTATCTAGAGTAGTTTGTTCGTGGTTTATTAGAATGAGTGCAAGTCAGGCTACCTGGCATTTGTCTGATTTGAATGTTTCTACTAAGTGACAGATGGATTTGCACTAAAATGCAATTGTTTAATTGAGCGCATTACCTTCATGTCAACGAGTACCATATGGGAAGTGTTTTTCTCCTGTTTAATGCTTATATTTTAAATGATCGTTATTATTACAATTGTTTATGCTATCCTAATTATGATTATGAGATTAGATGCAATATATTAAGATTTTTTTTTCCTGTGTACTTTCATTTCTGATCCCATTTAGGATGCATGACATACATGTGATCTGTTTTAAGTGATCGTTGTTGATGTGCACCTTCAATCAGGACTGTAATACAAAGTATGTGAAACTACGTTGACCCAAGCGGGACACTTTCAGCGCGAGCGAACAGTACAGACTGCTCCATTCGTTACCAAGCGTGAAAAGCAATGCTTGTTTCCCATGTGTCCTGTGACAGTTCTCAGTACAGAGGTATCTGATGGGAACGTGTGTGTAGAGTGATGCAGTGGGGCGCTCCGTACAGTATTGGGTTTCTCCATGTCAGCTGGAAGCCTGTTGAGTTTAAGTCCATGCTAATCGCTAAGGCATGCCATATGTCCCCTGATTGTGAATGATGACGCAAAGGAGGACTCAAATGTTCGCTCATAAAACGTTGTGCAGCTCACGTGAATCAATAACTGGAGAGAGTTGTGTTTCAGGCTTCGGAGGAAGCGTAGCTCATGGTTGGAAATTGGATTGCAAACACATGTACCACAACCTTTCAAACATATTGAAACATCTTGAGCAGCGTCTCTAGACAGTTGCAAGTGCATAAGATTGTATCTCTTTTTTTATTCCGCTACTGTTATAGGGATTTTTATTGCATTGCGCAATATATATCGCATGACTTCATATTTAAAATGTGTGTCCATTTAGTACTTTTATTAAACACTGCAGCAAATTGTATTAACATAGTGATGATTTTAATGAAACTTTAATAGAATCTCACTAGTGTTCAATGAATAATCCAGCCAATGCTATTGGTCAAACTTATTCTGCCAGGTATTTCACAAATTTTCATAAAGTTATTGATTTTAAAGTTTCATTATAAGTCTGTGCAAATAAGACCAGCAGTATTTCACATGCAATGCCTCGTCTTACACTTTTTTTCTTCACCGGAGGAGAGCAGATTGATGTAAATATTGACTGAGCTTTGATGTTCATGTCACTGTTGAGATGTCAAAGTGTGTGTTTAAGCATGACGGGGACCGTTCTGCAAGAAAGCTCTGTTCTACTGACGCATTTACTCAAAGCGCTCATTCATCTGTCGTCTTTTTTAATGCCAAACTTTGTCAAACCAAGGAAAAGTGTTTGCATAAGACATGTACAGAACATGCAACTGTTTTCGGGTCTGATATCTATTGCTTATGCCCTGGCCTGTAATTATTATTACACTTTGAACTGCTATAACTTCTAATCCTGCACCAAACTTTAAATGCATGAAGTGTCTGTGGCCAGTTGTTGCATTTTGATATTTTGCATTGCTGACATTTTAATTATGGGATTTATGGTTGCCTAGAAACCAGTTCTTAAATTAACATTGTTTAAAATATCAACCCAGCAGCCCTATTTTAATAGTTTTGTCTTGCAATTTTCATGAACTGCTTTTCTAGTGGATATGAGATCTTTTACACTTTAATATGCAAATCAGTAATAAACAAATACACAATCAAAATGTTCTGTCATCTCTGCAAAAGCATCCGTACTAAATTGATTCAGTTAATATTTTGCTTCTATTACTGCTTATTTTTCTATGCACATAACAAGCAGATACTATCATCACCATTTTTTGCTTGGTGGATCTTGCTTAACATTGAATTTAGATAAAAAAACAAAAATTGATAGAACAAAAAGTAAAGCACAAGTGGGAGCTGTGTGAACATGCTACTGAGAAAGCAGGCAGCAGCGCTGGACATTCTGCCAGTATTACATTCTGCCCTGTCTCGCTCTGCAGCGATCGCCCATATGGGACAACAGGTGCCCTGAGGCGCGGAAAAAGTCTGTCACCAAGAGAGTCTGTTTTTGCACTGATTTTTGTTTGTTTCTGTTGGTTTCAACAGGAGTGGACGTTAGGTACATCCGACAAGGATACATTTGAGATTGCTGTTTTGTACACTAACATGAATAACACTCGCATGCACATTCCTAAACACACTGACTGCTGATTGATTTATATTTGTAGGTAGAGAAGATCTAAAAAGCCCAGAAATTAAGCCTTCACACAAACTTCATGGCACTGTTGCCTTGAGAAGAAGCAGCACCTCAGATATTCATTCAAAATTAATTTACTCTCCTTCAAATCTGTATGGCTTTCAAACCTCCTTTTCAAACCTTAATGACTTTTTCTTCTCTAGATCACAAAAGAAGATATTTTAAAGAATGTTTTGTCTATACAATGAAAGTCAATGGGCCTAAAGCAACATTGGGCCTCAATGACTTTCGTTGAATGAACAAAAATTGTTTAAACATTTCAGAATGTCTTTTGTATTTCATGAGGTTGAGTAAAATATTTTATTTTAATTTTTCATGATCCAGCCTCTTTTAATGTCAAATTAATGTATGTCTTTCAGTATAGATGCAGATAGAAGCTTTTTAGTCTTTCAGGAGATTAAAAGGCATTTTAGAACTATACTATATGTGCCATAGTTGACAATATTTAGTTTTTTAAATAAATTAATAATATTATAAATACTCGTTATTATGTTTAAGCAACACATTTAATCTAGTAACAGCATATTACAATCGTATATATTACAGTTGGTTCTTACGTATATAAAGGTAAATATCAATAAATTAGAATGTCGTGGAAAAGTTAATTTATTTCAGTAATTCAACTCAAATTGTGAAACTCGTGTATTAAATAAATTCAATGCACACAGACTGAAGTAGTTTAAGTTTTTGGTTCTTTTAATTGTGATGCTTTTGGCTCACATTTAACAAAAACCCACCAATTCACTATCTCAACAAATTAGAATATGGTGACATGCCAATCAGCTCATCAACTCAAAACACCTGCAAAGGTTTCCTGAGCCTTCAAAATGGTCTCTCAGTTTGGTTCACTAGGCTACACAATCATGGGGAAGACTGCTGATCTGACAGTTGTCCAGAAGACAATCATTGACACCCTTCACAAGGAGGGTAAGCCACAAACATTCATTGCCAAAGAAGCTGGCTGTTCACAGAGTGCTGTATCCAAGCATGTTAACAGAAATTTGAGTGGAAGGAAAAAGTCTGGAAGAAAAAGATGCACAACCAACCGAGAGAACCGCAGCCTTATGAGGATTGTCAAGCAAAATCGATTCAAGAATTTGGGTGAACTTCACAAGGAATGGACTGAGGCTGGGGTCAAGGCATCAAGAGCCACCACACACAGACGTGTCAAGGCTACAGTTGTCATCAGTGGCGTCTTACCTGGGCTAAGAAGAAGAACTGGACTGTTGCCCAGTGGTCCAAAGTCCTCTTTTCAGATGAGAGCAAGTTTTGTATTTCATTTGGAAACCAAGGTCCTAGAGTCTGGAGGAAGGGTGGAGAAGCTCATAGCCCAAGTTGCTTGAAGTCCAGTGTTAAGTTTCCACAGTCTGTGATGATTTGGGGTGCAATGTCATCTTCTGGTGTTGGTCCATTGTTTTTTGAAAACCAACGTCACTGCACCCGTTTACCAAGAAATTTTGGAGCACTTCAAGCTTCCTTCTGCTGACCAGCTTTTTAAAGATGCGGATTTCATTTTCCAGCAGGATTTGGCATCTGCCCACACTGCCAAAAGCACCAACAGTTGTTTAAATGACCATGGTGTTGTTGTGCTTGACTGGCCAGCAAACTCACCAGACCTGAACCCATAGAGAATATATGGGGTATTGTCAAGAGGACAATGAGAAACAAGAGACCAAAAAATGCAGATGAGCTGAAGGCCACTGTCAAAGAAACCTGGGCTTCCATACCACCTCAGCAGTGCCACAAACTGATCACCTCCATGCCACGCCGAATTGAGGCAGTAATTAAAGCAAAATGAGCCCCTACCAAGTATTGAGTACATATACAGCAAATTAACATTAACTTTCCAGAAGGCCAACAATTAACTAAAAAAATGTATTTATTGGTCTTATGAAGTATTCTAATTAGTTGAGATAGTGAATTGGTGGGTTTTTGTTAAATGTGAGCTAAAATCATCACAATTAAAAGAACTAAAGACTTAAACTACTTAAGTCTGTGTACATTTAATTTATTAAATACACGAGTTTCACAATTTAAGTTGAATTAATTAAGTAAATTAAACTAAACTAAATAAATAAACTTTTCCACGACATTCTAATTTATTGAGTTGCACCTGTATTAGGAAAACAGGGGTACGTTAAGGCAATATTTAAATTATTTTAACTATATAAGTCAAAGTTTATTTATAAAGCACTTTTTTAAAAACAAATGTTTATAAAACTAAAGATAAAACCCTCACTTCAAAGAAAACACTGACAATGTCTTTTAGAGCTGTACTGAAACAGTTAGCATCAGGTTAGCTCAGCTGAAGAGGAGTACAAGCATCAACCAACATTAACCTCAAACCTCAAAGCTGCCAGACCATTCCCTGAAACCAAGGTCCATATATTTTCATCTCTCTCAGGGCAATTTTCTACACAAACACAAATTAATGTTGAGCTCGAGCTGAGGGCTGCAGACACATGTTTTTGCTTACTGGCCTGCCTCAACTTCCAGTGCTTTGGCCTTTTAACCTTTTAGAGTCAGAAACAAGGAAAGAACGTGTGTGTGAAAGATGCCTTTGAGTTCTGAAGTGTGTTGTGTTATCTGATTTGAGGGACATACATCTATTTGCAGCCATTTTTGGCCAGTGATTTATATTTTATGGGTCAAACAGGAAGAGTTAACACATAAATCACTGTGTAACAAATATTAAAAACAGCTGGAAAAAAAATGATATACACTTATCAATTACGTCACATAACCACGTAACAATTTTATTTTTAGTTCGGTCAACACAAAATGCTGTTCGCTACCCATTTTACTAACATATTTATGAATAAATACATATATTAAAGGATAAAAAAGTGACAGTAGAGAATTTACAGGAAGTGTCTGTGGCCAGTTGTTGAATTTTGACATTTTGCATTGCTGAAATGTTATTTATGGGATGTATGGTTGCCTAGCAACCAGTGCTTAAATTAGCATTATTTAAAATATCAACCCAGCAGCTCTATTTTAATTATGTTTTGTCTTGCAATTATAAAAAAAAATATTATTTAAAAATATATTTTCTGCTTTTCTAGTGGATCTGAGATCTTTTACATTTCACTTTTTTTTTTACTTTTACTTTAATATGCAAATCAGTAAGAAATTAATAAATACGATTCAAACTCGGGTCGCCAAAAACGCAACATATGAGGCGATTGACTCCAACAGCTAAATATAATGTGATAAAAGACTAGCTTTTGTTTATTTATTTATTTTCAATTTTGATTTCATGTTAAATGTATGTTTCAATTGACCTAGCATCTAGTACCTAGTAGTAAACACACACAAGTTGCTACATGGTGCTCATACTGAGAAGAGAAGTTTGAATAGGGCTTGCATCATTTCCAGATCTCTTTACCGCTGCTTTGTTGCATCATTTCCTGCCCTCTCTCTATGTTGTCAATAAAAATGTTAGCGAAAAGTTTAGAAGAAGGCTTTCTCAGGATCAGGGCTCAGATCTTCAGGGTTGTTTATGCACTTCTGAATCCTAGTGAATTCAACTCTGGCAGCCTCCATCATTAAACGGCTCCAAGGGCTCTAATGTTCTCTGCGTTTAACCACCTAAGCTCTTCAATGAAACAGGGTGATAATGTTCTTTTCATCCTGGCAGTGGTGAATGCTTTGAGCTTTATAATGTGGTAAGTTTGTAGGCTGTTCCCTCAGGGGGTGCTAGAAGACAAACTGCACGGACAATCACTCATAGCTTTGATGCTTACGGTAACACTGCAAAGCAACACAGCGGGATTCACGTAGAGCAAAGAGCTGAGGAATAACATCACAGCTGAGGTGCTTCATTGGATTTATATTGCTGTATGTATACCCTCCATCAACAGTCCATTACCAAAACCCAGACTCTCCAAGAAGTAATACTCGAAATTTAACAAATATATGAAACACATGGACAAATTTGGCATTCTCGTTGACGGTTCCTCAGAGAAAGAGAATAAAAACTTTCTTCAAGTGAGGCTCCAAAAGTCAACGGGATATCTGGAATGGGGCGTTTATTAAAAAACCCCAGCTGACGAAGAACACGTTTACAGAGATGTACATATTTTCTGGGGTGAAATTTCACCATGGGTTCATGACCGAAGCGAGAAGAAGGTGAAAGTTATGTATTATGTCTGGTAAAAGCGGGAAGACAGCTTAGACTCTGACCGTAGATCTCTGCTCACGGTACCCCAGTGGCCTGTTTACCTGCTTTGTGTGTCAGGACAGGTCATGGACAAGGCACCGGGGAGGGAGTTTGATCTTTTCAGAGCATTGGACAATTCAAACAGACATAGGAATCTGCCACATCGATGTGCAATGTAGTGAGTGAGTGAGAGGGGTCAGGATGTACAACATACCCTCCAGGCTGTAGGACAGACGGAGGTATGTTTACACCTGAGAGTGTTATGACCCTACTTGCAGAACCAAATCACATTCATGATACATGACTACAAGCTTTTCCTCACTGCCTCATTTTGTTTTTACTTTTTAAACTTCTTTACAACTTATGCAATTTGTGGAGGAAAACAACAACAACACATTCTTTCACAAATTCCTCAATTCAGATTCTGGATAAAAGGCTGAATGGAAAGAAAAACAAAAACAAAAAACAGGCCTGCATTTTGTTCTCCAAGCAGAATGTCTTGTCATTAACACACGACTCCCTTTGTGTACAAGCTAGTACACATACGGAGAGTTGCAGACTCAACCTCACCCTCAAACAAACATGGGAGTGATTGTTCATTTCCTTCTCTTCCCATTACCTAACAGTGAAACGAGAGCAATTAGCGCCCTGTGAAGTCAGCCCGAAAATAGTCAGAGCCCATGCAGGATAAATAAACCAGTGGACCTACCGCAGACTGCCTCATCTCCAGAACATCTTTAAATAGATCCAGAGCTGGAGGAGAAGACCCGAATGCTTCTATTCAGCATGCTGTAGAAAAAACAAACCTGAGGAGCAAACCCTGTTTGGGACCCCCTAAATATTATGTAGGATTGTGTATATATGTAGAACTTGGTCTCATCGTCAACTGCTATTGATTGGAGACTTTTCTTTCAGGCCACTTCCTTCCTGAGTTCCTGGTCCATCTTTGAGATAAAGATCTTGAATGGAAATCTTTTTTTTTTCTGTAGGACAGAAGGATTGAAATGTATTTTATATCTCAAGTGGTTCTTCTAGACAGCAATCAGATCAAATGGAATCATTTGATTTACTTTTTGCAGTGTATCTAAGCAAATAACATTTCAGAGGAGTTTCAGACTGTTGTCAGATCAGGCATATAAGATACTAAGATCTGCCATCATAAGTAAGACATCTCGGCATGAAATGATTTGAATGACTAAAAATGGTCTCATTAGTCTCTAGAGGAATTTTAAGAAAAACATCTGTGACAAAGATGATTCTTAAGTGAGAATTCGCCTGTTCTATGAAAGAGCAACCACTGAGCAATACAATTTTCTTGTGGGTTCTGGTAAGGGAATAACAATTGAATCAGTGGCTAAGTGTGGATTATGTCCTTTTAAATGGCAGAGGTTCATAAATCACCCCCTGGGCAAACTTGACAATCCATTACAGACCTCTGTAGGGATGTGTGTGGGGGTCTCTTAACCTGTGGCTAAGTCTTTAGTGCATTTCACCATCGGGTCTTTGAATCTGACAGAAGCTATAAACTGTGCTTTTGAGGTGACATGTTCTCACTCCCTCAGAGACCACTGGAAACCTTAAGGGAGGACAATGGCTGGGAAAGAAGATAACCAGGATACTGTTCATTAAGTGGAAATGGATTATACAGAAGCTCAGATTTCAGATTCATGATCCTAACCGTAAAGGAGCCCAGTTGCCCCAAAGCGGGAATGGTTAACTGCTCATTCAGAGATGCTTGGGATCCACACATGTGAGAAGCCATCTACTCAAATGAAGGAGCAAATTAAACCTTCTGAGTTTCCAAATAGATTACTTTACATGCATACAGCTTACAGCATTACACAGTCCCCCTTAATGCTTTTTTAATGAGTTTGCTTACATTTGCCGCATTGAGAATATACAACTCATCCAAGATTGCAATATGTGGACCAGGAAGGATAGCTGGCCAGACTGAGAAAGGCTCAAAGCAGGATTTTTTTTTCCTTATCTGAACTATTTAGGGCTGTGCCTTGCATCAGGACAAATTACTCACTGAATCCTGGTTACTATCTATGTATCAGGCATATTTAAGAAGGTTTCCTCAACAAACTATAGGAAAGGGAAATCTCATAACCTGCTTCCCTGTCCATTCCAGAGGAAGATTTGGGTCTTAAGTTTTTAGTGCAGCAACTGGAAACATTCTGTAATCAGACAAAAATGTTTAAATCATCTAGGAATGTAAATTGGACTGACACTTTTTTTAGTCTTTCGTGGAGGACTCAAGTTAGGGCATTTCTGATGGATGGCTAGTTTATTCTGGGCATTGTGTCCAGCAGGAAAAGATGAGAGAATTGTTGTTTAAGAAAGGAGCCATGAAGTATGCGTGATGTGCCGGAGTCGCATCACTTGCAGCTGCAGATCTCTGAAAGAAGTAGAACTGCCGTCCAAAGAAATTCATTCTGTGCCCACTGCATCACAAACCAGCCAACTGCACTCATACCTCACATGCACATGCCGAAATGCAGGTGGTTTCCTTAAACTGTGAGGAATCTACACATCCGGAACCTTGTAAACAATATCTTTGAAAATCACAACTTTGTTTGATGCTACGTAGAGTTGTGCCAAAGAAAACATGGTGTGTTTTAAGAGCGACTGTCAGAGAATAATTCAAATAAAAGCCAATTATTTTGTAATAAACTGAAAATTACCACTCCGGGAGTTATTTCCCGGAAGGATGGAAAAGGCCTGTTTGAATGTGTGCCGAGAAGTTAAACAAGATTGAGTGCAAGTGTACTTTCAAGTTGAACATAGCCTCTCCCAACTGACCAACCGGAAATGCTGATAAACGAATGTGATCAGTTTTCAATAATACCATTAAGAAACTCTATTGCAGGCAAGAACCTTGCCATCTGTAAATGTACAAACCTTTATGACTAAAACCACTGCATGTTCTTACACGCCAAATTGCTGGCGAACATCAAAGGTATTAGCGAAAAGGCATTACAGATGATTTGCCACTTTGAATATGGACAGTTGTTCTGCTTTGAGATTTAGGAATAAAGAAACATGCCCAGCATACAGTATCTGATGAAAATAAATGAAAAGAGTAAGAGCTGATGTTGAGGTCACCATGTGAATTATTTTTTTTTGTTTGTTTGAATGTGTTCCATTGGCTTTGACATGCAGATTAGGTTTCTCAACTCAAAACTCAAAGCAAATGTCAATGGAAAAACTTTGTCATTTGCCTATTTAAAAGTCTTTATCTGTAAGCACTATTTCCCATGGCCAGTGTCTCGCGAAGTCTGGCAAACCATCTCGTACATCTTCTTTAGAGTTGGGATTGGGACCTCCAGGGACAGGGTGAGCTCCAGCCAGTGAAAAGGATAGATGGAGAGGGCGTTTTCTCCGCCCGACCTGCAGCTGTCTCAGCTGCTCGCCACTGGGGACAACAGGGAATTTATTGCAATAATCATCTCTCTAGGCAACACATTAAATAGCGCACTCCTGCTTTGAAAAGGCTTTGAAATGCTTCTCTTTGATACTTGATTAGAGAGTGAAGTTTTCAGGAGGTGGCAAGCAGTCTTAACATGTAGAAAGTTGTTGGATTTTTATTTATTTTTTTATTTTATTTTTTACTTCCTTTGGTGTTAATGGGGTTTATTGGTTACTTTACTATATATGAAGGTAGTAACTTTTGGGTTAGCATATTATTTTTTAAATTAGAAAAAATTATTTTTTTTTTACTATTTTACAAACAGCAATGTTGATGGTACCCATACTGTATTTTAGATAATCTTTTAGTTCTGCATCTTGTTTAAATTCACTCCTTAACATTTAACCTCCACCTCTCTACAGCTCTCCCCCAAGCTGGTCAGCGTGGTTTAGTGTATATTTGTATACAGGTGCATCTCAATAAATTAGAATGTCGTGGAAAAGTTCATTTATTTCATTAATTCAACTCAAATTGTGAAACTCGTGTATTAAATAAATTCAATGCACACAGACTGAAGTAGTTTAAGTCTTTGGTTTTTTAATTGATGATTTTGGCTCACATTTAACAAAAACACACTGATTCACTATCTCAACAAATTAGAATACTTCATAAGACCAATAAAAACAATGTTTTTAGTGAATTGTTCACCTTTAGTGAATTGGCCTTCTGGAAAGTATGTTAATTTACTGTATATGTACTCAATACTTGTTAGGGGCTCCTTTTGCTTTAATTACTGCCTCAATACGGCGTGGCATGGAGGTGATCAGTTTGTGGCACTACTGAGGTGGTATGGAAGCCCAGGTTTCTTTGACAGTGGCCTTCAGCTCATCTGCATTTTTTGGTCTCTTGTTTCTCATTTTCCTCTTGACAATACCTCATAGATTCTCTATGGGGTTCAGGTCTGGTGAGTTTGCAGGCCAGTCAAGCACACCAACACCATGGTCATTTAACCAACTTTTGGTGCTTTTGGCAGTGTGGGCAGGTGCCAAATCCTGCTGGAAAATAGAATAAAATAGCAGAAGAAAGCATGAAGTGCTCCAAAATTTATTGGTAAACGGTTGCAGTGACGTTGGTTTAAAAAAAATACACAATGGACCAACACCAGCAGATGACATTGCACCCCAAATCATAACAGACTGTGGAAACTTAACACTGGACTTCAAGCAACTTGGGCTATGAGCTTCTCCACCCTTCCTCCAGACTCTAGGACCTTGGTTTCCAAATGAAATACAAAACTTGCTCTCATCTGAAAAGAGGACTTTGGACCACTGGGCAACAGTTCAGTTCTTCTCCTTAGCCCAGGTAAGACGCCTCTGACGACAACTGTAGACAAATTCTTTGACATGTCTGTGTGTGGTGGCTCTTGATGCCTTGACCCCAGCCTCAGTCCATTCCTTGTGAAGTTCATCCAAATTCTTGAATCGATTTTACTTGACAATCCTCATAAGGCTGTGGTTCTTAACATGCTTGGATACAGCACTCTGTGAACAGCCAGCTTCTTTGTCAATTAATGTTTGTTGCTTACCCTCCTTGTGAAGGGTGTCAATAATTGTCTTCTGGACAACTGTCATATCAGCAGTCTTCCCCATGATTGTGTAGCCTAGTGAACCAAACCGAGATACCATTTTGAAGGCTCAGGAAACCTTTGCAGGTGTTTTGAGTTGATTAGCTGATTGGCATGTCACCATATTCTAATTTGTTGAGATAGTGAATTGGTGGGTTTTTGTTAAATGTGAGCCAAACGCATCACAATTAAAAGAACCAAAGACTTATACTACTTCAGTCTGTGTGCATTGAATTTATTTAATACACGAGTTTCACAATTTGAGTTGAATTACTGGAATAAATTAACTTTTCCACGAAATTCTAATTTATTGAGATGCACCTGTATCTCAAAATGAATGTTTGTTTGTAAAAGACTGAACAAAACTACAGGTTGGGACCTGTAATGATTTATCGCATGTTCCAGATGAACGGCGAGTAGAACATGCTGAAGGCATCATAAAAATGAAAACGTGTGATATACTTAACTCTCTATGCAGCTCAAAAGTCACTTGTAGACTGAAATTAAGTCTTTACTACATCTGAAACATGACTTTAAATCTTATTAACATACTTTTGGAGAACTAGGCTTCTAATATTGTAAAGTTCAAGACCGAGATCAATGCAAACTTTTATAGTAATAGAACAGCAATAATGTGTCTGCTTTGGGGCAAAGAGACAGCTAATCCATACGCGTTTTGGGATACAGCATGTGTTGAAGCTGTACTCTACCAGTTAGTATCTATATCTAGCCATGGTGTTCATGTGGATTGAATCTGGCTTACAACATTTTCAGTTCCTCCCTCTTGTCTCCATCATGTCCTCTCTCTTTTTACCTCAGGGATCCAATCCGGCTCCTGGACGACCAGTTAACCCCAATTAAACCTACCTGAACTAGCTAATCAAGTTCTTACTAGGCAGACTAGAAACTTCCAGGCAGGTGTGTTGACGCAAGTTAGAGCTAAACTCTGCAAACTCTCGTCATACATTGACATACATTTAAATATTATTGTTAATGAAGATATACAGCATCTCAGACAGTGACAGAGTTTAGCTCTAACCTTACCAAATAAACCTGAAGAAGCTAATCAAGGTCTACTATGACTACTAGCCGGACAGTGGATCACAGGGTCCAGAGTTGAGAAACTCTGTTTTAAAGACTAAACAGACAAGGGAGTTTAATGGTGCCGAAGTTTTGTGCACAGAATTACTGTGTAATGACATGCAAAATATAAATTTCCAATTTGTCAGAACATTGTGACATGTGGATCAGCCTATTATGAGGCTTTTAAGACCTGATTTGGCTTAACAAATTGGAGAATGATTCTAAGTTATGGAAAACTATACATTGTGTGGCTAGCAGCCTCATCTCTGTTTGTGATTTTAACTGAAACCACTTTCTGTGACAGTTTAGACAGATTTTTAATCCACACATCAGTCGTGATATGCAATCTCATGGATATATTTTAATGTCATGTGCAAAAGCATGGCAAAAAAAAAAAGATAGTTCTGGGGTCTGTCTGTCCTTCCATGTATTTTTTTCTCCATTCCTCATTCACTCGATTCACTCATCCCTTCACTCTCAGATATTTGCGGCTCTGTCTTTCACAAAAAAATAAGACGCTCATGTCTTTCTGTCTTCTTTTCTCGTTTTCTCCCTTCGCAACCACAAATTGCTGTCATTATATGACGCATTGCAGTGGTGATGGCTAACCAGAGTCTGGCCTGTGGAGAAAACCACGACAAGCGAATTAAGAGCTGAGGGAAATTGAGGGCCTGTGTGTGTGCATGGACCACCCAGATTCTCATAACTAGAGGGTGAGACCACAAGCAGGAGCGACTCTGTTCTGCCGACCGCATCTTGGTCCCTCACTTTCTGTCTATATTTAGATCTATTTGTTTCTCCTTTGTCTCCTTCTCAATTGCTCTTTCTGCTTCGTTTTCCTGGTCTCACACTCTTATCTTTGCGGTCGTATAAACTGAAGCCAAACCCATGAGACCCTATAAGTAAATTTTATCAGGCACTTCACTTATATGCTATATAATTTAATGTGCTGAATCCATTTTTATGCTTATATATATACAACAACGAGAGGAACTTGTATTACGTAGAGACTGCTTTTTTTATAGTTTAGGAGATTAAATAGGTTTCTTAGTTACATGTTTGGCGTATAGACACAAATGAGACAATTTTTGACAATTGTTGACAAACAGGTAGTATCAAGATTAGCAATATTTGGTCTTTGTTTTACTATCATAGGCCCTGGGGACATAGCAAATCTGCACTATTGGAAATCGTGAACAAACATTCCTACCAAAGTCGGAAACGTTTCCGTGAGTCTTGGCCCTACAGAGTCTGACTTATCTCAATGACTTCCTCCAAACTTTAATCTCTTCCTCTTAGGTTCCCCTCTTCCGTATTGCATTCCTCTCCATGAAGCAAAAATGGTTTTCATGCGGATTGCCCATTATGTCAGTGGAGCGATGGTTATCGGTGCTGACCCAGGTCAAGCAGCACTGTAAACAGTACTGTGTTCAGAGGCGGGCGGCTGAGGAGAGAGGAGCCATGTTGAAGCCAGACGACGGGACAAGCCCACTATCAGCCTCAGCATCAGGCTGCTGGCTCCAGACTGCTCCCTCTCAAACTCCTCTCAGACCTGGAGCCTCCTGTCCCCCATCTTACCGGGAGGGAATGGGTGTTGGTTTGGGTGTTGGCATGTTTCTCCATGTGGCTGTACAACCTGATTTCCGGAAATGTTGGGACGTTTTTTAAATTTGAATACAATGAAAACTAAAATAATTTCAAATCACATTCACAATATTCACAATAGAATTGAACATTTTCGGAATTCGGGTTGTAGTATCCTCAATGCATGAAGATAAGACTTCACATGTAGATGCTAAGGCTAACCTGTCACACTGCCCTTTGATGAAAACTAGGAAAAGCACTTATGAAAAGCAATGCTAAAGTTCTTTTGCATGTTACAGTACAACCCGGGTTAATAAAAGTTAAGTTCTGTAGATTGAATACAAATTCAAGATATATTCATGTTTTATTCTATGACATAAAATACATGTTATACCCTAGCCGTGATTTTTAAGCCTTGTCTTGAAAAAGGTACTTGCTAACACGTGGCTAAATATGGCTACAATGCTTGCTGGGGACATAAAACATCAACAGCCTTCAAAAAAGTATTCTAATATTTTGATACTTTTTTGGATGCTGTTATAGATATATAAATTGGATTGCCATACAGAACCAAGGAGCTTCATTGCTGACAAATGATAAAAGGCATTTGTGGATTTTCAATGGATTCGATGTAAAAATCGTTGTGTTCTTTATCTTATAAGGAGTATTGTGTTACTATTTTTGTGTTAAAAATAATTGAAAAGTGCATGAATAGAAATTGCGAGGATCTGAACAAAGAAAAGTAAAATGCTGACTTTTTCAGATTAGATTTGCAAAGCAGTTCATCAGCAGATACAAAACACACACAACATGGCTGCTTAAATATTATGAAATATTATCAGAAAAATCATTCTCAGCTCTGTATACATAATCTTCATGGTCAGACATCAGTTTTATTTTACTTGGGATAAGCAATATGTCACTGGAGTTCATTTCAGGTCATGTTCATTATATCAGGATAGTATTTTACGATATTTGCAATACGAAATCTTTGACATTATGCAAAAAATATCAAAAGGAATTTTAATTCAGAAATTATAAAGATGCTGATCAAAGAAGAGTTGCATTCAAGTCCAGTGTATGAACCGCTTGCTGGATCAAAGTTAATAGATTAAAAAAAATAAGCATCACATCATTGAGGTACATATTGCATAAAATGTTGTGTTTATTGGCTTTATATGGTTATAACTTGAGTTTGGATATATATTTGGTTATATCCAAACTCAGGTTATAACCATATACAGATTGGATAAAGCTTATTTTTTATTTATTTTTTTTTGTTTGTGTTTTAGCATTTATATCTGTAAAATGCCTTGTCCCATATGATCCACTTTAAGTGCATTACTCTAAATATAATTTTTGCTTTATTTACTGTGGCACTTTTTACAAAGCATGAAACAGACATTGTCATTAGAGCTTGTATTGAATCCAGAATATGACTTTTTTTTATTCCACTGTTATCATTTAAGTATAAGTAAATCCGTAGTCTGAAAGCACTGAATGTGTACATAGTGAAATAATATGCGGTGAGAAGCAGACACATTCAGAGTATCACCAATTCTCTCTTTGAAGACTCAAAGGAAATGTGTTGACAGGGAGTCTGTTGAGGAGGACAGGGTGCAGTTTGATGTTGCTTACATTGCTGCCGGCTCAGTGTGTGTTTGGCTGCAGGCCAGGACGATGTTGTTAGAGAACAGCACTGAGTGAAAGATAGATGCCTGTAATTACTAAGGGCCAGTACATTGAGGAACCCGCAGAGTTCATATGAGAACAAAGTCTCTATTTGAACATTTTGGTATTACAGTATTGCTATTACAGTATCAATTGATACAATATTATATTTGATAAAAAATAGCAGTTCAGACATTTATAGAATTTATAGAATGATTTCTGAAGGATCATGTGCAACAAAAGACTGGAGTAATGGCTGCTTGAAATTCGTCTTTTTGCTATCACAGGAGTAAATATATCAAGTATGTTGAAATGTAAAAAGAAATGACACTAAACTTTTGAATTGTTGTGTATGTCTCCAAATTTAAAACCTCCCAGCAACACTATTACAACAATCCTCTGGAAAACTGTCTACCTGGTCTCATGGCATTTATGTACCTGGATGCACTTTTTAGCGAGACACCACATACTTACCAATGACTACATATTACTGCAGTTTCCAAAAGAAACAAACACTAGAGGCAGTAAAACTCCAACATATTTTTCTCCTTTTCACACAAATGTACAGAGTTTTGATTAATAAAGGGTAATTTTCGCACAATTACTTGAAGAATATCATGTTACGACTTCAAAACAATATTAAAAAGCTGGGAGATTTGAAAACTGATGCTTTTGAACGTTAGCATCGCACATATCCAGCCTTTTATCTATGTGTTTTCATAGACCATAAGTTTGTTCAGTAGCTTACGGAGTACAGAGACGTACTTAGGAGGCAAGGACCACCGGTTCAAATCCCGTGTAATCACGGTTTGACAAAACAGTTCAAATCTGCATATAAGGAAGTTGAAATGGCACGGTTGCATCAACAAATACGTTTTTACATCAGTTTTGCATTCGTTAACACTATCGGGTAGGTTTAGGGTTGGGTTTTTGGTGTAGGACATATTTCCAACACGATAGAGCATTAACTTTTAGGGACAGACCCCGGATATTTGAATTCTGAACCGCCGCAATACGTACCTCTAGCAATGTAATAAAAACACAGCAATATGTACTTATATCTATGTAATAAAAACGTGCCAGGGTTCACGTATTTAACCTGTGTTTTAGCGCAACTCAGTGGACATTTCTCTTTGAAACTGCGGTGAAACGTGCAGTAAGGTACGTAAAACGATTTCGCACAAAGTGCACAGAGGTACGTATTTTTATGAGACCAGGTTGAAAACTGTCTTTGATCTCATCTTTCTCAACAAGTCTTCTCGACATAACACATTTCTCGCTTTGCATGATTTATCTCAGCACAACTTTTACGAACGCCACCAAAATCATTAGAGAATCAGCCTCTGCCTGTGTGCTGCCTATGACTTTCATTACTCAATTAGGATTGACAACATTAGTGTTGGTTCATAACCTCTGGATTAGTGGATGGCCCTTATCCCAGGATGTTATGGTGACTGCACAGTTCATCAATGGCTTCTTCCACATTTCTTAGGCGGATAGGAAAACATGTTTTTGACAGCAACAATGGAGTGGAGAATTGAATAACTTGTGCCAATAGCGACAATAACATAGAAGTTCTCCTGTTAATTGACATTTTTGACATGTTCTAGTAAACTTTTGTGTAGAGTGCTAAATGGCTTCTTTTAACATTTCACACACTGTGTGCATTTGTTAACATAAAGGTTACTTGTGTAATTTTTCGATATTAAAATTCTCTCACTTAATATGCACAGACAACTTTAAGTAAACTTTGATTTCTCAACAGTGTAGCACAGTAGTGGTGTGGAGCACATCAGAGTGCTGCTGTTTGTTTGAACATTTTAACTAAATTACCACAACTACAGCTTAACCCAGGGATAGGCAACTTCGGTCCTGGAGTGACGATGTCCTGCAGAGTTTAGCTCCAACCTTGAAAAAAAAATCACCTGCCTGTAGCCCTAGTAATTATGAAGACCTCAATTAGCTTGTTCAGGTGTGTTTGATTAGGGTTGGAGATAAACTATGCAAGACAGCGGCACTCCAAGGCCAACGTTGCCTATCACTGGCTTAACCAATGGCATATGTGTGGGGCAGGGGGCAATCTGTTTGCTAACCAATGGTAGATTGGTGGAGTATTTGTAAAACCTGTTTGAAAACAGTAATTAGGTGCTAAAACCAATCGGTTCAACTTGAAAGCTAGTGCATGCTGGTTGGATTTTTTTCCAATGAATGCCATTAAAGTACTACAATGGCAATTTGAGAGCAGCCGGCTGACTCATCATGCACAGCTTCTATAAAGGCTCTGATGACTATACACCTTGTTTCACGATTGGCCGTATTCACAAATGACAAAGATGATGTGTGTTTTGTGAACTTTGGGAAGCAGAAAGTGTCCGACTTTGGTAGTGTTTTGCATGACAGTTTTCAACGTGTAAACTTTTCATGTATTTTGGCCATTCATTTACATGGCAATGTGTTTTAAGGGACTGAAAACGCAAACTTTTAAAAACAGGTTTCAAAGTATATGTTTTTTAAACACTACCATTTTGTCTCTGTGTAAATGACAAACATGTGAATTTGTGAAAACTGTGATATCATGCGCAGCATAATGTGTTCTCGTTGTGTTTCTTTACAAAGTGACATTGCTAACTACTGGCTTGGCATGCTTAATACAGCCTCTTTAGTCATTTTCGCGAATCCATGTGAACAGGGATCGTTTTGACAGCTTCGTTGTCTGTACACAAAACCTTTTAAAAACTTTAATATTTATGTCTTTATTTACAACTCTTCCCTGAAGTGCAAACGGAAAATCTCACTGATCAGTTGCATCCAACAGCAGCCAAAGTCGTATTATTTTTGCCTTTGGTGCTGCTAGTGGCATAGAAATTCCACTATTTTTATCCAATCTGGCCAATAAAATGACCTTTGTTAGTGTAAACTTGTGTAGTCGTGTGGTTTGACCTAAAACGTTAATTAATTAAATGTAAATGTCACCACATGGAAAAACTTTTCTTATGCACCTTACACATTTCTTACAGTGCACTCTAGATCCTGAACGACACTTGATGCAGTTACTCAATGAAAGTCCAGCGGTAGCTAAAGATGCAGTGGCGTTGTGAACTGACACAATGTAGCTTCCGCTGAAGACAAAGGAACAGTTATATTCCTGGGGAAAGAGGTGGCAGGCATGAGGTTTCATTCGCCCCACCTTTAAGATGTACATTGCCCTGGGACAGATGCTAGATGACAGGGTTATTACACCGACAATAGCTTTAGTAAGGGCGGGGGAGAGACAAAGAGGAGAGTAAGCTTAGTCACAGCGATATTTCCTGTTCCTGTCAAAGGAATAAAGAGAGCTAAGGTGTCAGTGTCAATGTTTGCGCTCACGGTTTGAGATTGTAGAGTTGATACAAGGTGATGATGGGAGGGCAGGAAGTGTGAGCTGATGATATGGTGGGACTTGTCCAGTCTGTACTTGTAGGAGTTGCTTTAGAATATACCTATTTATTGAAGTCGGTTTGTATATGAGCAAAGAAAATGTTTTCTCATGCGATTTGGAGACTCGGATTCTTTCTAGTAGCACCGCTCAAAGGTTTTGTGATCACTCCCACAGGGTAGGATGTGCACATTGCAGAGATTCCTCCTGCGCCATGGAAATCTGCCGGACCCCTGTCCTGTCATCAACCCCCATTCTCTCTCGCCACAAAGGGGGCATTGTGTTCAGTCCCAGACCCGGGCAGACTGTCCTCAAACCAATCATGTTTGGCAAAGTGAGCCTCGTTAGAACAGAAGGATTAACAGGAAGATGAGAGCTGGAGTTGCTGACAAGATGATGTGTACAGGAACTCCTTTAAAACCTTCAATGAGAAGCGGTCTGATATGAATGCAATATGGACGTTATCACATGAAGCATCTTAAAATGTCTTCTCTTTAAAGCATCCATGCAGAAATTCACATTTTTTCATTATCTATTCACCACCACCTTGTTCCAAATCGCATAACACGTTTTTTTTTTTTTTTTTTGTGTTCATGCAGCTCAACTCAAGACATTTCAAGTTTTCGTTAGTATTAATAAGAATAATATATTTTATATTTTTATAAATCTACTTCATTTGTAATATAATTATTTAGTATATTTTATTATAATATAATTATAATAAGTATAATATATGTTATCAATCAATCAATAAATACAGCATGAGTTTGGACAACATGAGAGTGAATAAAAAATGACTCAATATTTTTTGTACTAACTACTAAATATTTTCAAAAACAGTTCAGCAAACATTTTCATTTGTGGTTGAACTTTCATCATCCATCATGGTTTTAATAGTTATATGGAAATTTAACACCATAGGGAGAGTTTTTGAAGTATGTTTATGTAGCTTTTTTCCATACAATTAAATTCCATAATGACCATGTCTATTAAATGATTATATACCCTAAACATACCCTTAAAATGATACTAATTCACTACATTGTATAAGTCTTTCTTCTTCTTCACCTTCATCTTCTTTGTCTTCTTATCATCATTAATAATCACAACAATATAATTATATATATATATATAGTTAAATATATACATAATTAATTACATGACATGAGAGTGAATAAATATAGACTCCATAAATAATTTTCAGGAGGAGCTATTGCTTTAAAGCGAGCAAGAAGGTACTTCCACTGACAATTTAGCTGAACACATTTTTGTTTGTGGTTGATTTTTTTATTATCCAGCATGGTTTTAAAAGTTTTATAGACATCTTAACACCATTTCCTAGCTCTAAAAGTATTTCCTCAAATCTCTAAGCTCATTTGCCGGAGTACGGTATATCTTGAACCCAATAGACGACTTTGTCAGCATGCTTAGCATGACGTGGCAGGCCACAGTCAACATACAGCAACGGCCCAGTTCTCCGTAAACTGCCCTCCCATCCATCAAGGGCTCAGATCTGTGGCCAAGTGTGGTGAGTAAAGCCTGCTCAAAGCTCTCTTCCAGCAGCAGCCAGATCCCCTGGCAGGCAGGTGATAAATAGTCCCAGCGTTAATGGCACTTAATGCTTGCCCAAATCCCTGCTGTAGCATCAAAAAAGATAAGAGTCTCTGTGTTAATGCCACTCTATGGAAGGAAGGATTACACGGCAGAGAAAAGGAGAACGCGGTGATGAGACAACGGCGAGCGGGAAGAAAAGCGGTAGATCACAGTTACACTTAGAGCCAACAAAGGCGGCGGGAGACGTGGGGGAATGCGTTTTTGGTGGAGGACTGGGAGTGTTTGGGTGCAGGGGTCCTGGGATGGAGCAGGGGAATAAGACACTCGACATGTCTTCATTAAAGGGAAAGTTCAGCCAAAAAGGATAATTCTGTCATCATTTACTCACCAATATGTCAATCCAAACCTGTACGACTTTCTTTCTTTGTTGGAATACAAAAGCAGAACGATTATGCTGGTTGTGCTTTTCTGTAGAATAACAAGGGCTGTCACAATTGATATTTTAAAAATATTATTATTATTATTATGTTAATGCTACTCATATGATGATGTCGTAAATAACTCCGCACCAGTAACTAGCCGGTTGACTCTCCAACATAGTAGATGGCAGTATTGCACCTTAATGCTGGCTGCCATTTGTCGTAAAATGTAAAAGAGGAGAAAAGGTCAAAAATGTAAAAAAGGACAGAGGTTACAGGCCAAAGCGAGACAATCTACCCACAGTCGAATAGCATAGCTCTTTGCAAGTGTGGGAGTGTGTTTTTTATTTTTTAGATAAAAAAAACATTTTTAAAAGGCATAGAAAGACTGGTATTAGACATCAGTGTAAGAAAATAGTTAATTAATTTGTACGTTTTTATACACGTTTGGTCACAAACTGTCTCTGCCTCTATACACACAGTTTAAGTGTGCTTCAATGGCCACAAACCAAGTTAAAGATGAATTTGGCTAAATTATTTGAACATTTCTATTGATATCATGCAACATTGGTATTGTGAATTACTTTGCCTATGATAATTGCGTAAAGTATCTGATTATTTCTATAAGTATCATAAAAAGGCTCAAATGGCTTGTTCTCTTATTTCAAGTCTTTAGGAGTCAACGGACAGCTTTGTGAGACAAACCAACTGAAATTCATTATTCACATGAATCATTCCAACTGGTTTTGTGAATCAGAATCAAATCAACCAATGTATTAAAGATCAAAAGAATGATTGATTCACAAAAGTATGATTCATTCACAAATCTGCTACTTCTCTCATGAAATCAAGGAGAGATTTTCATTAGATGTTTTTTTTTGTAAATGACTTTACAATTTGGACTGTTCTCAGACAAATATAATAGGCTTGACTTCAGAAGACTTGGAATATAATGCCTAGTTTGTTTTTATGATGTTTTCATGGTGGATTTGCATCAAAGTTTTAATTTTATTTCATTCAATTGTACTGGTATAAAACAAAACAAAAAACAGAATGTTGTGTAATGTGAAGTAAATGTGAAGTCATTTATTCTGCGGAGAAAAAAATGTTTATTCTGAGCTTTTCTCTTAAACGAGGCAGCATAATTTCCTTGCCCTTTTAGACCGAAGGAAAACGAGGGAGAGAAACCGATATGGAGATTGTTTGAAGGACACAGGCACTTTAAATAGAGTCCTCATGGAGAGTACTGGCGGAGGCTTGGGTGTCACTCACATTGTCTCATTTCAGAGAGCCGCAATGTGGCAACAGCGCAACTGGCAAGCGGTTCAGACAGAGTCCAGAAGTTCTTGCTTACCAAATTACAAATCAGTAAGAATCGCACATTAAATAGCAGACGAGATGCTTAAACTGTCATCTCGGATTCCAAAGACTTTGTTTTGTGGGTAAGATGATCTTTAAGAGTTCTTGAAAGAATCAGTGATGGAATTCTGTTATAATCCAGGTATTCTCATTAGATTTTAAGAACAATTGCAAACCTTCACTTAAACAACAAGATTCAAATGCCTTTGCATTGACTAGTGTTCAACAGAGGTGGATAAAGAACACAAATCAAGTATTGCAGATGGCCTAATAAAATATTACTCCAGCAAAAGTACTTATTTTCAGCTTTACTTGAGGTACATGATATTTACATATTTAAATATAAATACATATACTGATCAATGAAGCATGTTTGTTATTTATTCTATCCAGCACCAGTCAGACTAGTCATTAGTCAGATATTTAACATGTATTGATTGGAAAATAAGGAAACTTATTTTATTACCAAACCTTATTTTAACCCATCAAAACATTCACGTAATTATCCTAAAATATAAATGTAATTTAATTAAAATTCAGGTGTGCAAACAAGTGAAATGACATACCATATAGCACATTAAAGATGATAATAAAACTACATTTGTGTAAATATGCAGTGACAAATAATTAGATGGGATAAAACGTATTAATGTTGACTGGATCATTGAATCAGGGAGTTGCTGACTCATGAACAGCTGCAATTGGATCAGTCTGATTCACGACTGAATCATTCAGTGCGATTTGTGAACTAATTCAACAGGTTGATTGAAAAGAACCAGCTTGTTCACAAATCGGACATCACTCTTCTTCAAAAATGAACTACAGTAAATCCTTTAATAAAGAAACTTTAAAGTAACTGTAAATTTACTTTAAAAAGTAAAGCATTGCAATATTGTTACTCCATTAAAAAAAGTAACTAATTGCGTTACTTTTAATGGAAAGTAATGCATTACATTACTTTTGTGATACGTTTTGTCACATGAGCTGGGCTTCCTTATTTGTTTTTAATAACAAACAAAAAAGTTACATTTTGACAACCGTAAAGGCCCTTGCACCAAAAGTGAAATGAATAAGCCTCAGGCTAAAGGTAGTGCCTCTGCACCTCACTCATAAATTATCTCAACACGGGACAGAAGAGTCCCGTGTCAATTAATAAAGGGGTAAACAATGTAACTTCCGTTACTTTGTTTTTTTTTTAAGTAACAGATTTTTCTTGTAAATTTGAAAGTAATGCGTTACTTTACTAGTTACTTGAAAAAACTAATAATTACGTAACTCACATTACTTGTAATGCATTACCCCCAACACTGCTTGTAAAATAATAAAATGCAACTTGCAAAAATGCAAGTTGGCATGATAATGTTGTCCACTGGCGGCTGGATTCTTCAAACCAATGCTACAAAGCCACCGCTATGTCAAAGGCTGCTGGTTATTGTATTGCGTGAACAGACTTTTTGTGAATGTTTCTGTGTCTGTACGGAGGAAGTAGGACTATCAGTCCACTTCCTGTGAGTATTGTCCAATGGTGTGACCTTTGACTCATGCCTCTATTCCAAACGACGTCATCTTTTGTCTATATGCAAAAAGAGGCCGACGGAACAGAACAATGTCTGTTCTGCCTGTGTCCGTGTGGGAGGTAGAGGGCATTATTGGATATAGAGAGCCTTCTGTGTTAAAGTGCATGTTGTGTAGGCTTACCCTCTGATGCTGGTGTTTGTATCACATTTGAATTTCTCTGAATTCAATTTTCTGTTGGTGCTTTATAAAAGCGCACAAAAACATCCTCTCTGGGCCTAATTGGCTTTTTGAGAACTTATTCACGAGGGCATTAGAGGAAATTCAACAAAGTGATGCTGAAACGACTGACAGTTATTACTGTCAGATGGACTTAAAAAGGATGGTGTCGTAAAAAAGAGTAACGTCAATCTAGATCTCATAATAGTCAGCAAGGCTTCAATGAAGATTATGATGAACAGGAATTCTAAGTTCAATCAGTGTGTGTGTGTGTGTGTGTGTGTTAAATCAAATGACATCCTTGCAATGCCCCGAGGGAAAGAGAAGTATAAAGCGCAGCTCCCATGACACATCCACAGACTAAACATCCAATTTAGCCACCCAGACATCTGACTCTCTCGCTCTGCTTCTTTTTAAACCATTAAGCATTTGTGGTATACGGAAAATAAAGGACGTCCAATGAGAATGCGTCTTTCCCTCCCTCATTCTTTCTGTCCTCATTTTCTTCCTCCCTGTTCTTTTTTATTTAGTGCTCGCCTTGTGTTTTTCGCTCAGGTGAAAGAGTGTCCTCTTGTTCATTGTGTGTGAGTGAATGGGAGGCCACTCAGAGCAACAAAAGACAGAATATGGAGCTCAGGAAGCTTGACAGAATGTAAAAGAAAAACATGTCTCTAGGAAAACAGAAGGAGGGGAAGTGAGTATTGTTTCTTCCTTCCTGTGTCATTGTGAATCTGTGTGAGGAAAATGCTAAGCCAGACGGCCTTTTCAAGACTTGAGGAAGGGCAAATATTGTTCTTTTCTTTTAACCAAATATCTCTCTGTTTTCCACAGTTTTACAACAGTTCGGGTCAGGGTATCGTATACCTTTCATTGTCGAGTTTGCCTCAGTCAACTACATAATTGACATACACTCCATGTTCAAGAGTTTTTCTTTTTGGATCACTCCCCAAACATTTCCTGTTCAAATCCATTCTGGCACCTGCTTCAAAATACACCTTTTAAATGATCAAAGCCATTTAAGCAAGCACTCAAAATAATTCCTGTTCTCACTAGCATTTTCCTATATTTATCAGCTGATATTGACGGGAGCACGTGTCAGGATTTGCCTGGGAACACAGTGACTTCAGCGGCGAGGGATGTAAAAGATTTAAAGGCATAGTTCTGCTGATAATTCTATCAATATTTACTAAACCTCAAGTCAGTTAAAACCCATATGCTGTTATTTTTTTGAGAAAAAGAAGGATTCTGATGAATCTTCACGCATCTCTTGTAAACTGTTCACAGTTGCCACATCTGTTGTTCCAAAATTGAAAAAAGCACCATAAAGGTAGTTCACACAACTTGAGCGCCATATTCAAAGTCTCCCAAAGCCATGCAACAGCTTTGTGTGATGAACAAACTGAAAAGTAAGTATTTCAGTGGACTCTTAAAGTATTATCAAAAGTATTCGTTCACTTCCAGAATAAAAAAAAATCCTTATAATTTACTCACCCCCATGTCATCCAAGATGTTCATGTCTTTCTTTCTTTAGTCGAAAAGAAATGATGGATTTTGAGGGAAATATTCCAGGATTTTTCTCTATATAGTCAACTTCAATGGGAGCCAACAGGTTCAAAGGTCCAGATTTCAACACAGGAATAAGGGTCTTATCTATAGAAATGATCTTTCATTTTCTAATATATACACTGACCAAAATTATAAACGCAACACTTTAGTTTTTGCCCCATTTTTCATGAGCTGAACTCAAAGATCTAAGACTTTTTCTATGTACACAAAGACCTATTTCTCTCAAATATTGTTCACAAATCTGTCTAAATCTGTGTTAGTGAGCACTTATCCTTTGCCGAGATAATCCATCCACCTCACAGGTGTGGCATATCAAGATGCTGATTAAACAACATGATTATTGCACAGGTGTGCCTTAGGCTGGCCACAATAACAGGTCACTCTAAAATGTGCAGTTTTACTCTATTGGGGGGGTCCGAAAACCAGTCAGTATGTGGTGTGACCACCATTTGCCTCACGCAGTGCAACAAATCTCATTTGCATAGAGTTGATCAGGTTGTTGATTGTGGCCTGTGGAATGTTGGTCCACTCCTCTTCAATGGCTGTGCGAAGTTGCTGGATATTGGCAGGAATTGGAACATGCTGTCATATACGCCGATCCAGAGCATCCCAAACATGCTCAATGGGTGACATGTCCGGTGAGTATGCTGGTCAGTGAAAACTGGGATTCATCAGAGAATGGCACCTTCCAAAGTGCATACAGACGCCATCGAATGCATTATCATGCTGCAAATGACGGCAGTCAGGTCGAGGATGAATGGACGACGAGCATGCAGATGAGCTTCCCTGACGGTTTCTCTGTGCAGAAATTCCAAACCGATTGTTGCAGCAGCTGTCATCTTGGAGGTGAAGATGCTGGATGTGGAGGTCCTGGGCTGGTGTGGTTACACGTGGTCTGCGGTTGTGACCAAATTCTCTGAAACGCCTTTGGAGACCTTTATGGTAGATAAATGAACATTCAATTCACAGGCAACAGCTCACATTCCTGCAGTCACATGCCAACATCTGTGGCATTGTGCTGTGTGATAAAACTGCACATTTTAGAGATTGTGGCCAGCCTAAGGCACACCTGTGAATAATCATGCGGTCTAATCAGCATCTTGATATGTCACACCTCTGGAAAGTGAGACTACACACTAACACAGATTTAGACAGATTTGTGAATAATATTTGAGAGAAATAAGCCTTTTGTGTACATAGTCTTAGATCTTTGAGTTCAGCTCATGAAAAATGGGGGAAAAAACAAAAGTGTTGCATTTATAATTTTGGTCAGTGTATATATATGTACTTTTTAACCACAAATGCCTGTCTTCCACTAGTTCGACCTCACGCATTACGTAATCAGGTTAGAAAGGTCACGCATGACGTATTCTGAAGTACCCACCCAGTGTTTACAAAGTGAACGTGCAAAGAAAGTCAAACGCCCTTTATAAAAAAAATTATAACAACGAGTTTTTGGCCCTACCCTATCTTTTTTAACTGAAGTACACAGACAAAGACCTAACCATGCGTGATCTTTCCAACGTGATTATGTAACGCGTGGAGTCAAGGACATGCATCGCAGAGCTAGTGCAAGATGAGCATTTGTGCTGTATACATTTTTTTAAGAAAAACTTTTTTTTTTTAGATAATGTTCTATAGTTTCGCTAGACAAAACACTTATTCCTTGGCTGGGATTGTGTTGAGCCCTTTGAAGCTGCACTGAATCTGCAATTTGGACCTTCAACCCATTGGTCCCCATTGAAGTCCACTATATCGAGAAAAATCCTAGAATGTTTAGCTAAAAAAACGTAATTTATTTTCAACTAAAGAAATGAAGTCATGATCATCTTGGATGACATGGGGGTGAGTAAATTATCAGGACATTTTTAATCTGGAAATGAACTAATCCTTTTACTCAACCACTTTGAAAGGATCACTGAGTCAGTGAACTGAACCCAAGACCCAAATTATTTTCTAAATTCTTAAAAATAATGGTCAATTTAAGAACTGAACTGGTTCTTTTGGAATCAGAATGGTTGTTATATTGCATCGCTACGGAAACTCCTTTTTGGGACACTTCTTTTTTAGTGTATGAACTGTTAATCCACAATCAGACCGAACTATTTGGATTATCTTTATGATGCTTTTATTTTTTATTTTTGTCATTCAGAAATCCAGAGCCACGAACATGAATTCACTTCCATGATTTATTAATTTCTGGACATATTATTAATTTGTTCCCACTTTTTAGTCAACCTTGTCTCATAAAAATTCGTACCTCTGTGTACTTTTTAGTGAGACCGTTTTTACGTACCTTACTGCACGTTTCGCCGCAGTTTCAAAGAGAAATGTCCACTGAGTGGCACTAAAACACAAGTTCAATATGTGAACCCTGGCACATTTTTATTATGTTTATATAGGCACGTATTGCTGTGTTTTTATTAAGTTGCTTCAGGAACGTATTGCGGCGGTTCAGAATTCAAATATTCGGGGACCGTTGCTAAAAATATGCAAATATAAAACTGATATTAAAACGTGTTTGTTGACAAATACAAAACTGATGTTTGTTGATGCAAAAGCATTTTAACAGTTTTCAAATCTCGAACTGGAGCTCCTCGCTTCTCAAGTACGTCTCCGTACTCCGTGAGCTACCGAACAAACCTACTATCTATGAAAACCCTAACATGTGAAAAATTTGAAGTCAAATCATATTAATGTTGTTTTGAAGTCATTCAATTTCGTTACGTGCTTACGATAAAAAGTGCAGAGTTTTACTGCCTCTAGTGTTCATTTCTTTTGGAAACTGCAGTAAAATATACTTAATGGTACGAATTTCGTGTCTCGATAAAAAGTGCACCCAGATACATAAATGCCATGAGACCAGGTAGGTTTTAGTTCAGTCGTGGCCATGTTGTATGAATTCATTGTAATTTTTATTTATGTAATGCAGGGCTCTGTATAACTCATGAAATGTATGAAAAATAGCTGCATGAAGTTTCTTTAAAATATTTTTTGTTAAACATAGAGAGGAGTGAGAGTATCATACAAGTTTGGCCTGACATGGGGTGAGTAAATGATTTAAGAAGGGTTTGGCAAGAAGAAAAAAGTACAGGAGAAGATAAAGCCACAACCTGCGTAAGGAGAAATGAAAGCGAGCGAGTGTGAGAGAAAGACAGATATGTCTGGAGGGCCTACTTTTCTCTTTTGGGTTTAACCGAAGAACAGCAGGAATAGAGCAGCTGTGTTAACGACAGAGAGCTTTTGAATGGGATCCAGTGCTTTGAAGAGGACGGCAGCACCTGAGGACGGCCTGTTTGTCTTGTGGCTTTCCACCAGTGGCTCAGGATTCACAGGACTGTGTAATGTTTACCCAAACATGTCAGCTTTTAAGGTTGGAGGGTGACGAAGGGGAGGATTAGGTCTGCCAGCCCGGAGGAGGACGAGAGTATGAATGGAGCAGAAAATGCTGAACGACAGATAGACAGAGAGATACTGGGGAGATGTAGTAGCTCGGTGGGTGGGACTGGATAGAAGTGGTCAGGAAGAGAAAGAGGTCAAACAGTTTGGAGATGTCAGGGACCACCGGAAAAACATCATTTACATCCTCTGTACATCCTTCATCGAAGCCGTTGAGCGAAGAGAGAGTAAATATAACATTTCTCACCAGCAAATGTCTTCTCTCTTTTGCAAATTATGTAATTGAAGGTGTGCATGTTTCTGCACCATTCTATGCTATTTTGTAGCATAAATGGTGTCTACTCATAATTCATAAATGTGTGGATAGTGGCACAAATGCATAGTTTACATCATTTGGGTTGTGAACTCAAGTCGCCCTACACTCTCAAACTATATTGTTTGTATTGCAAAAATTTGAATACACTACACTATGTATGCTTACAATCAGAGTCTTCGAGTCAGTTTTTATATATTGTTCTATTGTTAATTATTTGATCATGCCATTCACAATGTTTAAAATTATGACCGAAAATGTGGGTGCTCACTGTTGCATTTGTGGGAACACAAGTTTGTATCATGATTAAAAAAATAAAATAAAATAAAATATAAATAAAAAACGTATCCATTAGGTTAAATAAGGTGTTAACTAAATATGAACAATACAGTTATGAAATAAACGCCTTGAAGTGAGAAATAAAATACAAATAAAAAAGAGATGTGGTTAATACAAAAATAAATAAATAAAATGACCATTGGTCATGAAGTGAAATAACTTTATTAAAATAATTTCTAAATAAAATAGGACACTTTGTTAACACTTAGTACACATTAGGTTGTGAAAATTGAAAATGAAATAAATAATAAAAATACACCTTGGGCATGAAGTGAGAGAACATAAAAAACAAACAAAACAAACATAAAAATGAAATAAATGTGATAAAAATGTAATAAAATAAAATATAAGCATTGCTCATTGAAAAGTTGAGAAAAGTAAAAAAACAAAGCAAATAAAAAAACCAACAAATTAAAATAGACCTTGGTCAAGAAGCTATAAAAACAAATAACATTAAAATAGGTGTTACATAAATGTGATATAATAATATAAACACTTAAAATAACTATTGGTCATAAAGTGAGAGAAGTAAAAAATAAAAACAAAAATGAGATATAAATGTAACAAATTGTAATAAAATAATCCAATACAAATCTAATAGCAAAAAATATTGGTCAATAGGTGGGAGACATTAAAAAAAAACAAATCCTTAAAATAACCATTGAAGTGAAGTGAATGAAGTAAAAGGAGTTAAACAGCAAATTAAATACACATATTTACAAAAGTACTAAAATAAGATGTAATAAAATTCCAACCCCTGACCATGAAGCAAAAGCTATGTGCTGAAGAGAGAGGTGTGATTGTGCACTCAGGCATGGAGTATTATGACCATTGTACAAAGAGGAACCCCTATCCCCGTTCTGTCTTTTAAAGGGCAACTATGATTTTTGCCTTATCGCACGTTATATTGTGAAGCTTTAACTTCAATCACTCCTTCCTCTCCAGGGTGGTCTCGTCTGAAGCTGGTGTAAAGACACTTTGAGAAGCTTTGGCCCCTGACCTACAACAGGAAAGTGTTTGCGAGTTAGTGAGCGTCCATGGAAGAGAGACAAAAAACAGGAAGCGTGCCAACAAAGCTCAGATTGTTCCAGTAGTGCTGATAAATGGCCGGCTGTCATCAAGAGGCTGAGAAAGACAGAGAATATCTCTAATGAACACTCGTGTAACACTCGCACGGGCCTTATCATCAAACAAAGCGGCACAAGCGTATCAGACTGCTGTCCTTTGTGTACGATGTGGGAATTGTTCGCAGGTTACTGGAAACAATTTCTGAGCAAAGTTTAAGACTGTTGTTTTGGGTCCCCGGGTCTGTCTGATATGCCATTACGTCAACTTGGAGTGAATGATGAATTGAAGCATGGCTCCGACCTCCACACTTTGTTTCACCCGAAAAGGGCTTGAGGTTTCTCACCATGGAGACTATATCAACTTCTCCCAAACAGCCTCCTAATCTATGCATCTGTCTCACCCCCTTTTCCCCCTTTCTTCTTTAAAAAACTATTATTATGCTCCTCGGTAGGAATTTTGCATTTGTCAAATAAAGTTCCCAGAAGTTTCCTTGCTGTTCGCAGTGGACTCGCCCCAAAGGTTTTTACTAATGTGGTAGGTCTGACTCAGAGATCCAATTCATCATCATCATCATCTTTGTCAACTTCTGACACACCTTAATGTTTTTTGAAGCTGGAAAGTGCTGAGCGCTCTTGTGATTTTGAAGTTTCCATTTTTACTTCGGCTTCAGCAGTAGAGAGGATATTTTCTCGCACTGATTCTAGGCAAACTTTACGGTAAATGGTGTTATTGTAAAGAGAGCAGCGTGCCATGCTTTTGATGATGAGCTGGCGTGAGGCAGGCGAGATTAAAGCATACCTGTGCCAGGGTTTGGCGGAAGGAGCAAGCCCTCAAGAGCCACTTCAAAGATGGCTATTACACAGTCTCCTCTCTGTTGCTGTGCCTCGACACGACCGGCAGAGCAGTCTAGTCATGTCCTCAGCTCTGGATTTCTTCAACACCCTGCTTTTGTCCACGACCTAGAACATATACTGTGTTAAATACACACATATATTTGAAATTCTATATATATTTAGAATTTTCTATTTGAAATTCTATTTTTTATAAAAGTATATTTTTATTCTATTTTTCAATAAAAAAAACTTTAAAATGTATTTGAAACAGGATACTTTGAATTAACTTCTTAAATATTTTTTTCAAAAGAAAAAAAAACATTAGGCATTAAGTAAAAAAACTAAATAAAATAAAATACTGAATAATATTAATTAACTGCATGTGTTCCTGTGGCTCAGTGGTAGAACATTGTGTTAGCAGCGCAAAAGGTTGTGGGTTCAATTCCCAGGGAACACACATACTGACAAAAAATGTATAGCCTGAATGCACTGTAAGTCGCTTTAGATAAAAGCATCTGCTAAATAAATGTAAATGCATGCACTTACTATTGGATTGGGGTTTGGTTTAGGGTTTGTTGCATGTAATTATGCGTCATCCTGCAGTAAGTAGGTGTAAAAAATAAGGGGTTATAACATATTTCTTTGGGACTTAATGCAAAAAAAAACCTGTTAAAATAGTAAAATATGTAATGTAAACTAAAAACTCTTTTTTTCACATATTGAAAAGTTGTTCAAAGTAGTGGAAATATTACATTTACAAGAACTAGGAACATTCAAGAAGATATGTAAAAAAGTCTTTCTTTTAATAATCTTTGGTATGCTCATGTGTCATTGATGCAAATTCAATATATATATCAGAAAAACAAACATTATAAATGCATATTTTATTAAATTAATTATAGTTATTTAAATGTACTATTCAAGTATTACTGTACAACCAAAAATATACACTCCTTATACTCATTGTTTAACATGTTTTATTTCCTGAGAGCATACAAAAACATGTTGGCTAGTACAAACTATAATTTCTCTGTAAATGATAAACATCTTTATTATTTAAGGCGTAAGAAAGAGACATATTTTTCATCATCTCTACATCCTTATGTGTCATTGACACGATATGTATCGGCATACGGCTATATTTAGCAGAAAAACATTTGCTATCAATGCATATGCTGTTATATGAAACAATTACCGTTTTATACAAATATGATATGTCTGCTGGTATATGTCCTGACTATCATTTCTTTGTAAATGATAAACATCTGAAACATTTACGGGGTAAACGCCAGACTATGCTGGTAGAGTCAACACATGCTGTCTTTCTCTCTAGCCGGGCTTATGTCATACGTCCTTAGAGGGCTAAAAATGCTTTTGTAACCTACACTTCACCTCTGTCCAGAGCGTTAAAGTCATGAAAACATGGCAGGGGGACACAGGTGGTCCTATTTCACTTAATCATCCACTATATAAAGGAGTCATTCTACAGTTGCAGTGGCATATGCTGTCAGTTGCTTTTAGATGGCAAAAACTCAAACTGCAATGTACACTATTTCTATACAGTGGAAATGTATTTAAATCAACTTGCACTGCAAGTGATGCAAGTAAACTCCACAAATAATTACAAAGAAAAGACAACACTGAATAACACATTTAATTAAATGTGAAATTTTGAAGTAGAATGTCTGAAAATCTATTTTCTTGTAAATTATTTTATTTAGTTTTTTTTTTTTTTTTTGGGGGGGGGGGGGTTGCTATGTAGTCATAGATTAATGCATCTCCTCACCGTATAAGTTAATTTTTTACAAATGAAAATGCCACCGCTGCTGTAAAATCAAGTTGAAGACAAAAGTCAGAATGACATGTAAATGTATGATGAAGGGGAAGAGCCAGCAGAGAGAGGTAGCAGCTGTTTGAAACTAGTAAAGTCTTCATTGCATGTGTTGACGTTTACGAGTATCATCTTTCTGATGGCCGTGCATCAAAACCCCTACATGTGCAAACGCTGGGGGGTGAGATTGCGACACAGCCTCAATATATACCATCTCCCGCAGGGTGTACTGAAGGGGGGACGGGACTGTTATGACTGGTCACATCTGCCTTTCTTCAATTAAAATAAGAATAATAAAAAACAATAAAGAAAATCAATATCTTCTTGATTGTAGTGGTTGCAATATTAAACTGCATGTGCAGTGTAAAGAACTTGAGTTTCTCCATAAAGACAGCAGGAGATTGGTTACACTTCTTAATGACTTAAATCAACATTGCCCATTTGGCTGAAAACAAAAGTCGTTTTCAATAATTGTAATTATTGCAATAAAAAAGCAGCATGTGTTAGTTCAGTGTGGAAAGAACTAAGGATTACCACATGAGTGAGTGGGTTTATATTGAAAGATACTGTCAACAACAGGGTTATTTCATACAGTGAAACTGAAGACATAAGATCCCGAGTAAACGAAGAATTACCTAAAATTAAATAAAATAAAACCAAAACAAATGATCAGTTTCTTAAGTCATTCTGATTCCAGTCTTGTCTTTTTAAGACACCCCACCTGCAGATGGTGATAAAGTTTGTGATGCAAGTAAGCTTGGCGATGAATATTTAAGTTCACCTACATGGCAGTCTCTAATAAAAAAACAATGCTAGGTGATTTGTCCAGTCAGACTAATGTGTAAGAAACGGCAGACGAACTGAATGAATATCCACATCCACTCTCTGACAGTAGGTGGCGCATTTAGAGAAGTAGAAATACACACACACACACACAAAAGCTCAGCACAACTTTGTTTCTTAACACCAATTACAAGAGCACTGAGACAGGAGGCTGCATCTGAAAGTTAAGACAGCTTGTTGCCTCGCCAATGCATACTTCGGTTTTTTACACATTATGTGAGGGTCCGTATACAGTGCGAGTGACGCAAATATCATCACCAGAATAGTATGCGCACCTTTTGATTTTTGTAACCGTGCATATTTGTATTCACAGGTTGCACATGCGCATCGACTTGGTTTTCCACTAATCGGTTGTTCCACAAGATGGCAACACTGGCCCGGGCCACTGGTTCACAGTAGAAAACAAAACTAAAGAGATGGAACAACAACAAAAAGGCAGACAGGCAGTCATTTTGACAAGTGCTTGTGTGAGGGCGTTATGAGATTGCAGCAAATTTAGTTTAAAGAGTACAAAGGCATTTTTGTCAGTCAAAATAGAGCAGATGCTGGACAAAGATGATGCTTTCTAAAGCGCATATGTCAACTGCCTGCATTCGCGCTTGCTATCAAATAGAGGCTATTTTAAAAGGCTGTGTGTTCATATGTATGTAAATGCTAGCGTACAGTATGCATAAAAAATACTGATATAAACTTTGGGCTTTGAGGTCACATTAGTGAAATTACAGTAAAAATTCACTAGAAAAAGGCCCATTGTCTCTTCTCAGTTCGAATTCTTGTGACCAACTTGAACGCAAGTGAAACTTACGTGGGGAGGTTTTTGTCCTCACGCAAAACTCCTGATTCCTATTGAAATGACTGGATTTCAATGCAAAATTTCACAGAGCAATGTGGCTGCACTTTTCTCAGGCAATGAATTTGAAGGCAGAGTTTGTGCACAAAGCCTCTTGATTTTAGACAGACTTTTGAGGCAGCATAACAGTTTAATGATCTACAACAAAATAGAGTTATAATTAAACAAATATTTAATTAGGCCTACTACAATACTAATTTCTCACTACAAACCTGTTCAGAAATGTACACACACCATCAAACTGACCATCAAATTCTGTTGAATTGACGGCACGGAAATGTTAATATCGGTATGAACAGGTGCAATAACAACTTTTCATTCAAATTGAAATGCTTAGACTGTGCGAAGAGGTGTTTATACATTGCTAAACTAGCTAGCTTCTAACTAGCTAGAAAACTGTGCAAAGTAGAGCTCTTGGGAGACATCGACTGATGGAGATTTTGGCACTAAATATTTGCCATTCACACCAAGAAAATGAATAAGCATATGCCTCAGTTTCATAATCTTCCGCTTTAAATGTTTGAGCTCTTTAAAGTAGGACGGATTCTAACTGGCTGCAAGGCTGGGCGATATACCTAAAATGTGAAATCTCGATATATCTTTCAAAATGATGATGATAATCGATTTACGTATGTAGCAGTATATTTGCTTTTTCAGATTTCTGGGGACCAATTCATCATCCAGTCCCATGTCTCCTTCCACATCTGTGCTTGTTAAGAGCATGAGTTACTCTGTGTGCTACTCGTGAGATATAAAGGAGGAGTGAAATTGCCTATATGTGCCATCATTGGCACATTAATCAATTTTCAACAATATTTGATAGTAATATTCTGTAATTGTTAATATTTCTAATACTCTATATATTGCCCTGCCCTAATTGGCTGTTGGTGTTTTTTATCATACACCACCTGTAAAAAAATCATTGTGAAAGTTATTGCAATGATTTTGTTTCTCTGTGCCATCATCGTTATATTTTTTAGTGTGGACTCCGCTAGTTTTTTTAAAAATTTTGAATTATTTTTACAATCATATCTTTATTGTTATCTTTATAGTTATCATTCTTGGTGTGAACAGGCTTTATTGATATTTATTTTAGTGCACAGATTATGCTGATATTTTTCATGTTTTTGCTAGGTGTGAGACGTGTTTCACACAACTATAAATCTTTTTTATGATAAATATTCAATATTCCATTAGCCCTGTGTAGCTGCTGTAGGCTAGCCATCAACACCTCAATGGCAAACGCTCATTAAGCCATAAATACCAGCTCATGTGTGCGATATTGGGAGTAGTTCAAAACCCAAATATTCCCTCCAGTTTAACAGGTTTGTGTTGACTGCATTCCATGCCACCATGCCAGTGGAAAACTCAATCTGTTTCTTTTTCTGAGTGAAGTTTTCCAGGCCCCATCTACAGCAAATTAGCTTTTCACCTTGTCATGGTTGACACGCTGACAAAACAAATAAATAGCCAAGTATCAAAGTCTCCGTGATGAATATTTTCAGACTTTTCAGTTTATCTTCTCGAGCCTGGTGGTCTACGGTTATGAGAAGCTGCCCTTTTGGCTGTTCCAGACCTCCAGGGATAACAAATGAAGTAATGTTGCAGTTTGGTTTCATCAATGTCGACTCGACATTGACTAAATAAAAACCTCGCTAAAAATGTTCAAGTTCAGATTTTCAAGGACTTTTCTGTAAAACCACTTTAGCCCATTCCCAATTCATCTGAGCTCTAGACCAACACTGCAGCACTGTTACACTTCTGGAGTGACACAGCCCTCGGTTTGAATAATTTATTACACCTGTAGGTTGAGTAACACCACTGAGATCCATCAGGCTGTATCCGAAGCTGGAAAACGCTGCCTTCGCAAACGCAGCTGTCTATGGTATCCCTCAATCGTGTGTGTGCGGTTGGTGGAAAGAATAATAACGGCGCCTGACAGAGCTGCTAAAAGAAGTGAATGGTTTTAATGGTTTCGTTTTCTTCAACTTACGAATAATTTCTAATGAGAAATAAGCACTGTAACTACTGAATATTTGCTTGGTTATGTCTAGAGTGCATGTGAATTTATTCTAGTTTGTCAGACATACAACTAATGTATTAATATGCTAAATCTAGGGGTAGATAATGTACTGGCCAAGTGACAAGCTAAAATAGGATGTCAAAGGAAGCAGATGGGGAAAAAAAAATTAATAACTGTAAAATATATACTAGAATATATGGTCCGTTAAGATTACACAGCTACTTTTAAACAGACATTGATGGATTTTTGCCTAAAACTATTAAGAAATGTTTTTGGTTATTAAAATAAAGCTGAAATAATTTAATTTAAATATTAGATGAAAAATGAAAATATTAAACTGTTGTCTTGTCAGCTAATTTTTTTTTTTTAAATGAAGTACTAAAATGACTAAAACTGAAATAGAAATGAATTAAAGCTATGTAATTTAGAAAGCACATAGAACAAGTGCTGATCAACAACCAACAAACAAACAAACAAATAAATAAATACAGATTCAAACAAACACAAAAAAACAAAGTGTTATATGTTAAAACTAAAAGAAAATAAGTTTTACGGGAATATTTAATGCATTAACTTACGTTTACTAACAATGAGCAATATATTTGTTACAGTATTTATTCATATTTGTTCATGTTAGTTAATAAATATTACAAACGTTTATTGTTTGTTCATGTTAGCTATAGGTCAAATAACTAATAGATACATATTTTGATTTTAATCCATTTTAAATTACCTGAACTGAGATTAGTTAATGCTTTAAAACTATGTTTCATTGTTAGTTCATGATAACAAATAAAGTGAATGTACGTCATGTTAACAAATAGAACCTTATTATAAAGTCTTATTAAAAAATGAAAACTAATAACAAAAGCTAATTCATATTACTATAATAGTATATAAATTATACTCAAATAACACTGCTGACATGGGTGTGTTTACAATATCTACAATATCACCAGGGTCAAAGCTAATTAGACTGTGCTATTCAGTTAAACTTTGACAGGTCAAAGGTCATTTAAGACTTCAAAACACACTAGGGCTGATGGGTAAAATATGAGAGAGAAATAAAGATATATACCTGACCCCGAAATGTCTCTTGATGGTCAAATTTAGAAGTGAAAATTATTAGATGATCAGGATGTTTTGATTAGATTGAAGGCAGAAACATCTGGAACACAACTACACACACATTTACTACAAACCAGAGAGGAAATTACATCTGTTGAAGAATAATTCAGAGTGGAAAGTTTTTCCTCTTTTATTGCCCCCCCCCCCCCTCCACTCTTCCTCTCTGATGGATGGTAAAATGTGCAGGTGTGGGTTTTCTTTGATATGAGAGTCCACATGTTTCTTTCAGAGGGTTCTTGGCTGCCTTCGGAAGAAACGGTTAAAGCCAGAGCCGCTCATTTTTCAGAGATTGTCCAGGTCTCTAACTAGAAGTGTTGTCTAGATAGGGCAGGGTTTATAATCAACACTATTGATTAGATGAAATTGGCACAGCTGATGTAATAATAAAACACAAACACTGCACTCCATTAATTAATTGAACTGGAAATTGAGAGAGGCATCCATGATATAAATAATATAAAACACAAGTCCAGATTTCACATGTCGTAATCAAGGGTCGTATTGTTGCTGTGGTTTTGAAGCCAGCCAACCGATTCATTTTCATTTGAAACATGAGATCTACTGTGTTGGATTACTCATAATTACTCTAGTATAATCAATATTGTGCAGTTTTTCATCTTGATTGCATTTAAAGCTTAATGAATATCATACTGTCGAAAAGAAGGACGTTGATCAATGATCATGAGCGTGTGTCTAAAGCTTCAGCTATTACAGGAAAGGTCAAATATGTGACCATGGAGCCATGATGGTAAATTAATGAACTCATAAACTAATCAAGCATAAACTCATAAACTAAATATCACTATATTTCTCTGCAACAAGCAGACCTTTATTAAACAAATCAGGGGTTTTCAACTGCTAGGCCACGATCCAAAATGAGTCACAGTTCTGGTCTGATTAGGAAGAAAAAACAATGCTAAGTAATAAAATGCAAACTATAACCATAGTCTTATGAACTTTTAAATGGGATAAAATAATTTCACAAATCATTCACATAACACATAATTACACATACACATATTCATTTTTCTATGTTGTCTAATTTTACATATTGCTGGATCTGTGCAGTTAATGAATATTGTAATATATTTCATGTTTGATTATGAAGACGTTTTGGTTTTTATACAGTGTATTTTATTTTAAAGAAATGTACATACACACATTTATAATATGACATACCTTACAATTCAAAATTTGGCGATTAGTAAAATTTTGTAACAAATTAATACTTTAATTTATACTAAAATCATGCTAAACCTTAATTAAAGAGATCAAATGTGACTGTAAAGATATTTTTATTTCAAATAAATGCTGTTCTTTTGAACTTTCTATTAATCAAAGTATCCCGAAGAAGAAGAGAAAATAAAGCGTTTTCGCAAAAATATGAAGCAGCACAACTGTTTTCAATACTGATAATGTTTCTTAATGTATGTTTCCTGATTTCTGCAGGAAAATGTGACACTGAATGTCTGACACTGATATGATTGCCATTGCCGTTGACCTCTCTGTTTCTCTCTCTTTTCTTCTGGTTTTAGGGATCTCAGTATGAACAACATCAGTGAGATTCAGCCCAACGCTTTCCACAACCTGCACTTCCTCAGTGAACTGTAAGTACATTTGAGGGCATTTAAACCTGCGCTGCCGTGTATTTCAGCTGCGTTCACCTCCATGGTGTGACAAAACGGTGTATACAAAAAATCCAGTTGATGAGTGGTTATTTATGTGAAGTGGTTCAGTGAAGGTTAAGTTGGAGCCTGACGTAATTCCAGATGTGTTATACAAGACCTACATAGAAGTGTACCATAAAATCAGGAATAAACAAATAAATGAAATCATCAGATCTGCTGATAATTACCTTTGCATGGGTTGTGTATTTGGGTAGCTGACATAGCTGATTTGTTTTCATTAAAATTTATTATTATTAAATTTGTTACCATATATTTTTATCAACATGAAATTGAATATAAGGGAAATTGGTAACATTTTACAATAAGGTTTGATTTGTTAACATTATTTAACAACGTTAGTTAACATTACCTAACAATTAAAAATACTTGTAAAGCATTCACAGGCAACAGCTCTGCTGGACATTCCTGCAGTCAGCATGCCAATTGCACTCTCCCTCAAAATTTGCGACATCTGTGGCATTGTGCTGTGTGATAAAACTGCATATTTTAGAGTGGCCTTTTATTGTGGCCAGTTTAAGGCACACCTCTGCAATAATCATGCTGTCTAATCAGCATCTTGATATGCCACACCTGTGAGGTGGATGGATTATCTCGGCAAAGGAGAAGTGCTCACTAACACAGATTTAGACAGATTTGTGATTTAGACAGATTTGCGTTTATAATTTTGTTCAGTGTATATTATTATAAGTATTATTATTATTCTTTAATGAACCTGATCTAACATGAACGGTTGCATTCGTATTAACTAATGTCAACAAACATTAATAAATACTGTGAAAAATGTATTGCTCATTGTTAGTTAATGCATTAATATTAAAAGTGCTACTTGAAATTGCATTTTTTTTCTTTTAGGTTTTAAATAATTTCAGTTCACTAGTTCATTTTATCCTGCAAAAATCACTTAATATTTTTATTTTTTTATTTTATTTTAATAAAAACAGCTAAACTTGTTTAAATTATTAATTTTAATGTACTGAAGATTAAATTAATAAAATCGTTATTTATTTCTTGTCCCATTATTTCTTAATATTTTCTATATTTGGCTCAGTTTTTTTTCTGCATTTCTGCTTCTCAAGTAAGTTCCACAAAATAAGACAAGCAAGAACCCCCCCCCCCATGTAGTTATTGATGTGTGAATATGAATGCATAAAATAACAATAATAAATCATTGGAGAAAAAATATTTAAAATAAAACTAAAATAGTTTCAGTTGTAGTATAGCATGTTACACTGCAGGAAACCCATTTCTTTTAGGTCTTTATTAATCTTGTATTTTTGGTGAAAATGAAAATGTTTCTGTTTCCTATGTCATGTTTCTGAGACAGATTAATGCAGCACTACATGTGTCAGACACAAATGTTTTGTTCATAGCTCAAAGACGTACAGAGATGCTGCAGTACTTCCTGCAGCTTCATCAGAGCCACATAAAAGATCAACCGTATTTTATACCAACATAGCATGTACACACTCTGTCTAGACCTTTACATGTCAGCCATCAATCAAAAGAAGCTGAAGGCTAAAGCAATATAGCATGTCTGCTCACACTTTCCCCCCTGAAGGACAATTAGCTCAGGTGAGACCTAGCATAACCCCTCTGAGAGTCTCTGGAGAGCGTTAAGGTTGAAATGAAAAGCACCTGGCGCTGTGGCGACTCACACATGGTGCCGCCGGCAGCAGCAGCAGGTCTGCGGAGCAGCTGGGACTCTTGGACACCTGACTGACACAGTCAGGATGGATTGGGATTTGGGAATGGCCAGAGCTGTCAGAAAGTGTTGCGGGACGTGCAGACGGCTGGAGGGCTGCAGGAAATGTAGCAATTTTGTAGGAGTCAATATTTATGGCGTGGCTGTCAAAGCAAACAGCAATTCCTCTTTCCACTTCACTGAATTAGTCCTCGCTTCCCTGGAAATGGTGTGCTGTTGCTACAGTTCAAACAACAGGGCGAAGTGGGGGAAGTATCGAAGCTTCAACAAAATAGCAAACCTGAAGCCGTTCTGTACGTCCTGAAACCTCTGTTCAACAATCTCAATACGTCTTGACTCGGTACAATATGCAACAAACAGTATCACGGTTTAAACAGAGGTATGTTTAAAATTCAGGTTAAAACAAACAAACAAATCTAAACAAAAAATAAATAAAGAAAAACAGGAACAAATGAAATACATAAAAGATAAGAAATTACATGAAATAAAATATTTTAATTTCTAAAAACTAATTTCCAAGGCACATTTCTCAGCTAGATTAACTTATAAAAATGAATAATATAATTATACTATAGTATCTCAATTATATTAAAATATCACATTCTAATTGTTTGTTAGTTCAACTTTCACACATACATTTAATTTATAAATTAAAAAAATCAAGAAAAATAGTACAAAATCAATTTATTATTACAAAACATATATTTATGCAACATATCATATAATTGATATGGGATATATTGTATTATTAATATATGATTGAATATACCATTCTCTCCTACCTTATAATTGGATTGAAGAGCCTAATATTTCACAATATCTTAAGATGATGAGTAAAACTCTGAAAAAAGTTTGAGCTAATTCAATTCTGCACTTATTCATCAACTGACATTAAGATATTAAATGAATGCACACATCATTACACATAGTACATAATAAAAACTATCAATATTTAAAGTGTTGAGACAAGAATGTGAGAAAAAAAGTGTCATATTTAAATATGATTTTAATGCCCCAAGTGCTGCTTGGCTTACAGACTGGAACCCTACGAACATTGTACACCTCTTTAAAATAATATTGTTTTTAATTTTGATTCTAGTTATTGTTCAGGAATAAAATGGGCTTCTTTGTTTCTATTTAATAACTGCATTATGAACAGCAAGAAACTCCTTGAGACAGTTTGACTGAAAACACATTGCAGTGATATTAGTGGGAGATAAATTTCATGCTTTGAAGTGCTGCTGGGAATGATGAATTTGTGTGTTTTCACCCTTTCTGGTACTCGTTTACACCCCTAGGCACCGCAGTTTGCGCAGAGTAATTTCACGAGTCTAAATTACAGTTTTGAGGATCATCTGTAAAGTTCTTTGCCCCGGGGACACTGGCGGGCTCTTTGGGAGTTTTCGCTTTTCCTTTTAGTCTCTATTACACCTTAAGCTGCCTACCAAACGCGAATGATTAATTGGAACAATCAGATGTGATAACACGTATAAGATGAGAGAACACAGACTAGTTTTTATGTTTATTGTACAGAAGAGGCAGATTTGACCCGACCCAAGCGCTATCCCTCCACATCCTGTGTTTGAGTTATGCGCAGCGTGTCTACTTCAATCAGAACTGAGACTGAGCCATCAATATCTGCTTGTCCTCTTCTGTAACACTATAACCCACCGAAGTCCCTCAGCATTACATAAACTACTCCCATGACCTGCGGCTGTCAGATTCTGACTGCTGTCCTATCAACTCCAAGGTCATCTGTGAGTGTGGATGGGGGAAGAGGAAGTCTTGTTGTGCGCCTTTGGGACAGATGAAACGCAATCTGAGCCGAGTATGTCCTTTTACTTCCTAAACCCCACCTTTTGACTTCAGCTCTACCTCACCTTCTTCAGAGCTGATGATTTTCTGAGCTCACACAAGAACTTGCATCCAAAAGCTAGTTTAAACTGTCTATCTTGTAGCAAATCTAAACTAAATAGAAATGATTTCAACAGCCGTACTCTGCACACCACTCAACACACACACACACACACACACACACACACACACACACACACACACACACACACACACACACACACACACACACACACACACACACACACACACACACACACACACACACACACACACACACACACACACACACACACACACACACACACACACACACACACACACACACACACACACACACACACACACACACACACACACACACACACACACACACACACACACACACACACACACACACACACACACACACACACACACACACACACACACACACACACACACACACACACACACACACACACACACACACAGACAGTTGAATCCAACATAATTTAACTAATGGCATTATTCTAATAAGCCTAAAAAGCACACTATTTTTTTTTTAGGTTAGACTTTATAAATATATATAATTCGATTTAACTGCTTTCTTCAATAATGACCAGTAATTAGTTAAATCTGTCTGTCCGCTATATCAAATAAAATAATTTATGCAATGCATTCTGGGATTTATTTTTCCCTAAAATATGTAGTGCTGCGTTAATCTTTGGCCAAAATGTAATTTTATTGGACATGCAATTGTTTCTTAATTCAATTAAATTAAAATGTATTTTAGTTTAAATTTATATTAAATGCAGTTTACATTAAATTCAAACTTTACAGTGCTTTTTAACACTTTATATGTAATTTTGTATTTCTATTGTCTTTGAAATGTGGTTTAAGTACTGACAAACATTTATGGTAAAATATACCTAATTTTAATTTTAATGTGTATGTATTGGATATAAATATATTTGTAATAACATATTTGTAATGATGAAGTTGCAGTTTAAATCATTTAAAATATATTACCTGTAAATGTAATCATGAACAACACATTACAATAAAACATTATATTATAAAGAATAAATATTATTATACTATGAATCAAGAACTTCACATACCTATGTTATTCAACACATTAAAATAAGTGTATTTTTAAAATATTGAATGTTATTAAAACAATGATATAAAATATACTTTAAAGTAAAACATCTAATTTAACTTTTAATTATTACAAAGTGCAAAATGCAAGTTACTAAAGTGTGTTAAGAAACAGAACAAGTACTTTTTTTAGACTTTTAATATTAGTTTCAGATTTCAGACAAGACCAAAGAAAACTTTAAATATGTATCATTTTTCTATCAAGTTTGTATAACAAAGCACAAAGATCAGAGGGCTTAAGAAAATAGGAGGATTGGTGAGAGACATGAATTCCAGGCCTTCAGTATGTGTTTATGTATCTTTCTTGTTAAGTGTAACCTAGATTAAAGAAATGCTACATACTTTTCTCATAAACTTAACCATGATTTTCCCTGATGTCAAAATTAAAAAAATACTGCTGACTAAACTGCCTCCCAGCACGGTCTAGCAAGTCGTTCAGCTGGTTTCTCGGCCTGAATAGCTGACAAGTGTCCAAAATCCCTCTAAACCATCAAAACAGACCGGCATAAACAGGTTGGAAGTCCAGCTAAACTTCATAGGCTGGTAGCACTCAAGCATAAGCTTCTTTCCCAGGCTTGAGCAGTAAGTGACCCATCAGCACCTTTAAGAAGGGAGCACTCCAATGCTAAAGACCTGGAATTCCTGTCTCACACCGTCCTCCTGTTTTCTTAGGTCTTCCAATCTTCCTCATCCTGTGTGAGACACAAGGGCACGGCCAGCTCCCCTCTCCCACCTTTCAATCTGTTTCCGTAATGGCTCTCAGCTGAAATCACAGTTCATGGCTCCTTCGTCATCAACCAAACAAACCGCAGCCAGATTGCTCTGTTTCTTTATTATTGCAAGCTGATGCTGAGCTATTAGAGGGCTAAAGGTACCTCCATCTCACAGGACAGGCCCGTCACTGCTGATGGGGTTTAATTGGTGCATTGTTGCCCCATTTGAAAACGGTTAATCCCTCATGTGAAGGCCATTAATCAGCTGCTATGACGGCATTACGGCTGACTGGAAATACTGCTGGTGTTTGCTTTACTAATTGTGATTTGTATCGAGCAAGGAGCTCTCACGTTCTCTCAAGTGAAGGTTCAACTGGATATACTGTCAGAAAATGTTTCCTTGTAGGTTTAGCACAAATCAACAAGGAACATTCACTCACTCAAGTATGTCCAGCCTTTAGACTGGGAGAGAAATTGAAGAACAAACTGGTGTGACAGTCAAAATCGAGCCAAAACATAGTTCATTTGGAGTTCATTTGGGCTAAACTTTCCTGGAAAAGTTTGCTCCAGATGCTAAACACCTTTGAACTACCATTGGTCCGTGACGATGATGTAATAGGTAGGTGTGGCTCTGTGGCTCCACCTTCTTTGATTCAGAAGGTTCATTTAGTCTGTTCAATCAGTAGAGGTCAGATGCGAGATGTTTTATAGCATAAATTTAAGTCAAAATTGTAATTGAATTTCATCTTTAATACTGTAAAGCTGCTTGCTTTAAAGCAGTCTATTGTATAAAGTGCTATATAAATAAACATGACGTGACTTGATCTTGAGATTGTAGATCTGGTGCAAACATATTCACATCACTATGATCCGATGCTTGCTTAACTGCTGTTTTCTCACCGCTGTTATATTTGTCATGTTTATTTTATTGAAAGAAAAGCGTTCTGTATAAAGCTACTTATCTAAATGTGTGTCCCGGCAGCATGTGTAGTGTCGGAAATTTGCTAACACTAAACTGCTGCTCAGGTATTTCAGACTTCTTTTTACCCCTCAGCGAAGAACGAAAAAACACTTCGTCATACGTATATTGGGGCCTTATAAGTGAACACCTGTCTTTAAACGGCACTGTGTTGACCCGAGACCCTCAGAGCTAATCCAGCATAGGACTTATGTTATAAAACAAGACAGAAGAGCACCAAGCCATGATGACCCTTAAGCGCCTCTCTCGCCGGCCCACTCTGACCGTGTACCCAACAAAGCCTCAGCATCTGATGTTTTCATTGTAGATGCTTGTGCAACTCAACGAAAATGTGATGAATACTGCTCTTTCTCTCTAACTCTCCTCTGTTCTCTAGGGCCGAATTTGGAGATGAAAGCCTTGAAAGGTAAAATATGAGGAAAAAGACCAGCTGCAATTTTAATGTAACCCCCTCAACAGACTCAATCCTGCTTTGGTCCCCATCTCCGATTTTATGACAAGAAGCCAAAAAAAAAAGAAAAATATAGAGATCATGTCTCTGGCAGGTTTCAGCCTTGGAGGAGTGCAAAAGGTTTTGTTGGCCTCTACTGTCCACTTTCATGTCGTAACATTTTATGAGACATACTTGTTGCTTTGTGTTGCTTCCAGTGAGGACGTGACTGCCATGGAGAGGACTTTAATGGTATTTTGACCCTTTTGAGGACAGAATAACAATGAAGCATGAATGAAAACACTAATACAAGGACACAGACAGACAGATAGAGATAAATAAAAACGGAGAGACGGATGAAAAGAATAGATAAATAGACATAAGGACAAAGACAGGCAGATGAAAACAGAAATATATAGACGGACAGAGATGAAATAGCTAGAGAGACAGACAGACGGATGGATAAACAAAGAGAGACAAAGAGACACAGACAAGACAGGATTAGTCTTGAGAGTTTTGTTTTGATTTTTGGTGATTTTCATGTGGAACAGCAATAAACAGAAAAGCCTAAACTTGGCTTCATTAGTGACGGAACAACCTTCGTGAGGACACAAACAGTAGTACAACTGTGCTTCGAGTGGAGAAATCATTGGTACATCATAGTTTACTATACAAGGGGAGGAAAATGACGGTGTATCTTAATTGTCCAAGAAATACAGAGGGGTCCTCAGCAAATTTACTAAACACAAACCACAGAAAAAACACACAAATCACATCTTGACCATGTTTGGAATTCACATCTGTTTGGTGTATGTTTATACATGTAATTTGTGTATTTTCACACAAAAATTGTGTTTACATTTCAGCTGCAGTGAAAATCTAGGTAACGAGAAACAGTTTGAGATGGATAAATCTTTTTCAGAACTCTGGTATGTGTGGAGAGGATGCTAGATTTGATTTTAAAGGGATAGTTCACCCTAAAAAATGACAATTGTGTCATCATTTACTCACCTTCATGTCATCCATACCTGTATGCCTGATTTTCTTCTGTGGAAGTCAATAGATGACAAAACTCTTAGGTTACCCACATTCTTCAGAATATATTCTTTTGCACTCTGCGGAAGAAAGAAATGCACACAGGTTTTTACATTTTTAACATTATTCTCAAGCTCTAAATTTGATGTTTCCATGCTGTGCTTTAATTTACATTTGCAAAAATAAAAATTCCAAATACAGCTTTGTTAGAAAAGTCATAAAGCTATAAATCTATCAAAATCTACAAACAAAAATTGTAATCTTCATAAAAGCTATTTACATTACACATTTTTACAAATTGGCCTTGTCGGTGAACGAAATCCCTCCTTTCTTTAAGGACGTGATCACGTGTTGGTGAATCTTTTTGATTGACGCCTGTCAGTGCAGGTGACACCACTGGAGTCACCTACCGCAGAGTGCTGCATGCTTTCCCCCGCTCTGTCCTGCCATAATAAACCAGAACCCAACCGGCAGCCCCACTCATATGGAGCAAATTACACAGCCCGTGTTGCTATATCCATCAAACACAGCCCCCAACACACACACACACACACACACACACACACACACACACACACACACACACACACACACACACACACACACACACACACACACACACACACACACACACACACACACACACACACACACACACACACACACACACACACACACACACACACACACACACACACACACACACACACACACACACACACACACACACACGAACACATGCACAGAATCAGTGTAGTCATTTGTAACATGTCTTGTTCAATGTGATGGTCGTCAGATCAATGTGAAGTGATCACAGAGATGAGCTGTACACTCCACACACACTTACAGTATGAAAACAGAGAACCACACACAGAGAAATAAGCTGTCTTCACATCAGAGGACGCTTCTGCCGAGCAGATGAGCAAATACAGACATGCGATCATATATATTCAGCATGAAGGTCGATGACACGCAGTTAAAATAACAGCTTGTGCAAAACGCAAAAAATGAATATGACACAGTGTCTGCTTTACACGGCAGTAAGATAAACAGTGAGCTGACACAAAATAAATCAAAGTCCTGCTATTAGCTGGAAAGTATAACTGCAGAAATCCTTTAAAGTGAATGGTAGATCTCCTTACACACATCAAACGGAAACTTCTTGTGAATATAAATAGTCCTTTAAAAACACACCTAGCGGACACGCAGAATGAAACATGTTGTGGCAGAGCTCGGCACAGCGCCAGAACTGACACTACTGTATTTAGATATCTTACACCCAAGATTCTCAGGATTTCATTTGTTTCTCCTGTGCATCTCTCTGTAACAATTAAATCAATGTTTTCCTTCATTTTAAATATATTTATGAAGAGTCATTGTTTATGGCCACCATAACCAGAGCAGGTGGAACTTGTTTCTTTAAATTTCACATAATGGCTCTATAGAAAGGCACCAGGAACTTATTACTGAAGCCAGTACAGTTGGAAGATGCTTACTCTAAGTGACTTGCAATGCATTCATGGTACATGCATTTTGGAACTCAGGCTCAAATGGAAAAATGAACCTGTGGCAATGTTTCTGCTAAATGATATTAAATTGCTTCTTGCAAGTGTTTCTTGACACTTTCAAAGTGTGCAGTGCAGAGCTGTACCAGGTACGCTACAGAGCAAGTTCACTACATCAATAAAGCCATATAATGGAGCTGAGTATGTGATACAAATCTCAAAATGTATTAGTTTAGCATTGCAAACATGTTTTGAGGTCATAACATAGCATTGTGGACGGAACTGCGCAAAAAAACTCTTTAGTAATTTATAAATATCCCCTGCAATCATAATTTGTGTGAACAAAATAAACGTTGGTGTTGTTTTAATGCCTTTAGTGTTCATTTCAGCTGGAAACTATAGTGAACTGTGTGTTTTGGGGGGTTTGCAGCAATGTAGGTAGATGTACACTTTTTCTATGTTGCTATTTTATGATTTGATTACAGTTGATTTAAAACCACAAAAGTGGCATTGCTTGCCTCTTGCGTCAATATTTGAACTAAAGGAATGTGGATAAATATGTACAATATCAGCCAGACATTTGAACACACCTTTAGTTATACTTTTATGTCTCTGACACGGAATAACGGAAATAAACATATTATCTTTAATAAGATCCCTACTCTGAGGTTGGTTACTAACAATATTGAGGAGTGTTTAAATGCATCTCTATAGTCACTGCGCAGTTTAATCTAAATAAATAACTAGATTGGAGGTTGCTACCCACCTGCTTTTGCAGATGATCTCCTGGGGCGCACCACTCCCCTCTCCCTTCTTTTAATTCCCTTCTTTTTTAATCTTTCATTGATCTTTAATCCCTGTCATTAAGCATTCATTTAACACTCGCGAGTGAACTGTGATTAAACCATCTTTCGAGTTCTGGGTTCGTCTTATATCTTGTAATTAATGAAGGATAACTGCAATGACTGCAGACTGGAGGACAGAGAAGCTTACAGTCATCAGAACAAAAGTTTCCATCTGATTTAATAACTGAGCTTAATATCAGGCTGTACTGTATCCTCTCCTATACCTGGCGCCTTCCACTATACCGCGATGACGTGGCCTCATTTTCAGTACAGACATGACAGTGACTTAACATCTGAAAAATATGGCTGTAAATTTTTTTTAAAGAGTTTTACTCGATCAGGCAGATCAAAAGGGCTCATCTTTGAATTTGTCAAGCTTTAATTTGTGATATAACCAAAATCACTGAAGGAGTATAGAAATCTGACATGCTGTGAGATAAAAATCTTACTTTCATTTTCATGGTCTAGCTGCAAGCCAAGGGTAGCTTCAAGTCATGCACTGTTTGCAAAGCTTGCCTCTGAAATCACACGGCGTCCACCTTAAAGGGGTCGTATCATAAGTAATCAAATTTGCCTTGATCTATTGAGATAAAATAGGATTATACTATGAAAACATACCATAACTTTCAAAACTCCAAGCTGCAAAACGTCTATGATGTCAGATGCTTGACACAGGATCGTCCATGTATCAATGACGTCCATTTACACGTCATTGATATCTATTGAATGGTCAGAAACTTAAGCCACCCAGTCATATGGAGAAAGTAGAACAGGTTGTATACTTTATTCAGAAAGGCATGAATATGACAAGCACAAAATTATACTCCCTTTAAAAGAGATGTATTGTGAACTCAAAATTCAGAGAAAAACACCTAAGATACAAAATAAATTATAATTGGAGAGGAAAAACTGCAATATTGGAATTGCGAGAAATTGTGAGATCTTATCTACTGTATTGAAAGTTCCAATCCCAGATATAGAAACTTAATCTTGTCATTGCAGGAGATACAGGTACATCAAATATGACTAATAAATGAAAAATAAAATATGATTTTTTCACACACATAAAACCCTTCAAGCTTAAATGATTCAAAAGTGATGTCCCTCTTTAAAGAATGTCCCAAAGACACATTTGCATCTGTGTTTTACTTCAGATATAATCTCATTTCTTCTGTAGAAGCAAATCGAGTGCTCTGTGCAGATGTCTTTCATCAGACAGCAGGCTGATATTACAGTCACAATGTCAGACGCAGATAAACACACTTAGATTAGCACCTACGTAAAAACCCACACCCTACCCATGTGTTTGCAGATAACCTCTCTTCTCTCATCTTTTATTTACCAAAGATAATGCCACCTGGAAAGATTGGATGTCGAAATGCAACCAAATCCATGCCTTTCACAGCAACCCTCATTTTGATTCTCTTTAGTAACCAAAACACGGTAACATACTGCATTTAATCGAGGTGATTTTCATTGTACCGTGACTTCAACTGTCTGGATATCGCTGACACTTCATGTCAGATTAGACTGAATGTTTTTTGATCTCCTCACGGATTCTTTTTATTATTAGATATAGCTTGCATGTGAATATTTCTTATAATATAATTAGACAGCTCATAGCTTTTTGAAATGAAAACTAAATGCACAGGCTTACAGTGTTCAATCACTAATAGCCAAAAGTCATATTAATAGTTACCAGCACATTCCGTATTACCATTTTCCACATTGTACAATTGTAGTAAACTCATCTAAATCTAAAATATCACAAACTGATGCAAAAATGTTAAGTATTTTAGTAAATTTCTAGTAAGTTACTAGTCAATACTATTGGTTTGTAGTGCAGCCAATCATAAATCATATTTCAAAGAAGCTTCCACAACACTGGCTTGTGAAATCAAAGTTAGGACAATTTTAGTATGGGGAATCAGTCTTAAATCTTATTTGTTTAAAATTGTTGGTTAGTCTTATCAGAGATGTATGACAGCAAAGACATATTACAGGAATATATATATATATATTTTTTTTATCTGCCTTCTCACACAAGTGGCCACATGGGACAGAGCGTGAGCACTGTGATAAAGATCTGTGTAAATGCCATAAAATCAATCCAATTTTTTTACAAGCGAATCAAAAGGAGCTGTGCGCAGCCTATTTCCGCACAGGTCAGAGTTTATAGTGATGATGAATACATATTAGAGAAGACAAGGTCACTTTCAGGGAGCTGGCGAGAGTTCGGATTTCAAAGCCAGAGGAAGTGCAGTCACAATGTGTACATTTTTCCATTTGCAGATCCTCCTCAGGCCAGGATCCAATCAAAAATGATTTAGCTATAGAAACGTTTTCCATCATGCTGTGAAATTGATATCGCTGGAAACTGTATTGCAAATAACATGACCCGATTCTTAAGCTTTTAAAGCCAGTGATGTTTTCACCAGTCAGAGAATTCCTCAGATTCAATTGTTCAATAATGCAATACATATGTGGTTTAAGCAGTTTGTTCAAGTAATCACTGTTTGTGCAGGTTTATATTTGCCATTGTTTTGCAGTGTGCCTGTAGTAATTGAAAACAAATAAAGAATTTAACAGGTAGACAATGAAATAAAGCTATCTCAAGGGGACAGAGTGCATTTATCTCTATGAAAGTAATTTATCATAAAGGCTTTATTCCAAAAAAAGGTTTGAAGTTTAATGTTTAATGTTTTGTTAGTAAAATCTGAAATAAAGTTTGATTATGGATATGCAGGGCTAGAAGGAATGTGCTGATGTTTTTATGCACTGATTGTGTGAGAGAATACGCAGAATAGATTTCAACATTGTAGAATATAGTAAACTAACTGTTAGCTGCAATCATCATTACATTTCCCAAAATGTTTAAAGCTGAAAAGTGTGCTTTTTTTCAGTGTTAAAATACCATTTATAAGATAAACAACCAGCCCAATATAGCAACATTGCTTAATAGTGTATTGAAGCAGCGCTATTACTTTTTCCAACCAATAGCAGACAAGGATAGTGTTTGGGAAACCTGTTTGAAAACAATAATTTATTCCGTTTTGCACTTCATCAATGCATGGGATTTACATTTCTTGAAAGACAGAATTTTGTTGAAATCTGAAAAGCTTTTTACCCTTTTAATTTCGCTTTTTATTTTGCTGGAATAGGTTACATGTGGATGAGGAAAACACTTTATAATTCAAATTCCTCATTGATACACCCATGCGATGAGAGTAAATGAGAATACATTAAGAGTTGAACCAGTATGAGTCCCATCAAGGCCTTATTTTTCTTTCTCTGATAACAACTCTTCTCTGAAACTCAACTGTAATTACCTCTCGATGAACAAACCAAAATAAAAAAGACGAGTATGATTAAAGTTTTACGGTATTTTGGCCCCAATGAGGCATCTAACAGAAGACAGATGTGCTGCAGGGGGCCTAACTCTAACCAGCCATCCCAATGTTTTTTGCCTCTGACTTGTGCTGCTTGTTGTCAACAGAGCTTTCAGTGGTCTAATGACAACGGCCAGCCTTCACCTTTTTACACACACTATCTGCAACGCAGCCGATTCTCGTAAACTACTCCCCATAAACATGCGGTTGCTGCTTTATGAGGTCGCAATTGATGCTAAAAATGGACTGGAACTGCAACAATAGAGCTGTTAGTAGGTTGTGATCGCGCTTTTTGACAACCTAATGTGTCCTGACACTTAATTTCAACAAATATCTGTGGTAAAGTTGCAGTATGAAAAAGCTCAGCTCACACTTCATTTGATGCAGACTTTTATTGTTTGGTCTGATTTAGAAAGATGTTGGAGATCCCACACTACAGCAAGTACAAACGCCTTGTGTAATTTGCATCCAACAAAATGCATTAATTCTGTTTTGAAAAACTGTATTTGAGTTTTACACCATTTGGTTTGAAGATCACTTTAGAGCTAAACCCCAAAATGTATCAACGCTTTTGAAATGGTTGCCACCAATAGCATATTTTTTCTCCTTCACACCTTCCTTAATCTGACAATTCAATGGTCCTTTGTAGGGGAGTGGAGTGTTGAGGGCAGTTTGGACAATTTTGGACTGAGAGCAAAGACTAGTAAGGCTGGCACGGCTTAATAGGGAAGGGTTCAAAGAGGCTCTGTTTAATGCACTGTCTCTTAGGCTGTTTTCACACTTGGTTTGATCAATTGCTTGTTCTAAACCTGATTTTGATACCACTCCCCTCATCTTGCCTCCACTGGTCTCTTTTCATGTTGTATTATTGGGTTTGAAGCAGTATGTCTAGTTTTGGGGTGGCCAACGTCTGTCCTGGAGAGCCACAGTCCTGCTCCAACCTTGATAAAAACTCACCTGCCTGTAGCTTTCTTGTAATCCTTTGACCATAATTAGCTTGTTCATATGTGTTTGAATAGGGTTGGAGCTGAACTCTGCTGGACTGTGGCTCTCTGGAACCAACACTGGAGACCCCCAGCAGCTGCCCAAATCATTAATGAGACTACCACTGTGAGCACTATCAGTTAACAACTCAGGACGAGATGATGCCAATGTTTCATTCTCCAAAGGCAATTTATTCTGAGACAAGCTGCACAGAATACTAAAATGCTACTCATAAAATGTGACTAGGTTATCATCAGAGCATTGGTAGCCAACCCTGCTCCTGGTGGGCTAAAGCGAAGTTCAGCTCCAACCCTAAACAAACACACCTGAATGTAATAAAGGTGTTCAGGATTACTTGATGATATAGGACAGGTGTGTTGTGACAGTAAGGTAGACCTCCAGGAGCAGGTTTGGCTACATCTGCAAAAGAGGCTCACAGATTCAAATTTAGCATGTATTGGGTTCGTATTGACTTCAAATAATACCAGTTTGCATGACTCAAACAGACCAATTTGAGCAATTTAACTATGGGCTGCGATTTTCTAGAGCACACCACAGTTCAGATGACCATTTGCACACCAACCAAATGAAGCAAGGACTAATGTCAAACAGAAGTCTGCAATAAATATCTAGTTCAGGGGTGTCCAGTTGTGCTCATGGAGAGCAATTGTCCTGTTGAGAAATTTCCAGACGGATGTGATGGGGCAAGTTGGAGCTAAAATCTGCGAGACAATGGCCCTCCAGGAGAAGGGTCAGAAACCACTGCTCTAGTGAGAAAGGCTTCATATACAGAATTGAAATTACAATTTGTTCATACCTTCCATTGAGTGATGCAATCCTACTGGATTTGTCTTTCTGTGTATACATGCATCAAAATGTAATTTATTTGAGATATTAAAGAAATCTCGTTTTGTTCCCATGGCCAAATTCAATTTAGAAGACTTTACAAACATTCCTATTATTCATAACAATACACTCATCATTTCTCAGAAGAATATACAACATGTTGACACAAGTGGCTTAAGAAAATTATCATTAAAGCCATGTTTGTCTGTAATGTGAGAGAATACATAAAGCAGAAAGCTCCAGTGTTTAGATACATGACTGAATTATAACGAGGGATAAAAGTTGACCGCAGGGCTGGCACAAGCTTTCAACAGAACAGCTTGCTGTGGTACGTGCCTGAAACATCATCCGACACGCATGTGAAACCATCACTGGCCAGTGTACACGGGGTGAACCGCTAAGCTTCGCAGCCTCCAAATCTGACACTTTTATTTTTGCCTTCCCCAGCCCCTCCATTCCCCTGCTTTATTTCCCTCTGTCTCTTGCCCTGCGCAAAACAAATGTTTGTGATAGAGTGGCGGCACATGGTCTTACCAGAAATAGAGTCGACGGATGGGAGTGTGGTCTGGCACAACATGAAATGATAGCCATTAAAGACCTTAGAGACTTCATAGCTCAATGGCGGAAGATGGTAGTGTGTGTGAGCGCATAAGAGAGTGTGATCTGTCAGACCTTGACATAGACCCAATTTTGGGTTTTGTCGTTCTGCTTTCTGGGTTTTACTGTGCCTGTATACAACATGGTTGCTGCTTTGCCAGAGCTGTCGCACCCATCACATTAGCTAAGCTGACTTACATGCTAAACATTGGCAGCAATTCTCAAATGGGTGGTCCTGTCCGTCATGACACGTGAGGAGGACAGCAGATCAGCTCTGCCAGGCAGGAAAAAACAGGTGGAACATGACTTAAGTGAGGCTTCGAAATTTCCTCAAACTCATACACTGGGAATTTGCTTATTAAGTGATTTGTTTAATAAACAAATTGATTAGTCCGGATGGGTGAGCATACAGCTGGTTGATATTTGCTCTCACTCTCTCTGGGAACGTCTTTCCTGTGTCTTGAGTGCTTTCAGAGGTAGCTATCAGCCACGATGCTCTGCTTGGCTGTGGCTGTGTGTGCATTATACAGCAATTTTCTAAGGGGTCAATTTAAATTTGGGTAGATAACTTTAAAGGATGATTTGTTGAAATGACTCAAATTGGATTTTGGCACCTATAGGCCACTTTTGTCATTGAACAACAATTGAACATTGTCATCATGTGGGTATGATTACCTCAGTGGAACATAATTTCTGTTTAAGACTGTCTGCTTGGCATCAGTGACATTGTACTCTATGACTACATTATATTCTTGTTTGAAAACACCATTTCGAGTTTTAATAAACACACCAAACTCAAATAATTAGCGTACTGTTTGCACCATGAGGCCCTCAAACAATACTAAGGTCTGAAAACATACCGTAGAGTACATTTTCCAATTCAATAGCAACTCTAACCATTTTATCTTAGGCCATTGTGTATAAATTAACTTGCACTATGACATGTTTGTTGCCACATGAGGCAAAAGGAGCTTAGAGCGCCTTCATATCTTGGCTCCACTTTCAAAATGTGTTGACGTGTTTGAATACCATACAAAAGAGAGATTTCTGTACATGAGCGGTAAAGACCAGCGGCCAGAGAGATCTGAACCCCAGCTGCTGTGGTTCTTGCTTCCAAGGAGATCTCTCACTTTTGTTTTCACCGTGAGCTCTTGCGCACATACACATGCATACTCATCTTTATGAATTCACCAGATTCTCTTCTCTCTGTTAAAGTCATCAATGTGTTGGACTGCAAATGAACGAAATCACTTCTTTTGTCCTTCCACAGGAGACTCTCGGGCAACCACCTGAGACACATCTCTGGCCCCGTGCTCCAAGGCCTCTACAACCTCAAAGTCCTGTAAGTAACGAAAGACAGAAAGAGCAAGAGCGTTTTTGTTTAAGTTAATGCTTCTGTGGAAAATAACATTCAGGATGATTCATTCTGAAAAAAAAGACTTTTGTTGCAGTGTAACACACTGCGAAATTAGAAACAGAACTTCTGACAGGTGATGATTCAGGTTTTGCTTTGCGGTGAATGATCACTGAGCTGTTCTTTATGCATGGGTGTTTGTTGATGGTTTATTGACAGATTTGAATTTTATTGACTGACTTAAACCGATTTGATGGAATTGAATAGGACAGACAAAGACCAGGCATGGAACAACTTCATTCATGCCGACATGCATCTCAAAATTTCCACACAGGATTAAGTGCACCTTTCCATGCCATCCTGGAAGCTACAGTAAATTTGCCCTGTACCTGTCAGGGTTCTGGACTCCTTGTTCTTTATTTTTCCCCTGTCCTTCCTTAGTTTCCTTATTTTGTTATTTTCCGTTTCTTGTTAAGTTGATTTGATTATTCCTAGCACCTGTTTTAGTTTCCCTTAATTAATTCCCATGATAATTTACTCTTACCTCCTCTCTCCTGCATCCTTCCCACTACACAACAGTACCGTCATTCAACAATCCAGTGACATTTTTTGTTTTGTTTTGTTTTATTGAACACCACAAAATTGCCCTAACACATCAAATAATTTTACTGATCCATAAAGTAAAAAAACACTCTGATTCATATCTTCATCGTGTGCCTATACATTTTCTTTAATTGTACCTTGTTAAAAATGTTTGCTTCAACTTTTTCTAGATTTACATTTTAGTAGGTTACTGAGAACATTAATTTAATTTAGTTCAGTGTAATATTTATATGCTTTCGTTGTATTGAATGCAACATAATTATAATTGTCAGAGATCTTATTTCAGTGGTCAATGTAGACAAAAAGGGATTGGGTTTAACAATAGTTACACATTTTCTCTCTTTGCTTTCTGTGCCCCATTGTGTTTTGTACAACAACTTATTCAACAACTGAATTTGTCTGAGGCATGAGTACCTGACTTTCTGGCATTTAAACTAATGTTACATTTTCAATGAACCAGTTGGAATCACATTTAAATATGAGATCACATAAACCAAAACAACATAAAAAACATAACAAAAATATTACATCAAAACATCTGTTAGTGAAAATATGACAAAACTGAAAGTGCAAGGGGGATGAATACGTACTTTGTGGTATTTGAATAACAATACAATAGAGGCTTGTTCACAACATCATAAAGACTGCTGGACATTTTAAGTCTAGATTCACAATGGCTATGGTGGCACCGTGATTTCCTTGATAAGGGCATCCTGTCCACAAAGGCGTATTTATTCTTTCAAACACTAGCAATTCTCTGCTGCGTGGTCAAATGTCAGGAGTTTCATTTGATTGGACATGATAAAGCTGTCTGCCTTGTAATTAAAGCTCAACATCTGTGACCGCGTGCTCTCACGTTGGAATAATTTGCTTTGTTCAGAGAGCTCAGTGTCATTGTTCTACCACTTCCTGTTTCTTTCATTCTTTTATTCCACGAGTCCTGTGAGCATGACCTCAGTGGCCCACCCAAGCAGTTTCTCCCCCTCATTCTGTATCGTCTTGTTCAGTCTTTCTGCCCCTCCCATGTTCTGGTTTTGTCCGCTGAAAAGGGCACCACACAGTACCTGAAATCATATCTCCTGACTGATTGATGTCAGCGACAGGTAGCCCCATCAGCAGTAAGCTGGACAACTCTTGTGCCCTGGATCCATACTGACATGCTCTATTTAAAAAAGGCCTTTTTAGTCTGTTTTTTGACAAGTGTTAATGCTCAACTATACCACCCAGGAAACACATATGGAACTGACTAGTGGTGACTTTTTATATATACATTTCGTTAATGCAAAGAGAAGGCCACCCATTGCCACTACTAGTAATATTTGCATTTGTTTTTTACAATCACATTTAGTGTTTTAAAATATTTAATATTCACCATAGCAGAATTAATCATCTTTCTAATTTTCATTTATGGTCTCTTTGCAGGATGTTGCAGAATAACCAGTTAGAGCGATTGCCCAGTGAAGACCCTTGGGAATTACCCAATTTGCTCTCTCTGTAAGTATTACATAGTTCTAGTGATCAAAAGCAAACTTGGGCTGTTAGAGATTTACATGAAACAATGGTGTATATTAAAGCAACATTGGATAGGCTGACATGTCAAGCGCAGACCTCCTGGTTGTGACCACAGCTTCAAGCTTAACAGCTGGAATAAAATGGATTCACTTGATTCAAAGATTGGTCTCATGTGAAATGTTATTCCGCTTAGAATATGCTCCCATTGTACAACAAAATAAATCTAAATGGAAGTGGAACTGTTCGTCTTGGAACATTTACATTATCAAGAACTGTGTATCAAATATTACATCATAAGCACAGAACACAATAAACGATTTAGCACCCCTCTATCAGATAAGGTCTCTAGCAGTAGTTATTTGGTCTACAGTGCAATCTAGTCATGAGGTAACTCTTGGCATTTCTCTTCTAATAGAGTTGATGCAGGAAAGCCCAGTTGTTTATATGCCTATTAGGACCATTAGACCCTTCATTAAAGAACTCCCCACCAGTGAGGATCAAGATTGCAATTTAGGACACACATGGTAGTGGTAAAACAGGTGTTCTTTGGCTGTATAATAGTGAGACAAGTAGAATTTTTTCAGCAAATTTTCTTCATTTTTTTGGATTCTCGATCACAAAAAAATGCCATGCAGGTTTTGCAGAAGAGTTCCAACACAGAGCCGATGCTCCCTATACGCAGAATACGCAAGCTGCATAGGGCCCCTGAAACACCAGGGGGGCCCCTTGCTCTCAAATATGTTTTAATTTGAGTTTTTTTTTGTTTGGCAAGCGGTTAAACATGAATGATCTTTATTTTAATGTGGTGCGCTGTCACCCTCTCTACGTAAGTTTTGCGTAGGGCCCACCGAAATGTCGGGGATCAGCACTGATCCAACAAATAAAGAACCACAAACTAGTAACAACATGCATAGTAGTTATTGTGTGGTCTGTGCAATTCAGTATTTAAAAAGAATGCAGTTTGAAAATGAATTCAGTGGATCTGGGTTTGTACTTTTTTACTAAGCCTTATTAGCTAAAGGCTAACTCACAAGAGAGACAAATATGATATTCTTCTTGAGGAAGACTATGTGACTACGTCACATTTAATATCAGAATGGTGAAAAAGAGGAACCTTTACAGGGCTGTTGGCGCATCTGGAACCCATGAGGAAACCGCCAGACACTGTGCACTGGCTCCTGAGTGAGCGCTGGGAGATTCAATGAGCTGTGAAGAGCCCAATTTTCCATCAGTTACTCTTCCCACTTCCCCTAAGTTTCCCTCCTAATAGGAATCACACCCCCTTCCTAACTGGTTCCCCATGAAAAGGTCAGAATCTAAATATTGTCTGGTATTTTGTCTGGCCTTGTGCATCTGCTCCACTTACATCCACCCATCGACTCCTTTCAATTATTCCCAATGCCAGTCAGTATCGCGGAGCCGCACACCCACTTTTTCCAAATGAATAATTCCATGTAAATATCCATGTGCTCATTTCCCTCTACATTTGCGAGGATGTTTTCATTAGAGTCATGGCGTACAAATTTAATTCCTTTGCCACCAACAGAGATTTTTTCCACATGGAAGACATGCCTGGTTCCAGAAGAGGCTCCAGACGTACATAGACTGTGTCCAGGCCCTCCCTGTAGTGAGGCAGAGACTCTGGCATTCGTCCAGACAACTTACGCTCACTTTCAGTCCCCCATAACAAAGAATATGCAGTGATTTAGCTAGGTGCTCTCTATCCTGAGTTCCCACAAGAGTAGAAAGGCATTTAGTTTTCAACAAACATGTAATTTAGGGTAATGATAAGATGGGGATCGGTTAACCACTGGGGGGCCAAAAGGTTTGAAGTCCACTGGCGCCCAATGTAGACAGAGGGAAGATGAGTTAGGGCAAGACAGAGGATTTGTGATGAAACTCATCTTTGTTTCTTTACTAGAGTTTAGGGCTGTAGGCTATACTCGCAGCACTCAGCACAGAGCATCCTTTGATGTCAAGACCATCCTTCCAGGATTTAAACTATGAAAGAAAGATCTGATAATGATCCAGTAAAATCTGAGCAACAAGACTCGCCTTCCTTAAGTCAGAGGCAACGGAATACCTTTTGATCATATGATGCCTACCAATTAGATTCCACACAAAAGGGACCATGTAAGCAATATTCACACATTCAATTTCATTTCTTAAGCCTATCAAGCCAGATGATTGAGACTTCATCAGCACGATGTTGGTGTTTACCTAGCAGGGTTGCACAGCATGGAAAATGCAGTCTGAAAATGCGGGGCGTTTTTCAAGCCAAATGGCATTGTACTTTGGGTTCAAGTTCTTCTTCGATTGATGCTCATATCGTGCATTACCCTCAGCTGAAGGACTCGAGGGTTGAGAAGGCCAGAGGGGAGGTGAGGAGAGGCCAGTGTAAAATGAATGTGTGTGAAAGGTCATGGGGGAAAAATGCAGAGGAAGTGCTTGCAGCTAACTCCCCGTGCTCTGCTGCTATCATACATCACGTCTCGCTGATCGCTGAGGTTCAACACCCCCATCCACTGAATCCAGGGGGCAACATTCATTAGATCAAAGTATTAACTTGTTGACATAGGGAGGACATTTATCTTGGTTGTGGAGATGTCAAGGTCTGTGAACAACAGCCTTGCAAAGAAATGGGGCGGGGGTTCGATTTGTGAAAGAATCCAAATGTCTGCACTTTCAATTATTTCCAGCAACCTCTGATGTTTTTTTTTTCCATAGCTTTTATATTTAGCTCAGTTTCTTTGTTTAATTTCCAAACAATCAGAGAGAAAACCGTTCAATAGCATCTTAAAGCATTCCAGTCAGTGTGGAGCAACAATTGTTAGTGGCTTTAACCAAACCAACTCACCATGCCTCAAAGCCATCAAATTATCAGTCGGTGCTTTATTACACCATATGAGCACAAGCAAAATGAAAGAGGAATGGCCCATTTTCGAAATGCCTTCATGTGGTTGGATCGAGAGTGCAATCTTTGCCTCGGCAGCCCCTGTACGCCTGGTTTGTGATTGCACAACTTGTCTTTTTATCCTCTGAAAGCCACTTGTTGTGATTTAGCACCCTTTCTCTGAATGCTTTAAATTGAAAAAACTTAAACTCACAAAGCATAGCACTCCACCTGTGGGCTGCCGATGTTTCATCAAACATTCAGAGCGGTAACCGTGCCAAAACTCTCATTAAACAAGTCCATGCTAGAGTAACTAAAGATAGCTTCATAAAACACTTGCACATAAATCGCTTAGGGAAAAACTAAATCACTCAGGTAGCCGTGCCAATCCTTACACCAGAATAACAAAAGATAGAAACAAAGAGGCAACACAATTATGCTTTAATTGTGATATTGTGAAAGCAGAAAGGCTGTGACCGCAGACCACAGCATGATATCTCTTTCTGTTTAGCCACAATCGGTGGCTCCTTTGTTCATCTTATTTATGTGCACCCGGAAGGCGTGGCAGTTTGATGAATGAAATGAAAGAGGTAGATTCCGTGACAGGACACTGCACGGACAAGGAGTGTTGCCGTTGACTGGGTCACAAACATTGTGGGGCTGGAGTCATGCCAGGTCAGGCCTCAATATAAAAAAGCTAGTGGAGGAAGTATATTTTATAAAGGGTAAGTAATGCACAGTGTCTAGTTGACACAGGTTCAATAACTTCCTTTAATGATTCATCTACATGGAAAGAATATACTACCTGTCATGTAGTTGCTCATTTTCTCTAATATCTCCTGCTAATTTGAAATTTGGTGACCTGGTTAAACATAACTAACTGTATTATCTGCTAATTTTCTGCTCCATGCATAAGCTGTGTACCGGAATAAACATCTGCTTCTGTTCATTCTAATAAAAAAGGCGTCTGGATGCAAACCTGATTATGGAGGTGCCAGCAAGGACCCTCTCGGGTATGCGGTCCCTGCGGCACTTGTGGCTTGATGACAATGCCCTGACAGAGATCCCAGTAAGCGCCCTCAATGACCTCTCTTCGCTCCAGGCTATGACCCTTGCCCTAAACCGCATCACCCACATCCCAGACTATGCCTTCAGGAACCTTTCCAACCTGGTTGTGCTGTACGTATCTACTTCCACACAACATGAATAAACCAAGTAGGATGTATTCCTGGATCAACTTGTTTAATAGCTAAGCTCAATATATATCTAGTCATTTCAATCAGATGAGAAATGTAGGAATGTTCTTAAAAGGAAATGTCACCCAAAACTGAATATTCTGTCATTAATTACTCACCCCCTCATGTCGTTCCAAACCCATAAGACCTTCATTATTCGGAAAAAAAATTAAGATATTTTTGATGAAATCCAAGAGCTTTCATATCCTTCTTAGACAGCAACGCAACTGACACATTCAGGGCCCAGAAAGGTTGTAAGGACATCGTTAGTGGTTACAAACCACAATTTTATGAAGCTACGAGAACACGTGCGCAAAGAAAACAAAAATAATTACTTTTGTTATTCCACAATTTCTTCTCTTCCGTGTCAGTCTCTGCGCACGTTCACAAGAGTACAACGACGCATGTGACATGAGGGTGAGTAATTAACGAACAGAATTTTCATTTTTGGGTGAACTAAACCTTTAAAGCCCCTAACCCCAATCTTAAATGTTTTACCCTAACCCTTGATCTATTTGACTAAATCACACTAACTATAGAGCTTGTCTCAGTGTGAGGAAGGGAAGCCATGAAATAAGAGGAAGTTGGAACGCATGTCTTGGTTTGACAGGACACCACAAGAAGCTTAAACTCTTTTAATCACAAAGCAGTGAAATTATAGTGTGGATTAATTTTATATCTCATCCACCACCGGTTTACGTTCATTTGAAGCAATGTACACAGCCAAGCAGGTGTCATTCCTGGGGTATGTTTTGATGTTTACTATAATCCTAATGAATGTTTTTATGTTCAGGCATCTTCATAACAATATGATCCGGACCCTAGGACAGAACTGCTTTGAGGGACTGCACTGCCTCGAGACTCTGTAAGTAAGATCGTCCCTTCATGAAAGATTAAAAACATGAAAGCATTTCCTGTTTTTAATGCAAACAAACCCTGATCTGTTATTTGATTTTGGCGTCCTCTTGGAATCATTATGGAAGGGGCTGTGCCTATAAATATAAATAAAAATTACTAGCAAAATCGCCTGACTCTATTAAGCTCAGTGGTTCAGCTTTGTATGAACTATAAACAAATCATTCTTTACACAATACTTCTGCTGTTGAGATACTCTCATGTTAATTGCAGAACCTTGTTTTCTAAAAAACACTCTTACCTCTCATTAAAATGAAAGAATGAATGTATGGCAGTCTTTCATTTTCTGTGATAGAAACAACAATAATGTCCTAACAGTGACTTCAGTGTTGGGTGATTTCTTTAGTTTTCCGTACAGAAGTATATGTGCAAGCAGTGTGGACCCTTTACAGTGATTTTTAGGGGACCTTTGTGGTTTTAGTTATGTGGCTGATTTTGGTATCACAGGCTACTTTTTTAATGTTTACATTTGTCCTTTAGCTTCATATCTTCAGCAGAATTTCATTAAATTGAGTGGGATATGTAATGGGATTTAATTTCCATAATGTAGCAATCTGATTTCAAGACAATATTTTCTTATCGGAATACTTATGTGTGATTATGCATTCTATCGCTATTTGTGTTTGCAATGTCAGTAGGGGTTTCCACCCATGTTAAAGGTGGTTGAATTTATATTATATATAATTTTACATTAACTTGAATGCAATTTACCTGACAGTCTGCATGTAAATACACACACACACACACACACACACACACACACACACACACACACACACACACACACACACACACACACACACACACACACACACACACACACACACACACACACACACACACACACACACACATATATATGAGTATGAAAAAAATTATATACTAGTAAAAATACAGTTAAGAACATCATGATTTTATGGCTACTGGCTACAATTTTCTCTGCTGGAATTCGGGCTATATACAGTAACTTATACATTACTGAACATGGTAGATTAAGATCAAATGTTAAATAGGCCCAATAAATACACTAGAAATGCTATTAAAATTCATGAGAAATTTTGAAAGGGGCTTACGAACCAGAGCCAATGCATATTTGTAATGTAATGTATGAAAGACATTATATAGACCATGCTATGAAAGTTTGGCTTTAAAAGAATAAGCATATGCTAAAGTCCCGGTGGTCTCCAGGATACAGAGGGGTTCACACCGGCTTTTTAACAGCCTGCTGAAGTGCTAAAGATGACGTTTTCCTCTTTACGAGAAGGATTTCAGTCTTGAGAATTGCACACACTGAACTGAAACACTTCATTTGAAAGCAATCACAGAGAAACCGTGCGCTGAAGCTCTCCCGTGGCGATTCTGTGGCTCGATAAATGTGGCTTTTGGAAGGAGATTTGTTTCAAGGAGAAAATATTTAAGCTTTTGAAAATGACAAAAAATTACACAAGGCTAGAGTGAAAGGAAAGGTAGTTATGATACTATAAGAAGTGATTCCCAATCAGGATGTGCAGAAGCAGGTTTCTTGCTGTGTTAGAACAGAATTATTTACTGAATATAATAGAAAATGTAATAAAATAAAACTAGACTAAGCAGGACTCTCTCTTTCTCTCTCTCTCTCTCTCTATATATATATATATATATATATATATAAATACATATATAACATGAATTTTTTTTTTTTTGTATTAAGCATGTATGCAAAACAATTAAAAAATTCCACACTATTAAAAAGCTTCCATAACCTGTAATAAGTAGTCATGTTGCATATTACATGACATTTTAATTACCGTATAATGATAGCTAACCAAGAAACTAATCTTCCTGAGACAAATATTCTTATACTGTATGTAACATGACACACTGGAAGAAATCATGCCAGCTGTCTCGGTTCAGTTGCACATGTGTGTTTGGGAAGTGTTGAGCTTCTTGAAACAACAGATGGAAACATGTTTGCCTTCTTTAGGAGGTCTCAGACATCTTTTCGTGGGACAATGTGCATCTTTTTATTGATGCTGCTGTAATCCCCATCACTGTAATTATCTCTGAAAGCGCATTCACAATCATCAGACAAAGTGGCCACCACAGTGTTGTTTTGTTATGATGCCTGATGATTTAGCTTTCAAACAAACTTCTGCGTGGTTTGACGAATTGTAAATGGAGGTAACTGACAGCTCCCAATCTAAACAATGATGTCTTCCCAGGAAATGAAAGACATTCCTCTTCTCTGCTATATCAAAGTAATGTCTCCAAACAAGACTGACGGATGTTCTAAACAAAACCAGGATGTAGACATGGCAGCGGCACGGCTCACCTACAGCAGCGTGTTCCCAGTCTTTCCATAAGCAGCCCATTTTATAGGCCGCAAGCGCAAGTGGATTTCCATGCAGTGTTTGAAGAAAATTACTTAAACACTTACATGACTCTTTAGAAGTTAGCGAACTAATGAATAAAGAGATGTTGATTCACATTCATATAATCTAAATGGCTCATGTTGTTTAAAAGTGTTGCTTTTAAAAATAAAGTTTCTTTATTGGCATTGACATTTCCAAGAAGAACCTTCACCATCCATGGAACTTTTCCATTCCACAAGAGATTTTTCATAGTGGAAAAAGGTTCTTTGAATTATTAAAGTGTTGGTCACACTATGAAACGTTGGCTCTTTTAAAGAAAGGTTATTTGGGACACTAAAAATGGTTATTCTATAACATCACTGTGAAAACCCCCTTTTTGTATCTTTATTTTTAGCATTTACAAATAAGCCATTAATAGGTCGATGCCTCTGAAGTGCATCCCAACCAGCCCGCCAACAATGGTTCAACAAATGGAATGAATTTGGGGCGTAGCTATTTGTGTGTTTGAAAATGTGTTATTTTTGCAATTTTGTTGGTGATGCTAATGGTGCAGAAATACTTCAGCTTTAAGCGAATTTGTCATATACTGTATCAAGAATCTCCTTAATATTTTTTTTCTTTTCACCCCAAACTTAGGCGAAGTTCGCTTTAACACTCGTGTGCAACACAGACACACTCATGCACATATAGACACACACATGTACACCCACACACTGGAATTAAGCAAGTGCTTCGCCCATTCTGGATGGCAGCCAACACGGGTCCACCCCTATTCACCAAGCTTACTTCAAACGCACTGGCTACCTGCCAGAAACTTTTTTTTTTTTTTACTAAAATAAATAATCATTTGGACTGTTTTGAAAGCGTACACTTAACACTAAGGGATAAAACATATAATTATGGCTATGAAGAGACACATTGAGCATTGGTTATTGTAACTGTGGGGAGTGGACGATATGACTAAGACCTGGGTCTTTACGAGAGAATACAGGGCCAAAGGCATCTATTAATGCCGCCCAGTTGCCTTTACTGGGCAAAAAGGAAGGTTTGTGGGGGAAAAAAAGGCTCCTGTTCAATTATAGGATTTTCCCAATAATTATTCTCTGTAAAATTCCAAAAGAATTGGAGATGAAAAGGAATGCTGAGATCCAAGAAAAACAACATGCAAACTATGGCCATAAACACATTGTTCTTGCACCTGCGTGTAAAGGCCGCTCGCCCTTAGCAACCGCCCGTGTTTTGGTTCCAGCGCGGTTTTTGGATGCAGGTTTCCTAGAAGGCTAATGAAATACATACAACAAAAATAATGTATGCTGAGGAGAGGTCACGTCATGTCAGATTAGCTTAGAACAGCTGTCTTGGTCTCCAAGGAGCAGTCAACACGGAAAACCTGCAAGGTCAAGGGGAGGGATTTTGACTGATTGGAACCACAGTTCTTAAGTGTTTGCTTATGTTACAGACACGTAGGATGAAAGATCAAATCAAAATGTCAAAACAGTTGGGCTAATATGTGACGAGACCGCTAATTGTTGCTCGAACGGTGGTCTTATGCAAGATACAACTTAGACATAGCTGTGCTTATTAAGTCCAAACATTTGCACATACAAGATCTTTTTCTCTTAGCTTGTGTTTCACAAAGTTCTTCTGCTCTCATGGTTGGTCTCCTTTCTCTAGGGAACTGAACTTCAATGACCTTCAAGAGTTCCCCGCGGCCATTCGCACACTCGCCAAGCTTCAGGAACTGTAAGTAACCGAGACTAACTTACCCAGCATACATGCGTCAGTGTGCTTCCTTTAAAGTGGACCGCTTGGCCTGGCCCCGTGCTCCTTGTAAATCCCGCTTAGTCCCTAGAATGTGGTTCTCAAGCACAAGTCTCCTGAAAAAAGCAGATGCTTGGAGATGAGCTCTTAAGTCCTTCCTTCTCAAGTATCCTAAAGTGTTTTTTGCCTGCGGGACTGCCTCCTGACAGGTGTTTCTGCAAGATACAAAGGATGTTTACATGGGCAAATATGAATTGACGCAACCAAATGGCTCACATGTGTGCTTATGGGGGAGTTTGAGATAAAATGCAAATGGACTCGATTGTCCAAGGTGATGAATTCATTTTCGGCACCCAAAAAGGACCTTATAGCCTTGTTTATTTAACACGCGTAATTATTTTAGACTGTTTAGAATTTTCGGATTACAATTTGCTGGCAACGTGTGTGCCATAAATTCACTTTAGCATGTTATATTCATAGTGACGGCAGATGATGATGAATTATAAGCTGTTGCAGTAGTTGAATGTGTGGCCGCTCCGAATAGCACGTCAGCGCTACAATTGATAGGCTATACGGAACAGATGCAGTTAGCAAAAGCACTCCGCAAAGCTGGTCTTGATTGCTGGATTTCCTCATCCCACAGCAGATTGTGTTCAAGTGTGCAGATGGTCATATTCTCACTCTCCATGCATTTTACAGGGGTTTCCACAACAACAACATTAAGGCCATTCCTGAGAGAGCATTTGTGGGGAACCCACTTCTGCAGACCATGTGAGTATCTTGTCTCAGCAACGACAGTAAAGAGCTTCTCTGTTGACTAAACATGCCTCACTGTGTGATAGAAAGACATGTTATAAAAGTCTGTTTATCTCAGCCAACGGACCGGGAAATGTGTGACAAATATGTGGGTCATTTTACAAACGGGTGCTCTTTTACAAGTTTAAATATGTGCAAATGGTATGTGTGAATAACACATCAACAAATGTGTTTGCTTTCCCTGTAGTAACAAATGTATTAAGTTGAATTCAACAAAATTGAACCATATATGTTTTAGCAAAAATTATGATGGTAAAAAGACTGGCATTAAATATTTTAAAGATAGAAAGCAAAATAAGTTTTATTTTGTCTATGTTAGTCTGTATCATTAGATTTCCATTGACAATGTTTAAATGTTTTTGTAAGAGTGTTCACATGTCAAAGAATGAATCTAGTTCACATGTCAATCCAGTTACCAACATAACTACCTATTATTAAAGTAATGTACTATTCCATAGATTAAATAAATTAATAACAATTATACACTTTTTCACACTCTACCCCTATTAGAAAATATGAACATTTCTTATTGAAAAAATGGACATAAACGTATGTCAAAAGATGTCATTCAGTCTACTGAACAGTAGCCTACTTTTTTATTTAAATATGTGATAGTTATGATAGTAACAGAGTTGGCATAAAATTATTTTAATAAAAAAAGGAGGGATAAATGCAAAATTTGCTATATTTTGTCTATGTTACCTCTGTTTAAATATGATGAAAAAAGGTATCTGGTTATGTCAACCCTGTTACCAATTTATTTGGCTTTACATTTCAGCACTGTTACCAAGATTTGAATAGCAAAAAAAAATGTTTTTGTTGTTGTTGGAAATAGTTTGAAGAAATAACACCATTACACTAAAAAACCTCAGTAGCTAAATTAATTGTCAACCCTGTTACTGTACAGTTCTACAAATAGTTATATATCAGCATACAGCATATTAGGTTTTATCAATTTAGATTTAATTTGAATATGGTACTGTGTCATTTATTAACGCTTAAATACAATCTTTCCTGAATGTAAATATTCTTGTCAAAATGGAACAGGCGCTCATTTAGAATGATCTATCCAATTTCTAACAAAATATGTATTTTTCTGCTCTATTCAGTCATTTCTACGAGAATCCCATTCAGTTTGTTGGCAGATCAGCATTTCAGTTCTTGCCAAAGTTACACACGCTGTAAGTACAAGTCTATGTGTGAAATGATAACATGCACATGATTAAACAGAGCAGTTTGGCTTCCGATAAGGCAACTTAAAGTACCATTTGGCAAATGTGTATAATTTCCATTTCATCATTGCTTTCATTTTGATGAATACTGTAATCTTGCTTGCCTCTTGCCATCACGTCTCTCATAAGTAAACATTAAACTAGTAATTTGTCTCCAAAAAAACAGCACGATTCAATTATAACCTCATAAATGCCAAAATATGAGATTTAGCTTTTCAAAAAACGAATAAAACGTAATTTATCTCTCTCCGATTACACAGACAGTGCATAAGAATGCTGTGAGAGTCTATTCAGCCTTCATTATTGTGATATGAAGTCTTCCGTTGTTGATTTTGGATAGTGTTGTACTTATGAGTGTAATCAAAATGATGGAATCAAGTGGAATAATATTGCCTCTAGATGATGGAGAGCTAAGTGGGTACGGTAACAGTAGACATCTCTGTGGTTTTGCTGGACGACATCTTCATTAGCAGACCGATCCTCACTAATGAGTTATCTAATCTCGTTTCAGCTCTTTGAACGGGGCCACTGAGATACGAGAGTTTCCAGATTTGAAAGGAACCACCAGCCTGCAAGTTCTGTGAGTCTGAGATCAAATGTCCCCATTTCACGCAGGATCAGTTTCACTTAAGAGACTTCCAGAAGTTCTTCCCACCGACGAGGACAAAGGAATAACCGTTGACAAAATAGAGATGCTTTTACTGAACTCACCGTGTCAGCGAGTTTCGTACAAGGTCAAAAATGATGCAGGGCAAAGGCATACTCAACCGAACACTTATGTTTATTAGTGAATGATCGGTTAATATAAAGCCTTGTATATAATTACTGATCCTAAAGGAGAGTTAAAATCGTTCATTAGAGTTAAAGTAGAAGGCTTTTTAAAGGGGGTTTGGTTGTGCACCAATCTCAAGTCATTGTTGAGAGCTGTCTATCGCTATAATGGGTCTATAATTTTGATAATGTCATTGTTTATTAATAATTTTAAGGTAAATCATTACATCTTTGCCTGTACAGCTTGGATAGAAAGCTACATTTTTCAAGAGAAAACAACACTGCGCAAAGGACCTACAGGACTGAAAGCACAAAAAAAAATACACGTTTTAATCAGTTTTAATACAAATTTTCTTATTTCCAATAAAAAAAATGTCTGGACATCCTTAAAATGAGATGTATTTTATATCTTGAATATTCTATTCACATTAACAAAATTTGTTCTAGGGATGAATCTCAATTTCATATTTTTTCTTAATCTTTTGCATTGCACGCACATTCAGTTTTTTTTGTCTCCTGTTTGGCACACAGACATTCAGTGCAAACTCTTCTCTTTGATTTTCTCTCAGTACGCTGACTCGAGCTGGACTGACTGGCCTGCCATATGATCTCTGCCACCTGCTGCCTAAATTAAGAGTGCTGTGAGTTTCCAACACAAATACGCACCTGCAACACACAAACACATTCGGAAGCTCATCTCTAAACAATTCCTAAAGATACGAGCTGGCAAAAGGAGTTCAAATTCATGCTGAGGGATTTCAAGGAGTTCCTAAAAGCCTCTTTTAACATGGACTAAACGTTATGTAACTGTCCAAATGAAGAATTAGACCTCAGGGGAAAGTAGCTGCTTAACATGCCCTTCTCTATATATATATTAGCGTCTTGCATAAACATTTCAATAACCTAATTAGATAAAAATAAAGACAAAAACAAATACTAAAAGAAATGTGAATTTATAAATGAGAAATTAGCTCTATGAGAAATGACTTGCCTCAATTGGGACTTAATGGGAAATGCTTAGCATTATCATTGAGGCTTATTGTGCAAGTCTGTAATACATCAAAATTAATTATACAATAATGCATGCTTTTTAAGATAAATATGTCTTGTCTTTTTAAGAAATAATCTTCCATTTACAGGCATTCTATATGTGTTTTGTTTCAGGGAGCTGTCACACAATGTCATCGAAGAGCTGCCAAGTTTCTACCACTGTGCCTCTCTTCAGGAGATGTGAGTTCAGGCGTCTCTCTCTCTCTCTAGTGAAACGGGAATAGAGTAATATCACTAACATATCTATGATAACTCTAAGATCCATAAATAACCCACAAAGTACTTGACAAATGACAGTCATTACTGTAGCAATCCATCAGTGTCCATATTTTGGAAGCTTTCAAGTGTGTTCATGATGTCTGCCATTGTGTGTGTGTGTGTGTGTGTGTGTGTGTGTGTGTGTGTGTGTGTGTGTGTGTGTGTGTGTGTGTGTGTGTGTGTGTGTGTGTGTGTGTGTGTGTGTGTGTGTGTGTGTGTGTGTGTGTGTGTGTGTGTGTGTGTGTGTGTGTGTGTGTGTGTGTGTGTGTGTGTGTGTGTGTGTGTGTGTGTGTGTGTGTGTGTGTGTGTGTGTGTGTGTGTGTGTGTGTGTGTGTGTGTGTGTGTGTGTGAGTGTGTGTGTGTGTGTGTGAGAGTGTGTGTGTGAGAGTGAGAGTGTGTGTGAGAGTGATGCAGTAATACCAGTTCGTTTGTTTTGACTCGGCAGAGGCCTGCAGCACAATCTGATCAAACAGATTGAGATGAACACATTCCAACAGCTCAGCTCTCTGCGTTCACTGTGAGTACTGTAAACACGCTCATCTTCGGCTGGCCGTAAGCGTTACATTGAAAACTCGTCTATTTGGCATTTTCTAATTTAATACACATTTTCAATACAAATTATATTAGCAGAACAATTTGAATTTCATTGTCAAAACCCCCCTTTGCTTTAATGACAGAAGCATTATACATGATTTATTTGAAAAATCAAGTTCACATAATCAATTACTGACTTTGATTACTGACCTAAAAATAATTAAAAGAATCTTAAATATTTAAGTTTCTTTTTTTTTTTTACTTTCAGCGTTAAACTTTTCAAAATGTAAAAAAGAAAAATTATTTACATTTTCTAAGTTATCCCTACTATATATATATATCATTTTGGGGAATGTCGATATTGTGGCAAGAGCATGCAAACTGTTTTTAATTGAAGCATAAAAAAGTATTGGCTCACCAATACTTCCCCCTAGAGGCCAAGACATTCTACACAAATTAACCGTAAACATCTTGCACAAACAAAAGGCAGAAAATCACATGCTAAAACTTTAAATAATGATTATTGTTACAAGAATTTGAGCCCAAGACTGATTTCAGATATCAGATCTTGAGAATAATCTAGATCTAATCAAGATCTGAGCAAAAACATTTCTGTTTTTCTGAGAAAATGAGAAATGACAGATGCACGGACGAGTAAATGATTTATTATTACAGGGATCTAAGCTGGAACAGGATCAACACCATCCACCCTGATGCCTTTTCCTCTCTTCAGTCACTTATTAAACTGTAAGTATAATTTATGCAAATCCGTGGCAGTGCATATCATTGGATTTAGCACTGAAGATAAAGATTACTCACCTCAGAGTCTAGATGTCTGTGTAGTCATACAAAAACTGTTATTAAAATGTGACTTGGCACAACCATCCCATTAACACACTTACAACCATCCCATTAACACACTTACAAAGCACACTTTGGAGTTTCTGTCATCTGAGCAATGCTTTATTTGGCTCAAAGTGAAAAGACTGTGGTTGTAATCACGGTTAAAAGCTCAGCACAGCGGTGAAGACGTGCATCGTCAGTCACAGGCGATTAAATGCAAGCAGCATTAGGTGAAGAATGTGATGAATGAATGAGAAAGACTGATAAAGAGTGACAGAGTGTGGCTGATAAATGTGTGCAGCGGTGAATGAGAAGAGCGTCATACCCGAGTAGATCCTGCAACATTTATAAACCTCTAGTGTTCCTTGTGAAAAATCACTAGCAAACAACATGCATGGAAAAGTCAAATCACTGGTAAAGAAGTCAAATCCAGCAGTATTTGTTAACAGCTCTGTGCTCAATAAAAGTACAGCTCCATCGACAGCATCTATGGCATGCTGTTGATTACCACAGAAAATTATTTTGTAAAAACAAGCAAAAAAATGTTTCTGCCGTAATAAACAGCATGCCACAGATGCTGTCGATAGAGCTTAACTTGTATTGAACCTGGAACATGCAGCGTTTTATATAAACTGACACATTCTAGCTTTCATCTGGGTTAAAAGTTCAAGGCCTGTGTGCCAAAACATGTCATTTCAAATAAAACGTTCTCCAATCAAGACATGCTGTTGGATTTACACTCTAAGTATTTGTAAAGCGTCCACAAAAGGTTTTTGGACCTATAATGTTTGGGATTCCAAAATATTAGCAAAATATTAAATAAAGTTGCATTTATTTTATATTCAAAAAAAGTGGAATGGAAATATATTGGATGTATTAGCAGATGTCAGTGTAAAACCTTTAGGGAGGAAGTTGTATGCTTTCCTTTATACCCCAAATATTTATATTTAATGTGATGAACTGTATATGTGGTTCCTCTGGTAAGACACCTGTGTGAACTTGAGGAGAATTGACTTCATACATCCACTAAAATCATTAACACACCAGCTGATTACAAGTAACTACAAAAATGTAATGGTTGATTTTGTGATGTCTGATGGGGTAACTAATTTCACTTTTATAAATGCTAGAACCTCATGATTCTACTACTAAGATTTCCAACTGACGTTCCCCAAAACACAGTGTTGGCAAATGTTTAAACTATTTATGAGATGGTACATTATGGGACATTTTAAGTAGATACTTCAAGTGTAGCTCCATCTGCAAGTGTTTTACACATGCTGATCTTCTATCTCCATCCAGAGATCTCACTGGGAACCGATTGAGCAGTCTCCCGCTCACTGGGCTAACAAGTCTCACTCATCTTAAACTGAAAGGAAACATGGCTCTCTCACGTTCCTTCAGAGAGGAAGACCTCCCCAACATAAGGTATATTTGTGGTAACCAAAAAAGTCAATCAACTCCGCCATCCCACACAACAAAAGATTAAAACACTTTCATGTTAAACCATCAAAGAAAATGCACAAGTGTATGTGTTTATTGATTCCCACAACACAAATGTCTTGAATAGCTCAAAAACACATGAAGGTTTTGCTTTGTTTTCAGCTAAACGTTCAACTGTTCATAGAATTGACAGTTTCAGGATAATATGTTGCTCAAAGAACATTCTGTTCATTGGTACGAATAAACGGTTTCTGTTTATTAAGTTTCCTAGAATATATGGCTCAAAGCACGTCATCTGACGAGCGGAAAGATTATTTCAAGATACCTCAATATTCGCAATAAAGAGAGGCTGTTGTAAATACCCGGTCCCGATTCATCAACTGCTCAGGGCTTTGAAGACACTCCAAAAACTTTTAAGGATTATCATACGTACTTGCGTGATTTGATTAGCACCTCAAACAATGGAAGATTTCAAGTATTACCATTTCCCAAAAGCAACTGATTAAGCAAAAGCAAATGAAAGAGAATCACGGTTTCAACTGTGACCCAAATACATATAAAATAATCCTTGCGGTTAGATGTATTGCTAGTTGACTTCATGCATCATTTGCAGATTCATTCTTTCTCTCATTTCTTCATCTGAAATGGGATCTTTTGTAATTTTCATATTTTCTCAAACTGATGCAATATGCACTTATTTTTAATGTTCAAACTCCATTTGGCACAACTGACGAAACAACTGATATAAACTAAATTGTATACATGGTGTCATTGTTGTTGAAACAGGGTCATTGAGATGCCATATGCCTATCAGTGCTGTGTTTTTGGAGCCTGCAACAGCTACAAAGCAGCCAGCCAGTGGGAAGAACAGATGGGCAGTGAAGAGGAAGATCTCCAAAAGAAAGCTCTGTCTCTTTTCCCCATTCACACCGACAACAACTGTAAGTCCTACAACTTCACTAGGCCATCCTACAGATCTGGAAACATTATATAATTTTGTAACTGTAAAAACAAGGTTGCTTCTTCAGCCCTGACCCTCGAGGTCCACTTTCCTAAAGAGTTTAGCTTCAAACTTGAGACTCACTCCAAACTCACTTGCCTATAATTGTTTTGTTCTCCTAAAGATCTTAGGAGTGTTCGACTTGGACCAGCACTGGGCAGAATGATCAGTGTTTGACAAGCAAAGAAAGAGCTATGATTTCAGTTTGATTAGGGTTGAAGCAAAACTCTGCACAACATTGGATCTTGAGGGCCAGAATTTGAGAATCCCTGATGTAAATACTATTGCACTGAACAGAACAGGTAGACTTCTTGAGATGGTCTTTTCACCATGTGAACAGACTTGCAAACAGCTAGAAGAAACCAGTTGGTTAGGTTAAAAATAATCGGGACAAGTTTCCAAACTGCAATACTGTATTGTAGCAAGTCACTCAAGTTTGTACAGTAACCCTTTTATCAGAGTCCCTGTAGCCAAAAATAAAAACACTGGCCCTACACAAACACGTTCCTCATATGAAAGGAAAATAAAAGCACCACTTGTAGCGATTTTCCACAGAGTGTGTGTGTGTGTGTGTGTGTGTGTGTGTGTGTGTGTGTGTGTGTGTGTGTGTGTGTGTGTGTGTGTGTGTGTGTGTGTGTGTGTGTGTGTGTGTGTGTGTGTGTGTGTGTGTGTGTGTGTGTGTGTGTGTGTGTGTGTGTGTGTGTGTGTGTGTGTGTGTGTGTGTGTGTGTGTGTGTGTGTGTGTGTGTGTGTGTGTGTGTGTGTGTGTGTGTGTGTGTGTGTGTGTGTGAGACTATTTTTATCTGCTCTGTTCCATCTGCCAGTCTCTTCATCTTTAATTAGCACAGTAGAAACATGTCAGGGCCTTACAGTAACCGCAGGTATTTGACAGATTAAATAAAATGTGTCTTTTCTCCATGCATTCCTTGATGCGATCTGATCAGGTTTCAGACTTGAAAGGAGCTCTCCGTAATTACACTCCATGGGAAATTAGATAAACATTAACAATTCAAGGTCCAAAACATACCATTTTGGTTATCGGAAAATAACAAAACCAGGACGCTAACAAATCCTGATGATTGATTGCAAGCTGAAGGAGAAATTGATGTGTACGGTGTTGAGTGGCGCTAAAGCCCTTAGATAAATGAATCCGTTCCAGCAGACTAGATGTCCATAATATGGTGATTTATCTTCTGCCAGACTGAGTGCATCATTCCATCTTGAAGAACACTGAGTTTCATCATACTGGCATACATGCACCAACCAATGGTGCCTCATGCTTTTCATGTTCTCTTGCAGATGACCTTGACTTAGAGGAATTCCAGTTAGCTATTGAAGAGTCCAAACTACAAACCAGCATACAATGTACCCCCATCCCAGGTAAATTCATCCCTCAAGCTTATATGTATGTCATCAAGACTATAAAGACATGTTCACATCAAGTACAAACTAAACAACAAGCATGTTAAAGAAAGACATTTTTTGCAAATAGTTTTTTTACACCAAAACAATACATGCTTCACCAAATCTCCATCGACACTTAAGCCTAGTACTTAAACACTTTAACTTTAAGTGTTGCAGTTTCCAGAAACACAGATTTTATTATTTATTTTTTAATTAACAAAGAAAGAAAGTTGGTTTCAGCTATGACCTAATACTTATATAACAGTTCCTCTGGTTAGATTTTTTGATGGGTCACTGTTCTTTTTGCATTTTAATATGACTAACTAAAGTGTAATTTTATGTATCGAAAAACACACAACAAAATATATTATGGCAAGGAAAATGTGGCCTAAACTATTTTTTTACACCAAAACCATTTACTATCCCATTTTCTGAAAAAATATATATTTATTTTTGTAATTATATTAAAAAAATATTCATAAATAAGCAATAAAACAAGTGACAGACTCTTGCAGTACAAATTTTCTGATGTGGTGCAAAGATGCTGATAAAGAGGCATTAGGTCTAACGAAACCAGTAAAACAATTTGATGTGTACTTCATTCGTAAAACATAATTTACTTTTTAAATCTATTTAAAAAAGGTCTACACAGAATTTTGTGTAACATTTTGTTGTGCATATGATCCGTATGGAAATTCAGTCTTGGTGTGAATAGGCTTCAATGATGTGTTCATTCTGCTTAAATTCTAATTTATCATTTCACCCCTTCAGGTCCATTTAAACCGTGTGATAACCTGTTTAACAGTTGGGTGGTACGGCTTGGCATGTGGCTCATCTCTTTGGTCTCGCTGATGGGAAACAGCCTTCTCCTCATGACAGTCTTTGCATCCCCCAGCTATCTCTCCCCTGTTAAGTTCATCATTGGCACCATCAGTGGCGCCAACCTGCTTACGGGCCTGTGCACTTGCACCCTGGCACTGGTTGATGCCCGGACATTTGGAGAGTTCACCCTGCACGGCGCTCAATGGGAAATGGGAGCAGGATGCCAAACAACAGGCTTTCTTTCAGTTCTAGCCTCTGAGGGCTCCATACTCTTCCTGACTTTGGCTGCAGTGCAGTGTAGCGTGTCCGTGTCATGCGCTCGAGCCTACGGAAAGTCGCCCTCTCTGGGAAGCGTGCGAGCTGCCGCAGTGGCGTGCTTGGCACTTTCGTTGGCAGTCGCGCTATGCCCCTAATTGGGGTCGGGGAGTATGGGGCAACTCCGCTCTGCATGCCATCACCACTGCCGGACGGCGAACCTTCCACGTTGGGTTTCATGGTTGCTCTGATAATGATGAACTCCTTGTGTTTCCTGGTGATAACCGGGACTTACATCAAACTGTACTGGGACCTGATGAAGGGCGACTTTGACAGTATTTGGGATTGCGCCATGATCAAGCACGTAGCCTGGCTCATCTTCACCAACTGCCTGCTCTATTGCCCCGTGGCCTTCCTCACCTTCTCCTCCCTTCTGGGACTCTTTCCTGTGAGCGAGGAGGTTGTCAAATCAGTCGTCCTGGTGCTTCTGCCTCTTCCTGCATGCATCAATCCCCTGCTCTACCTTCTCTTCAATCCGCACTTCCGTGAGGATGCACGTCTGCTTTTGAGCAGAGCTCACCTCCATCATGACCACAACCTGGATTCCTTCATCTCTGTTGACACGGAGAAAAGCTCATATGACTCCACTCAAGCCTTGGTGTCCTTTGCTGCTGAAGCAGATGCAGCATTGGAGAGTTCATCAGCACAAAACCCAGAGACAGTCACAAGGTTTTCTTGTCCACCCTCAGTGCCTCTCATCCCATGCCAGAAACCCTCAACAGAGAGGGATAACGTCACAGAGAACCTGGTCAGGTCAACACCAGGACTCATTGTCAAAGAGCAGGAGCACCTTAGGAGCAGTGGACTGGACACTCATAATGGAACCTCTTTCTCTGGAGTCTACCACTCCACACATCTCTCAACTCATTCTTAAGTCTTCTCCTAAACTCTAAAGTTTTTAAGGACCCTTTGAGCATGAGAAGTCGTGAGCCCACATATGAACTGACCCCTAAAACCTTCAGAGCTAATGAACAATGAACTGTATTTTGGGACGATATTTAACCATACTGTCCCAACTGCTATATAGCATTCTTAAAGGGGAAAAAAGGAAAGAAAAGCCTAATCACATTTTGTGATATAATCTTGTGGGACATCTAGTAATTTAAGCAACAATCTTAAAATGTAAAAAAAAAAAAAATTTATTTTTGTAACTTGCTTGTGTTATTAGGCTTAAAGGAGTGTTCTGGGTTTAATATCATCTCCATGCATGGAATATTGATGATTTTCATCGAAAATAATATTTTTGTTTGACTCAACCTTCTTCTTAAGCAAGTATATATATATATATATATATATATATATATACACACTGAACAAAATAATAAATGCAACACTTTTGTTTTTGACCCCATTTTTCGTGAGCTGAACTCAAAGATCAAAGATGTTTTCTATGTACACAAAAGGCCTATCTCAAATATTGTTCACAAATCTGTCTAAATCTGTGTTGGTGAGCACTTCTCCTTTGCCGAGATAATCCATCCACCTCACAGGTGTGGCATATCAAGATGCTGATTAGACAGCATGATTATTGCACAGGTGTGCCTTAGGCTGGCCACAATAAAAGGCCATTCTAAAATGTGCAGTTTTACTGTATTGTGTGTGGGGGGGGGGGCTTCGGGGGGTCCGGAAACCAGTCAGTATCTGGTGTGACCACCATTTGCCTCACGCAGTGCAACACATCTCCTTTGCATAGAGTTGATCAGGTTGTTGATTGTGGCCTGTGGAATGTTGGTCCACTCCTCTTCAATGGCTGTGAGAAGTTGCTGGATATTGGCAGGAACTGGAACACGCTGTCGTATACGCCGATCCAGAGCATCCCAAACATGCTCAATGGGTGACATGTCCGGTGAGGATGCTGGCCATGCAAGAGCTGGGATGTTTTCAGCTTACAAGAATTGTGTACAGATCCTTGCAACATGGGGCCGTGCATTATCATGCTGCAACATGAGGTGATGGTCGTGGATGAATGGCACAACAATGGGCCTCAGGATCTCGTCACGGTATCTCTGTGCATTCAAAATGCCATCAATAAAATGCACCTGTTTTCATTGTCCATAACGTATGCCTGCCTATACCATAACCCCACCGTCACCATGGGCCACTCGATCCACAATGTTGATATCAACAAACCGCTCACCCACACGGCACCATACACACTGTCTGCCATCTGCCTTGTACAGTAAAAACCGGGATTCATCCGTGACGAGAACACCTCTCCAAAGTGCCAGACGACATCGAATGTGAGCATTTGCCCACTCAAGTCGGTTACGACGACGAACTGCAGTCAGGTCGAAACCCCGATGAGGACGACGAGCATGCAGATGACTTTCCCTGAGACGGTTTCTGACAGTTTGTGCAGAAAGTCTTTGGTTATGCAAACCGATTGTTGCAGCAGCTGTCCGGGTGGCTGGTCTCAGACAATTTTGGAGGTGAAGATACTGGATGTGGAGGTCCCGGGCTGGTGTGGTTACACGTGGTCTGCGGTTGTGAGGTTGTACTGCCATATTCTCTGAAACGCCTTTGGAGACGGCTTATGGTAGAGACATTAACATTCAATTCACGGGCAACAGCTCTGGTGGACATTCCTGCAGTCAGCATGCCAATTGCACGCTCCCTAAAAACTTGCGACTTCTGTGGCATTGTGTTGTGAGATAAAACTGCACATTTTAAAGTGGCCTTTTATTGTGGCCAGCCTAAGGCGCACCTGTGCAATATGCCACAGCTGTGAGGTGGATGGATTATCTCGGCAAAGGAGAAGTGCTCACTAACACAGATTTAGACAGATTTGTGAACAATATTTGAGAGAAATAGGCCTTTTGTGTACATAGAAAACATCTTAGATCTTTGAGTTCAGCTCATGAAAAATGGGGCAAAAACAAAAGTGTTGATTTTATAATTTTGTTCAGTATATATATATATAAAAAATATATATATATATATATATATATATATATATATATATGTAATGCATTATGTAAATACAATGTAAGTCTTCGAGGTGAAGTACTGCACCTGCATAAAAATTCTAATTCACAATGTGTCTACAAAACACAAATACAATGGCATAACTTATGTTGGTAATACATAACCACAATTTAATCCACCTTCAACAGTTGTCTCACATCTCATGAGCACTACATTTCATTGTTTTGAACCTGGAACATTCCTTTAATTAGGAAACATCACAGGGATGTTTGCTGATGTACAATGTACATGATGTACATGTTTGCTGATGCATCTAAATATTTCAATGTGAAAAAAAACGTCTCTACAAAAAGCTAAATTCTTATGTACACAAACTTTTATGCATTCATTTCCAAGTGTGTATATATCAAAGTCTCGTTAATTATTTGCAAGTCATCACTTGCTTACTTGCCCTTAAAGAATAAAAAAAACATGTATGGGGAGGTAAATACCTATGTATATTGTCAAATAATATTTAGTGTCTTGAAAAATAACAACAACAAAAATATCATGCCAACAGGTGCTAAAACATATTTTTAGCTCTGCAAGTAACATACATAAATAAACATACGCTCTGCAAGTACATAGAAGGCTTAGTCAATGTTCTGCAAGCTGTTCATGGTGCATATATTCAGCATGCAAAACTTTGAAGGGTCAAAGATTAATGACTGTTGCGCCACCATGACAGAGAAGCAACAATTCACCATTTGTAGACATTATGCTAATTTACACCATAATCCACATGACTAACTCTGAGAATGCAATACATATAAAAAATGTAAACACACTAAAGCAAATTTAAAACATGTATTTGTAATAATTTGTCATGCAACACAAGTTCAAAATTAAACACTGCATTCAATGCAAGCGCACATGGCTAGAAGCATTTGCATTCATGTACTTGCATATAGCCTATGTTTGAACTTCACAATGTCAGTTTTTTTTTTTGTCAAGTCCACAGGATTAAAGTAGAGCAAAACATGAAATATATCGAACATGTTGACGCTATAAACTGAAGATTAAAAAGAACTATGAGTGATTTGATTAGGTTGTAATAAAGCTTGGTCAGGGTCTTTTTCAGATTGTAAAGTAGGCTAGCTATTGTATTGTAAAATATAACTACCTCTGATCTAGCATGCTATACCTTTTTATCCTTATTGATTTCTATTCTTTTTATATTAAATGTATATTAAAATGTAATTTTATATTGAAATTTTAAGATCTTTGTACAACAGACATTATTCTGGATGTAAATATTTTCATATTTCTGTATACATAAAGAATGATTTAATAAAGTTATTAGTTTCATAAATGTATGTCTTGAAGACTACTGAACAATTCAGGGAGATATGAATGTAAAAAATATTCAAAAGGTACGTCTACATTTTCATCAACAATAAACATGATGCTGTTACAAAATAAACTGTATAAAATGAGATCAATATCATTTAGATGTTGTAAGGAATTCTTGGGTTGCTCTGAAGTGCTTCCAGAGCCTCTCTTGTTTTCATATTTTTATTCTTAAGAAAAATATTTTCATCTGTGTCCACAACACTCTTCAAACACAAGAGAGAAGTGAAACAGTGTAAACTGACTGTAGAGTAGAAGAGCACTGGCTCCCCCCAGTGTGTGACGACAGTGTATGAACTGCTGGACTTAGCTAGACAGCCATTGCTAAACGGGCAATCAGGAAAATAATACATCTTACCTTGTTCTTCTGGATTCCATGGTCAGCCGTCCATTTCTTGGCCTTCTCTCCTCTCTATATATTGGTTTGTTGTGTTTAAGATCTGAGGACTGGAAAGTATGCAAGACACTTCATTAATTTTAAGAGTAATGTTAAAGCAATAACAGGACACTTAAAGTGATAGTTCACCCCGAAATGAAAATTACAACATGATTTACTCACCCTCACGCCATCCTAGGTGTATAAGACTTTTTTCAGACGAATACAATCAGAGTAACTAAAAAAAATTCTGGCTCTGACAATCATGGCAGTGAATGATGGTTGAGATTTTGAAGCCCAAAAAAGTGCATCCATCCATCCATCATAAAGTATAAACAAAGAGTATAGAAGTACACACAAAGAGTATAGAAGAACAAGAGGCGAAACTGGTGCTTTTTGGGGAACAGCTACTAGTTGGCGCTTCGGTAGCGCAGCCGCCATTTTGGAGTTAAAATTCCAATTGGATAACAGCACAGATACACAGAAATAGACCAAATAACAACGGAAGAGAAGTCAAAGTGGAATAAAAGAATGCAATGTTGGGCAATCCACTGCAAAATCTTGCCTTTCATCATTTTCTCAAAGACCCTAACAGGTAATTATTCACAAAAAATGTAAAATATTGTGTTTTGAAGTGGGACCTAGCGCTGTCTTATGCACCTGCTACCTTTAACTGTTTTTAATCTAGTAGTAAACTTAAGCAAAGGCTAATAAAGGCCTTTTGAAGCAAATCGATGTGTTTGTTTCAGAAAATTATACATTTTTAAACTTTATTACCTGTAATCTCTAGCTTCCGGTCACTGTCCTACTAGGGCTGTAGTCAAGTGCACCTTTGTCGAGTCCAAGACAAGAAGACCAGGACTATCGAGTCAGCGGCGGGCTTGGGAGAGCCACGGACAGCGGCGTCGATCTCCCGTGAATGGCGGGCTTGAGTCAGCGGCGGGCTTGAGTAAGCAGCGGACGGTGGTGGGCTTGAGTCCACCAAGTGAATTGGGCTTGCCACATTCACACTAGACTGGCTTGCCTCATTAACTGCAGGCATGGGTGAGCCGTGAATATATATATATATATATATATAATATATATATAAGCTTTTTAAAAACAAGAAGAATAAGAAGTAGATTAAGAATAAGTTACCAATCAAATTAAATCAGTATTTAAGAAATACATTTGTACTACAGAGGTGGCACAGAAGAACACACAAGTGCTTTGTAGGTGTATTTTCAGACGATTAATGAGGCTCGGAGGTTTTGATTTTTTATTTATTTTTGAATAAAGAAATATCAAATTATTTAAATAATAAGTAGTGAACGAATAAAACCACGAAAGTAATGGGAGATTTGAAACTCATGGAAGACGCACCCAAGAGATGACTCACCTTGTGATTGGCTGAATGTTAGTTCACTCAAATCTAAATAACAAATCAGAGAACGCGGCGGGTCAAATTGGCGATGGGTCAAAGAAGAGCGGGGACAGAATAACCGGTTTCTAAAAGTGCGGGGCGTGTCCCCCTAGCCCCCCCCCCCCCCACGATTGCTATGCCCCTGGTGTCAGGGCTCTGTCACAAAACCATGAATAACACTAAACCGAAGTGACAGAGCCCTGACACTCACGACTATGTAGTGTATTAAATACGTTAATGTCTGTGTGCATGTGTGTAAAACAGCAAACTGATGATTTATGTATAATCATTTGCAATTGTATATGCATTGTTGTGATTAATCGTGGCTGGAATAATAATGTAGCTGTAAAAATATTGCCTGCTGAAATTGAAATGTATTTATACCTTCATCATGACTGGATAGACACGGTGAGTTTTTCTTTACAATGCATGTTAGACGTGATCCACCTCATAGTAACAGTCTTGTCGGATCGTCCATCCCTTTAGTGAGAGTGTAACGTTATAGGTCGGCCAATCTGGTTTCGTCTGTTAAAGTGAACCTTTTCTACATGTTTCCGTGTTGTTGTTGCTCAGCAATGGCATGGACGTGATGTTGTCTGTGGGTTTGACAAAAGAACGGTGGGCAGTGCTCGGGATGGTGACTGAAAGCTGTGAATGAGTAGTTAGGACGTCACATTTTTACGTAAGTCACAAGGGCTCGTGAAATGGGTCAGCTACTTTATGCAGAGTGTGTGCACTTTACTGTGAATTGAGTGTTTTGAAACGTATATGGTAGTTGCATAGCCCCTACACATCTGTTATCATGAAAAAAAGCCTTTTGACAATGTGGGACCTTTAACTAAGAATAATGGTCAAATTTATAACTGTTAATAATCTAAAATTAGATCTTTTTGCAGTGGCGTACCGTGGGGTTTCAGTCAGGGCCTTCAGTAAGCAACTGTAAACAACATGTACACATCTCTGTTACAGTTAACGCAGACATACGCATGCAATGCACAAATTATGCAGCACACAGGCTCTCAACAACAATGAATGCTGATCAACAATTTCAACAGTAGGCTAGATTAGGGTGGGGTAAATGCAGAGTACATTTCTCTACATGGTCAGTAAAAGTAAATCGCCAATACACAGGTCACTATGCACATTCACGTCACTCTAAAATGACGACACACCCAAAGCAGCACCACACCACAGTATTATCAACGCACCACGTACACCTCCATAACAATGTGCATGATACAATACTCATCAAATAATAAAGCACTTGCCTGTCACTTGTAAATAAAGTCCATGGGTCTGTCATTGCATGTCCCTTTACTCGGATTAAAAAGAAAACACGGCCAACAAAATAACTTGTGCTCGGTGCTAGCTGTTAGCCACTCATAGCACAGTTGCAATCTTTGAAATGGCGCACAAAACCTTTGCTGGCCTTTGTTAGCGAATTCAGTTTAGGTCTTCCTTTCTCAGTTATTCTCTATTATCTGCGAAAGAGCGCCATGAAAAAGGTGTTTTTAGTAGATCGGCAACAAGACCTGGTGTAGAGGCGCCGGTGGCTATGGCTGTCATTTTCTTTTCATTGAATTTCACTTTCAGCAGAGAAGGCCCTGCTGTCCCTGACGGCTCACCACTGTCTTTGTGACGTATGCAGCCTACAAATGCGACCTCCGGAGGACAGCCTTCCGTTTGAGAAACAGCCTTAGACAATTTAATCCAGATATTTTAATCAAATGCGCAAATTTGTTTGAAGAACCAAATTAGCCAGATATCAGTTATTAGGATTAGAAGATCCGGCATCTTTCAAATAATCTCAGATGTATTAAGCGAGGTACGAAGAACGAGCCCCAGCAGGCTATACCAACATACATGTTTGACGTGCGATCGGGCCTCTTCAGACAATTTATTTCTCCATAAATTTGTAAGGCTACTTCATTTTTGAGAGACATATCCATTTAATAATTTACAAATCTATAATAAAGTATTTAACAATGTGAAGTTGATTCCCTTTAAACAGTAGCTAAACGTTTAAAAACATGTATTGTCAAGACTTTCTCTAAAATACTAGGCTACTGTAAATAGCATAAATCCATAATTACTTTGAGGAATATTACACGAGATATTCGGGTGATATTAATTTTACTTACTAATTTAGTTTTGGTCAAGATCTGAATGCTTATTTAGACATCCTCAGTTTTGTGTTTGCCTGATAAAAAATGCTCATAGTGTGTGACGAGCGGCTTTACTGCAATGCATCATGTTGTTGTTTTTTTATTATTATTTATTGTTTGTTTGTTTGCGTCAACTTAACCCCAAGTTATCACCAGTATATCCTAAATGGCATCTTCAAACTTTTGCAAAAACAATAATGAGGGTCAATTTCAAATGTATAGGCTACTGTAGGCCCAAATAACTTGACTAACTGAAAGACTGAACTGTGTTCTCCGACAATGATAGCCCATAAAAAAAACAATCCATAAAAAAAAACATAATATATTTTTTTATTTAAAAATGTGTCGTTTAAATTTCCTGTAGGCTAATTGGCTATCTTATGTGTTGATCAAAACAATGGTTTTGTAGGCTATTTTTGGCTTTATACATGTTTGTATCTCATATAGATATTGTTACGTTGAAATTGAGACAGAAGCTTTTGGATACAAATGCAGTTTTAATATAAAGAGTAGTCAAACAGGCAGAGGTCATATACCAGTAGAACAGTATCCAAATGGGCAAAGCAAACAGGAAATCCAGGTAATAGGTAAAAAGGTCAGGGCATGAAGCAAACAATCAAATAACAAGAAAAACCGGCAATGGTCAGGAACACAACAAGGCAGGACTAGCAACCTAGAAATAGGGAAAACACTTAGTATGCCGATAGATATAACAATACTGAGCCCAGGATTCTAGGTCAGAATGGCTTAAATAGTGTCCATGTTATTGAAAACAGGTGAGGGTGCAATCAATGAGCATGAAATGGAGTCCAAGATAAAGTCCATGTGGTGTGTATGTGTTTGGCGGCCTCTGGTGGTGAGCAAAGAAACTGACCGTGACATATATAGTGTATATGTCAGTCATTGGCAATATTTACTCTTGTTGGATTAATCTTTAATTCAGATTCAATCATAAAAAGTGTGGAAGGGCATATCTTATTACATTACACAGGAATTTATTTCACAGCAGTGGCAAAAATAGCATGAAATGTGATGAGTTTCTCTTTTTTATTCTCCATTCGGACATCTGTGAATCCAGAGGACTGCAGTGCTTCCATGTAGACCTCAGGACGCCAGCTCTCCCCACTAAACATGTTCTTGAGGCTACTTTTTCAACACTATCTAGCCTGAGAGCTGTAACCATAATTCCACCTGAGAAACAGAAAATAAATCAAAATAATTTCCACATTGTTTTAAACGTTAAATATTAGGGTCAGAATGACACAGTGGATAAAGGTCTACTACTGCTTAGCCTATCATACTTCATGATCATATCAAGCAAACCCTTTTCATACAGTATAAATTCATATTCACTATTGTTATGCTGGTACTATTGTTTTAATGAAAAATCATATTGAATTAGTTTTTCTGTTAAGGCAAACATTTACAGGGGAGGAAAGCAATGATCAGTCACTTTGTTACTGGTTAAGGTTTTAATGAAAAATCAGAATTAGTTTATCTGTTAAGGCATAACAATTTAATTATCTTACCCATAAGGGGAGGAAAGCAATGATCATCTACTATATCACATAAAATAAACACTAGTGTTTTTACTTGTAAAATGTGGATTAGTCATACATTAGCTTATCAAAAAAATGTTTCTATATTTATGTAATAGCATCTTTATTCCATCCAATTAATTAATTTCTACATGACTGCATTTAAGACAATTGATCACATCTATCCCACCCACAGATACGTTTACTCATAAATGTGTACATTGTGCCCACATTTGCAGCCTGCATGTTTATTTAGTGATACATTTAGCTTAATATGGGCAAATATGCCTCTCTTAAGAACAATGTGAATTTACAGCTAAATGTTCACACGGGTTTTAAGTTATAAGAATGTACAGGATATCCTCCATTATTATCAAGAGAAAAAAATCGAAACATATGCTTAGCTGTTATTTCACAATATAAATAAAATCATGCAATCGCAGCCTACTATGTTTAAACGTTCACTTAAAATATGTAACAAATATGAAAAACGAAACATTTATTTACAAATCAAAATGAACTGCCCGCAAATCACCCACCATTTAACCTCTATTCAGACTGAATAATTTCACAAATGTTTATGTTCAGATGAAAATAATGAGAGCACATATTTCATTTGTTGAGATATAGTAACGTGTGCAAAAAGTTAACGATGCACCTTATTATTTTAAATGTTCATTTATATTGCTTTAGAGACTTTATTGAATCACTCAAGTTCTCGAGGTCTCACCTGGTTTCATCACTCTGTGAATCGCTCTCGCTCCTGCTTTCAGATCCGGCCAGAAGTAATAACAGTTGCAGTGAAACACCTTGTCAACCGTGTTTTCCTCTATCGGCATGGCCACCACATCACTGTAATACAGCACAGCCTTTCCTCTGGAGATCTGCTCCTTCATGCGCTTACTGGCCATCTCATGCATGTATTGAGAGTAGTCCACACCGAGCAGTTTTCCCTCCGGACCCGTGAGGAGCTGCGCCGCCGCCTGCAGGCCGAGGCCCGGCCCGTGACCGAGCTCCAGCACCGTGTCGTTGGGTTGTATGTTGCACAATTTCACAGCATTCTCCTCCAAAATCTGATTGTGCCATTTTAAAAACTTAGTCACCAACCATCCAGTTAAAGAATACGTGGGGTGACCCAGCTGTTTGCCCACTTTGTTAGACAGCATTTCTGCACACAACAAAACTAATTTTATTTAAGAACTTTCCAAAGTAGAGAAATTAAGCAACGCCAAAATATTGATTGACCTAAACAAAAAAAAAAAAAACTAGCAGTGGCAGATGTTGGACTATGAAGCAAGGCAAGGTCCAGATACTATGTTTTAATTCAGTGTGAAGTCATACGATACAGGTAGCTATAAGGCTATCTTTTAATTTCATGCAGAAGTAGGCTGATAGTTAAAGACTTAGCATGATTTAGTTTCGATATACACTCTCTTCTGGCCGTGCTAACTGGGAGCGACTTAACTGGACTTACAACAGATACCAATAGCACACTTACGTTTATGATTATATAACTAAAATACAAGTATATATAACATAAACATCTAGTCAAAAACAGGCAACACTTATTATAGCAGCAATATAATGTTAAGTTGCGCCGACGTGCTATACTTGCCTTTGCCACAATAAGGGACCGTGTACAAACTCCACACACTGTGTAAAAACGTATGAGACGTCAATCCATTGATTTACAGTTATAATATATATTACTATAATATATACAGTAATATATTCTAAAGGCCCCAACTGAATTGTTTTACCTACCTCAAATACCTGTAACGTTAACGTCTTTGACTATTTATAAAATCCACCATCATTTTACATTCTGCTCTCAAATGGTCCCTTAAATAAGTAAATGGATGAAAAATTCACTTTACAAGTTGTTTGAACATAAATGTGTGTTGGAAGTGTGTGCACACATCCATCCTATAATGATAAAAATCCACCCAGTGTTTTTTTTTAATCCCTATTTTAAAATCCTCTTTCTCAAATCAGGCTGTTTTGAGATTCCTGTCAGAATGACAAGATAGTTGATTGGTTGATTGAAGGCCGTCTTACATTAGACCCGCCCTCAGTGAGCTGTCATCAGTCCGCCATTGTGTTGACTCCGGTGCAGGGGAAGACAAGATGTCTCCGATTAAGCGATTGAGGTGTTTTGTTGTTGGATGTAATAATGAATATAGCAGTCGTCATTTACTCCTGACATCTGAGCCGCTGAAGATGCAGAGAATTAACGTTACTTTCGTTTTTGAAAGGAAGGAGCCCCTGATCTACCTAAATAGATCTATGTTCGCACGAATCATTCGTGATCCAGTTTCTTCTACAGAAGTGAGTATAAGGTTTTTTTATGAATCTTTGCAAATTGCCTTTCCTAATAATGTGCTAGTTAGCAAGATTAGCGGCTGAAGTTTACAGTCTCCTCGTCATTGCACAGCTCATTAGCATTTAAAGCGACATGGACTAAAAAACTGCTTGCTGAAAACAGAGCTGATTTTCACAGGGTGAAAAAGGGTGTTTTTTACACTACCATTGAAAAATGTTAACCAAAGTATATTATAGACTTTTCACTATGACCCTAAAGAATCATATCAACTTGTGGAAAATAGGCATCCGATGGCCTCTTTAAATGGACTGTTTTATGTTTTTGTTTGTTTGTTCAAATATCAACTTGGATCACGTGTGGCGTGCCTTCATAACCAATCACATCACAGCCTTGACATCATTGAATTTCAGTCATAGTTGTGATTACAAACCCTTACAATGCATCAATCTTGAAACATGATTTTTGAATCGCGAATCGTCAATTTCGGACAGTAATCGATTTAAAACCATAAGAATCAAATTAATCGCGATTTCTATAGCAATGCAATGCTTTCAAACACATTAAATGACTACACGCACAAATTAATGGAGACCTTGAACAGCTTTGCTCATGCCCTCACATCTCTCCGTCACACGCTCCATATTTACCGCCTGACAGGATTGAGTTCGTCTCACAGACACATTTTTTGAGCAGCCGATGTATGATCTCTCCTTAGTAGACTACTCGTGGCCAGTACTGCTAAAGTAAAGTAGTTTTACGTTTCTGTAGTTTTCTAATGGCTCTCGGTCATACCGTAGACCTAAGCAGTAGAAGGCTGCACATTTATGGACAGAGCAAACATGTAAGTGTCTAAAGCATACTCATAGTTCCTTTTAATGATAAATGTGTTTTAGTAATGTCATGGAACCGAATGTACGAAGGAAACTGTTAAAATAACCACAGCATTAACAACAACCTTGAAATAAGATCACAAGGTTTATCTGTTAATCAGATGCATGAAAGTAGCCTTCGTTGGTATAGCAAACAGACATCGGGCACGTTTTCTTTAAGAATCATCATTTGCCAATGGAGAGGAAAAGTTAAATACTATAGCATTTTGTTTATGAAAATGAGACAAATAAGTTTTCATACTGAAAGAAAATGCCAGGAAATGCCTAATATGGACAAAGGCATCTATATGTTCAGCTAGTTTATGAATGATGCAGTGCTACTTGACATGTCATTTAGTACAGTACAGAAACTATAAAGTAGATTTTTTACTATTGTTTGTAGGATATAAAGCAATCATAAAATTGAATTAGGGGGGACAATATAGATTACAAATGATTTATTATTGTCCACATGTCCAGCAGTGTATTTGATTACTCATAGCAAATTCAAAGAAAGAGATAAGAAAATAATTTATTGTAAAAAAATAAATAAATACATACACACATACAATTATTGTATTTGACATTTCTGTCACTTCTGAAATGATGGCTATGTCTGAAATGATGTCCTGGTATGACAGAATGTTAACCTATAGATAATACTTTAATGCTCTTTTTTAAATCTTGGCTTACATAAACTTCTACATTTGCCATGTCATGCCATAGCATCACATCTAACAATGGACAAAAGTGTTTGTTTGTTTTGTCATAAAGGCTGCTGTGTAATTTGCCCCTGATTAAGAATTTAAGGAATTTAGGAGAAGCATTTAATAATCCTGTGAATGCACTTAAAGAATGCAAAATTGAATCGTTAATCGAATCGAATCAAATTTAATTGTGAATCATCTCGAATCGAATCGGTCTGAATTTGCAAAAATCGCTCTTGAATCGAATCGAAAACCTATGAATCATGAATCGAAGATTTACAGCCCTAACTTCTATAGTATAAAGTACAAAAATATGTTCTCAAAAAGAGAGTCCCAGGTTTTAAACAACATCAAAATTATAATTATTATAATAAAAAAGTATCAGAGTAAAATATTATTTACATCATAGGTATTGTGTTGGCTTGCAAAATGTGAAGTTTCTCGGGGAAATGCCAACCTTTTGTGACAGCTGAACAATAGATGCAATGAAAGTGAATGGTGACTGAGACTGTCGGTCCGTGAATACTAGCATAATTTCTTACATCCTAACATATCATTTAGTTTGTTTCAGTGACGGAATAAAGCAACATGAAGGTCAAATAATCATGGACATCTTTCAATCTTTGTCAGGTCAGGTCAGGTTAGAAGAAGCCATGTTATTTATGTCTTTCACCATGTGTGGCATAAGCAGGTGGATTCAGTGTCTGTTATATGTGGCTCCCTCTTGTGGCAGAGGAAAATACTGTAGTTTGACGGACTTGATAACATGTCAGTCTCAGCCATAGAGATGTGTAATTCCTGAAGAAGGGTACTCATCAGGGAGTTCATCAGGGGCAGGGGCTCAAATGTAAAATAGGTGCAATGTAAAAAAAAAAAATATATATATATATATATAGAAGACAAGAAGTCACTTATGGTCATCAAGACTGCATTTATTTGATACAAAATTTTAATATACTTTAAAATGCATTTTACGAAATGCTGATTTATTATCAATGTTAGAAAACTATGATACTTTTTTTCAGGATTCTATGAAGAATAAAAAGTTAAAAAAGAACAGCATTTATTTAAAATATAACTTTTGTAACAATAATACTACTGTTCAAAAGCTTTGAGGTCAGTATTATTATTTTATACAATTTTTTAATTAGTTTTCATTCAACAAGGATTTGTTAAATTGATAGAAACAGTGATAGTAAAGATAGATATTGTTAGAAAATTGTTGAATAAATGCCTTTTTTTCCCTTTTTTTGCTTTTTATTTATCAATGAACCCATCACAGGGTAGGCTACCTATCAGAGGTTCCAAAAAAACATAAATAAAATATTTGAATAATAATAATAAGAACAATTAGCAGCATACCTGTTTCCAACATTGATAATAAATCAGCATATTAGAATGATTTCTGAAGATCATGTGACACTGAAGACTGGAGTAATGATGCAGAAAATTCAGCTTTGATCACAGAAATACATTATATTTTAAAGTATATTAAAATAGAAAAACATTATTTTAAATTGTAATAATATTTCACAATATTACAGTTTTTCTGTATTTATGATCAGATAAATGCAGGCTTGATGAGCATAAGACACAAACCGCAGACCCAGATCGATCCACAAATAAGCTTGTCTGTCCCATTTAATTTTCAACCGATTTATGAATGAGAACGGAAAATGACCGCTCCAATTATTGTCCAATTCAATTTGAACTTGTGCCAGATCATGATTAGTTGGTGTATTATAGCCTAGGTCATGACAAACGGGCCTTGGTGAATTATGTCATATTCTAAAATATCTAATATCTAAACAGCTTTGATTATTGATGAAAAAAAAGTTACAAATATTGTTTGGTTTATATTTCCTTCCGTCGATCTATTCACTGAAATAACCATATATGGCTCGAGAGCCTCGGTTTCCGAACAGACTGTGCAATATCAGTCAGTCGAGCAAAACACACACAACCTACAGCAACGCCTTCAGATTGACATATATGTAAAAAATAAAACAGGAATTTTCCAACTTTTGAGCGATTAGTTACAGTTTTGTAATAATGTAATAATGATTTGTTACATTTATATAGCGCTTTTCTAGACACTCAAAGCACTTTACATAGTAAGGGGGGTATCTCCTCATCCACCACCAGTGTGCAGCATCCACCTGAATGATGCGACGGCAGCCATAGTGCGCCAGAACGCCCAACACACACCAGCTTACTGGTGGAGAGGAGACCGAGTGATGAAGCCAATCAGTGTATGGGGATGATTAGGAGGCCATGAGGGTCAGAGGCCAATGGGCGAATTTGGCCAGGATGCCAGGTTACACCCCTACTCTTTCTCGAAGGACATAATGGAATTTTTAATGACCACAGAGAGTCAGGACCTCGGTAAATGCACGTCTCATCCGAAAGACGGTGCTTTTTGACAGTATAGTGTCCCCATCACTATAATGGGGCGTTAGGGCCCACACAGACCACAGGGAGAGCACCCCCTGCTGGCCTCACTAACACCTCTTCCAGCAGCAACCTAGTTTTCCCAGGAGGTCTCCCATCCAGGTACTGACCAGCTCAACCCTGCTTAGCTTCAGTGGGTAACCAGTCTTGGGCTGCAGAGTCTTATGGCTGCTGGTTATACACATTGTCATGTTAATTATAATTCAAGTGCATTTCGTTTTATTACAGTTTTTCTCGATTGCTAACACAATTTTTTCAAACCATTCATTCAGTTCTCGAAACAAAGACACGTTTCTTAAAACTTTTAACACATTTCACCTGTTTGCACACACGCTCCAATTTGCTCAGTGTTTTCTGTAAAATTCTACACAAACACAGCATAATTTTTCACAGGTTTAACCATGTTCTCATTTAGAAAACACAAACACACAATATAACTACCACAAGAATCACAAAATGAACACAAATAGCACACATTTATCCATGTGTGAACATTCAGTAGTAAAACTGATGACACAGCAGTCAGAATCTCAGGATGATATGAACAGGAGCACAAGTGTTTTTGAAAATGAATCCTGGTAGTGGGATACAAAGAGGAGGAGAAAAGGAAAATGAAGGGGATGATTGCTGATTGTTGATGATTGTCAAGGGTCATTTGTTGCTGATGAAATATAAAGCATTATTGTTGATCATGTTCTTGTGCAAGCACTGAGCACGAGGAAAGCTGCCTGCAGGCTCATCTACAGGGTTTTACACTATACACATTACTTGCAGTACATAGCAATATTTCAGATGAGAGGACTTTCACTATTCTTTGTACTGTAAATACTGTACCACACACCCTCAAACTCATAACTGTTGAACGGATTTGTAGCGAGCTGCCCCCGCTGTCAGTACTTCTTCCATATATCTGTGCAGAACTGAGAGTCGACAAAGACGCCCCACTGTCTAGGGGAGGATGGTTTCCTGGAACATCTTTCATCAGAACCCACAACTTCCAGACTAAAAAACTGCTATAGTACAAGAGGGGGAGAGTAACAAATAAAGATAGAAGGGCCGGGCACTTACAAACACTGGCGGAAACGCGTAATGCAACTTGGTAGAAGATGCAGAATTAATATATTTATTGCTGTACAGTAACCCCCCGAGAACGGGGAGAAAAATGACAGTATATTCCAATGTGTTTTTACCGCGCCCAGCCTGTATATTCTGTTGTTTGTTTTTTTGTACTTTTAGTAAAAGGGGTTGAAGGCTCTTCTACTGCTATTCATCTACCAGAGAAACGGCCTGTAAGATAACACAGGGGAGGCCGCTTTACAGTAGTGTAAAGCGGGCCAGACATGAAAGTAAACTTTTCCAAACGAACCCCTTAATGGGAGGAGCACACTTTTATTGGTGAATTTTACTGTATCTACACCGCTCTATTTATGCTGCAGACTGCAACAGTCAAGGCCAGGCCGAAGGGCAGGACCTTGACTAGCAAGTTGTGGATGTGGAAATACTCCTGTTTCCAAAAGCAGGTTTTTGTAACAGTGTTTTGAATTGCCGTCCCTCTTGGGGGATCTCACTATTCTCTAGTCAGGAAAATAGTCTGAGTATTTGACAGGTTTGTGTGTCATCGGAGAACCCACAGCGATGAGGCCAAAGATTAGATTCTGACAAAAGAGAACGGAAGCAGCGGCACCCTGAAGGAAAGCCCCCGGCGTTTTTGAATGATGGAGAGAGATGTGCTAACGGGTGGCCGGCAATGTAGGGGAGAACCGGCTTGACACGCGGCCCGCTTGGCGAAAGGACGGACTGAAGAGGGGGAAAGACCTGGAAGTGAACAAAGAGGGTTGAAGTTTGCACATGTTGGTGTGTAGTTTTTGAGATTGTGTTTATAGTTGTGAGAAACGCTTCCGCGGTCTGATGGTGAATTGTTTCATGAATTGTGTGGAACGACCCGGATTAGCGAAGCGGCAGGCCTTGAGAAACGTGGGGGCTGGGGGGGAACCGGCCACGGGCTGTAAGGGTGCGTGGCCTGGGCTCCACACAATATCATTGCTAGACACGGAGGAGGAGGGAGTTTGTCTAAGAGAGGGGCACTTTTGAATAATTTTTATTCAAAATTATTGAATAAAATAGACCCTTGGGTTCTGTATTAAACTCAGTGGCTCTGCGCAAGATTCCCTTCATCCATCTCCTTAAGGACCTGACAATGGTTTGATTTTGAGGTGAGACGATCTATTATTTAAAACATTGAAAACCACCTGGGGAGGGTTTTTTTTTTTAAACATGTTTTAAAGATCTTGAAAGAAACTACATAATTACCTATGAGCAGTTCATGGGAAATACTGTATTATTGCCAATATGTCTTTACTCTCCTAGAAGGGGTTTGCTCTTGTTCATCACTAGGTTGACAAATAATGAACAAATGATTGCTAACAGCAGATGGAGAATGAGAGTATGAATAACCAGAGGGACTACAGTACAGTTTCATAACAAAGCCATCTGTGTGTGTGTGTGTGTGTGTGTGTGTGTGTGTGTGTGTGTGTGTGTGTGTGTGTGCGTGTGTGCGTGTGTGCGTGTGTGCGTGTGTGCGTGAGTGCGTGAGTGCGTGAGTGTGTGAGTGCGTGTGTGCGTGTGTGCGTGTGTGCGTGTGTGTGTGTGTGTTTCCTCATACCGTGGGTATTTTCAGATCTCTGTGGCTTCAAGCTCGTCCTGCATGAGACGCTGGAAGGCCTTCTCTCATATCTTATCTTTCTCACTTGAGAAAACATGATTTACATTCATGTACAGTATATCCTACCGAGCTACAGATAAAATGGGCTTTGTTTGTCTAGAGAGGTTTATTGCCTTTGGATACGGGCTGGGAAAGTTGTGTCCCATGGGATAACTGTACTAGATCCGTAGGGCTTCATGTTTGATCACCAACATTACTAGTCCTAAATCATTTTTTGGATAAGGGATGCAATGTATCACACTAACTCATAGTTTGCAGGTATCAAACATTAAGGAAAAGTTGGTGTTTCAAATGATGTCCACATTTGCACTAATTTGTCTCAGATCATCAACTTTTATGACAGCTGTGAGTTGTCAGTACAGTGGAGTTATTGTCTTTTAAGTGACATAGATCAGCCATAATTCTGCAGAATCAATAGCACTCAGATGAATTGGGCATTGGAAGGGAAGGGTTTTCCCAGCTTTATTGTAGACATTTTTTAACTGTTTTTCTGTGTGTGCAGATTGTGATTCATCAGCAGTTATGGTTATAAGCAATTACTGATCAGTATTTGACTATTTAAAGCATTTTACAGCTGCTTCCAAATGAATCATACACTTACTGCAAACCACCCAGAACCATAGGATTTAGTTTAGGCTTTATTCAGTTTTAGGCTTTCATAAATTGATTGATTATTTAATTGTATTTTATTTTATACAGCAGTATAACAGCAGTGATGCACTTAACTGTTCAAAAACGAGAGTAAACACATTAATAATATTGGAAAAAAAAGATTTATATTTCCAACAAATCCTGTTCTTTTGAACTTTCTTTTCCTCTTTTGATCGTGTGACACTGGATTGGAGTATTAAGCTGAAAAATCAGCTTTGCCATCCTAAATATAAATACAATTTTAAAATATATCGAAATAGATAACAGTTAATGTATTCAATGTTTTAATGTGATCAAATAAATGCATTTTACTGACTCCAAACTCATGAATGTAGTATACATGTTGAATGTTGTGTATCATGTTTCCCCTATTTTCTATATAACGTAAGTACAACTTTTTTTATTTAATGCATTTATCAAGAGGGAGAGTATGATTTGTAGGTTTTGTAGATTGACTGAAGTGGAAGTACAATTGTCAGTAACTTTTTCTTTGTGGTATTTTGACAGACACACCGAGAACTGATGTTTATAAATCAATCATTTATGTTTTATGTTTACACAGTTTTGCTAATTCATACTCAGTGTGTGGTTTACTTATAGTGTAAATGCATGCAAAGTAGATTTTTTATAAAAAAAAAAGAAAATATGATGTATCCCAATTTAAAAACCATCCCCCCAAATTGGGGTTTGTTTATACACAGCTCTATTTGTTCAGTGCTTGAAACTGTCCATAACATCATGCCTATGGGCCTTTAGGGGAAATTCCCAGGAAATCCTATATCTGCATGTAGCTAATTTGCTTATAGTTTGCAATGTGTGAATTCGGTTGGGGATTCTTTATAAACTGTTAAGTACACCTGCACTATGCTGACAATTATTCAATTACCCTTAAGATTTCCGAGCAGCTAAGCGCTGTGAAATGCCACCCCCAAACCACCAATACCACCAGACGTACAGAACATACAGTACAGATCCATGAAGGCCTGTTTGTATATCAGAGAGATAAAGGGTATATTTGCATGCTGGAGTACACAAGTACAGGCAAACAGACACCACTTATGAAAAAACAGACACAAATAGATAGTTATCTAGCTCAAAATACACTTCAAAAACGCTATGTTAGAAATAAATGTATCACGTTAACAATATAAAAAATGTAAACATTTAACAAGGTTCTCAAGGTTCAAGGTTCTTGAACCTTGAGAACCTTGTTAAATGTTTACATTTTTTATAACATATAACATTTAACATATAAAAAGTTTCATAAAAATTTAAATTATTATATTGAAAAAAAATATATTTAAATAAAAATTACTCACCTTTGGCACTACAAAAGTAAACATGTATTTACTTGGTACAAATATTGAGCTTAAACATTAAAATCATAAAATAAAATAAAAATACAACAAAATATATAAACCCTAAAAATTATTATTTAAAAATTGTAATTGCTTTCAATTGTTACAAATTGGGTGGTTGCCAATAACACAATACATCTGATTGACATTAATGTAATGTTCTTATTTCAATATAATGCACTATAATATAATTCATAATGTAGTATAATCTACTAATTTTATTAATTTTATTTCCAACCATTGTAAATATTAAACAATACTGTAGTAAATATCTATTTATCTGTTTTAGTTGTTTTAATACTACAATTGATTGCTTCTGTTGTCGTTTGTAAGTCGCTGTGGATAAACGCATCAGCTAAAGGACTAAATAATATATATATATATATATATATATATATATATATATATATATATATATATATATATATATATATAAATAGTGTGTATTACATCTTAAAACATATTATATATATTACATATATAAAATAGAATAATTCCCTAATGTCACATTACGTCATTAGTCCATTCCCAGTTAGTGCTGTGTTTCTCTGCCTTGTACAGTAAGTCTAACTAGTCTAACTATTAATAGAATATAGCAGTTATTTTTAGAAAAAAATTCCTCATTCCTGTCAAGGTTTGATGCATTCTGAAAGCAGTTCGCTATCCAACAACAACAACATGTCTAAAAATAATTAAAAAAACAGTAAACGACACACTTTGCTTACCTAAATCAACTGACTGATGGACTGATCGATTAATTGATTGATTGATTGATTGTCCATTCCTTCAGTGAGTAATGATTTATTCAACAATTATTTATTCTTTGTTACAAACAAACTAAGATGTATAAAGATATAGAGATGGTGATTCATTCAAGGAACTGGAAAACAGTTATAAATAAATTAGAAATTGTATACAGTTATATAAAATTGTATACAGTTATACAAAAAGATTATATTACAAAAAATGATTATACCCTCCACTCCCCCACTCTGTTTAGTTTTTTCCACTCTCCTGCTCCACGTCCTCCTCCAGAGCCCCTGCCCTCCCTCAGCTTGAACTCTTCACGGCACGAGGACGCGCCTTCTGGGGAGGAGTCGATCTGTTACATGTCTGTGGTTTTTGTCTCCGTGTTTCCCCGGTGACCTACTTTTCCCCAGTCTGTTTAATTAGTCATTCTGTTCTCCTGGTGTCTTCTTAATTATCCCATTAGTTCCCTTTGTTTAGTTCATGTTTATAAACCCTCAGTTCTACCTTAGTCGTGGTCCGTTCTCGTCTATGTTAAGTTGGTTTACTTGCCTTGTCTCCTGGATTTATCTAATTATAAGACTTTTCTGTTGATTTCCATCGTCACCGTGCATTTGTATATTACCAACCCGTGACAGAAGAACGGACCCATAGAGTTTTTTGCAGCGTTTTTTTTTTTTGCTTCCTTTTTTCCCCCAATCTTCTGCCACCATGGACAATCCTAATGTTGCCCTGCTATGCCTGGAGCAGAGAGACCACTCCCTGGAGTCTTACACCAGGGATTCTTTGGAGTTGGTGTGCCAAAAGCACTATCCAGACCGCTTGCTTTGCGTGTTTTAAACGTACAGAATATAATTACTTTAAGCATCACAATATGAACTCAAATTGCTCACATTTATACACCTGTGAACATGTGACACATCAGTCAGAATCTCAGGATTATATAAATAGGGTCACATGTGATTATCCTAGTGGTGGGAGAAAAAGAGGAAGAAGAGAGGAAAAGGAAAATGAAGGGGTCAGGGTCAAAGAGACATGTTTTTCTGATCAAATACAAAGCGCTACAGTTGACCATGTTCTTGGGTATGGAATAAGTACAGTAAATACCGTGACAAATGTTGTAAACCCCTTACTCGAATAACCATCGAATTGATTTGTAATCACATGTACTGTATTTTTGTAGAACTACAGGAGGTAGAGAAAGGCAGAAGACTACTACAGGCAGTCATTAACAATACTGTAATTCAGTATTTCAGTAATTCAGGTGCTGTTTTGTATTGATCTCACTAGTGTTCACAAGGCAGTGAAGTAGTGTGTGAATTTGTCAGGTGTGTGCGTCGTCTGGGCTCAGTTTGATTCTGAAACGAAAATACAGTGCATTCAGAAAGTATTAAGACCCCCTTCACTTTTTTCAATTTTGTTGTGTTGCTGCCTGATGCTACAATTGTTTAAATTATTATTTTTTTCTCACAAATGTACACTCTGTACCTCATAATGACAAAATTAAACAGAATTGTAGAAATGTCTGTAAATGTATAAAAATAAAATAAACTGAAATATCACATTTACACAAGTCAAAATTTGTAACATAAGTAAAAACCCTTTGCAACAAAACTTTCAATGTAGCTCAGGTGCCTCCCATTTCTCTTCATCATTGCTGAGGTGTCGCTAAACCTTGATTGGTGTTCACCTGTGTTAAATTAAATTGATTGGACATGATTTGGAAAGGTACACACCTCTAAAAGGCCTCACTGCTGACAACGCGTATCAGAGCGAAAATCATGCCGTGAGGTCAAAGGAACTGCCTGCAAAGGAATAAAATCTGCTGCACTGAAGGTTCCCAAGAGCAAAGTGGCTTCCATAATTCTCAAATGGAAGAAGTTTAGCACAAACAGGACTCTTCAAGAGCTGGTCTACCAGCCAAACTGAGCAACTGATGGAGAAGGGCCTTGTCTGGTGACCAAGAAGCTGATGATCCCTCTAGTTGAGCTCCATGATCGTATATGCAGATGGGAGAGACCTACAGAAGGACAAACATCACTGCAACACTCCACCGATCTGGGCTTTATGGCGGTGTGGCCAAACTAAATCCTCTCCTCAGTAAAGACTAGGGGTTGAATGACTTCAGATTTTTTTAAAGTCAACATTTATGTGATGAAAGTCGAGTCGAAGTCGACTAGTCACTGATGATGTCATTAATGAACAAATAAGCCTGAACCTGGAGCTGAGACTCGAACACCTTGTGCACAGCTATTGGCATATGACACAGCACTGCCCGCTTGGCTATTGCTCCTATAACAGCTCATTTTTATCAGTTCTTTTGTCTTTGGGTTGTTATATTTCTCACATATTTCTGCTCGTTCTAAATCATATACCGATAAAAAAGCACAGTAAAGATTACATTTATATGAATGCATTAGTGAGAAAGCAACTGTGTGTGTGAATGAAATCACTAATAGTGACGATGTGAGTTTTAATTATTAAGAAATAGATGCTAGAAACTTTCAGTTTTTAAGCTATTTTATTGAGAAATCACAGAACAGTGTTAACAATACTCTGTGCTACTGAATGATAATGTGCGCGTTGTGTATGCACTACTGTAGCCTATGTGTGTGCGTGTTACAATGCAGAAGCGTATTAGATTAGAACTCGCATCCAGATTGTATAATCACACATATCTTGTAGAGCACTTTCGGAGAATGCATTTATTTTTTCATTTTAACTGTTTGGAAACAGAGCATAAATGTGTATTTCTTATCTTGTTTCACCCCCTATAGGACCAGTGACTAGTTGATGTCAAGCTTATGGCAGAGCATTAAAGTTGCCTAGTCAATTAGTCAGTGCAATCCCTAGTGAAGACACACGAAAACACACTTGGAATTTGTAAAACAGCACCTAAAGGACCCTCAGACTCTGAGAAACAAGATTCTCTGGTCTGATGAACCTCAATTCTAAGCATCATCTTTGAAGGAAACCGGCTCTGGTCATTACCTGCAAAGTACCATCACAAAAGTAAAGTGTGCTGGTAGCAGCCCCATGCTGTGGGATGTTTTTCAGTGGCAGGGACTGGGAGACTGGTCAGGGTTGAGGAAAAGCTGAATGGAGCAAAGTACCTCAGGACCTCAGACTGGGCTGAGGGTTCACCTTCCAACATGACAATGACCCTAAGTACATAGCCAACAGGAGTGACAAATCTGTGAATGTCAAAGAGAGGCCCAGCCAGAGCCCTACTTGAACTCTATTGAACATCTCTGGAGAAACCTGAAAATGGCTGTCCACCAACGGTCCCCATCTAACCTGACCGAGCTTGAGAGGATTTGCAAAGAGAGAATGGCAATCCATGTGTGCAATGCTTGTTGCGTCATAGCCAAAAAGCAGTGGTGGTCAGTAACGAAGTAAAAGTAATTCGTTACTGTACTTAAGTACATTTTTCAAGTATCTGTACTTTACTGGAGTAGTTTTATTTTGAGTAACTTTTACTTTTACTTCACTACATTCCAAAGCATAAGATTGTACTTTTTACTTCACTACATTTCATAAAACATATCGTTACTCCTTATAATACATCACGTGCTCCGAGACGCAGAAGCCGTGGTTTATTCATGAACAAACTGATTCTTTTCAATGAACCTGTTAAATCGGTTCGCAGATCGCAACAAACGATTCATTCACGAATTGGAAAGATCCGATTGCAGCTGTTCTCGAGTCGACGACTCACTGATTCAAATTAACCGTTTAGAGCGAGTCTCCAGTGAACTGAACTCACAAGTAAAGAACTGGGCGCGCATGCGCAACTGATGCTGCGAAAAGTAAGTTACTAATGTCCAATTTTAGGATTAATTGTTGTAACTGAAAATCATATTTAGGTCAAAAACTGTCAGTTGTTTGTGAACTAAATCTGCTGTAAAGGGTGATCTATTTAAGCCCAACGAAATGCTTGAATGCAGACAGATCAATGGCAGTGTCTCTATGTTTTAGGTCAAAAAACGAACATTAAAATAACACAGATTAAATAAAATAACTCATGCACGTTCATATTCCCCGCTGCTGTAACGTTAGCAGTTTTATTAAAATACTATACGCACTTAGCCTATATGATGTCTGTTTTTATATTGTTTATCAACAGTATAATTTTATATTGTTTATAGATCATCTAGCCGAGTAGACAGATATGAATATTTCTTCATAACCATACTGAAAATAAGTAAATATTGTTAGCTGATACTAACTGTCTAGCTAACAAGCTTGCTGGTGCTACGTTGAGGGAAATTTTAGATATAAAGTCCAAATATTTTTATTCAACCACCTAGATAGATTACATCTGAGGTAAAAAGAAAGATTGTGATGTTCAGAATATGGTAACTACAGTAATTATCAAAGTGGAAGTGATGCCCTCTGGGGGCATTTGGCCAGGAGTGTTTTACACCACAGACGAGGTTTGAGAAGAAAAAAATAATTATGAAAATATAATTATATTTTCCTTAAAATGTTCTTCCTAACTTCAGGCCTTATTCTCATGTCATATATAACTGACGTTCTGCAAAACAACAAGCTTTAAAACACTATTCTTACTGGTGTAAATTAGATGGTCAAATCTGTTTTTCTCTCATGTACATCGCAGTGTAAGCTTCGCAGTGACTACATCACTCTCATCAACAGTAGTCCATATCAACAACAAAATTATATATCTTGACTCCATATAGTGGTTATTTTGGGAAAATCCCAGGTATTTTGGGCAGTAGGATTATAAAAATATGTGCTAATATAAAATTAAATAAAGTAGTCTATATAAAATTGGAAAAATAAATCTATCTATCAGTACTTTTTTACTTAAGTACATAAAAAATCTAGTACTTTTGTACTTTCACTCGAGTAAAATTGAAAAAGCAGTACTTTCACTTTTACTGGAGTAATATTTTATTATACGTATCTGTACTTTTACTCAAGTACTTGATTTGTGTACTTCGTCCACCACTGCCAAAAAGACCCATGGCTGTAATTGCTGCCAAAGTTGCCTCAACTAAGTACTGAATACTTATGTAAATGTGATATTTCAGTTTTTCTTTTTAATAAATTTACAGACCTTTCAAAAATGCAGTTTTCACTTTGTCATTATGAGGTACAGAGTGTAGATTAATGAGAAAAATGAATTAAAACAATTGCAGTATCAGGTTGCAACAACAAAGTTGAAAAACGTGAAGGGGGTCTTAATACTTTCTGAATGCACTGTATGTTTTTGATTAAACATTTGAGTTTTTTTGGTGTGTAGTTTTGAGATTGTGTTGATAGTTGAGAGAAAATGGTAAATTATTTAATGAATCGTGTGTTCTCTGAACATTCAAAATGTACAGTTCCCTATCGATACTCCACTCGTACTGCGTCTTGTAAGACGCATATGGGAAAATGCCTTTTTTCTCCTGAACTGAAGTTTTATTTAATCACGCAGTGAAACTGCACGACTATTGGTTCGTGCAGTGGTAGAAAAACGAACCAATGAGTCGGCAGCGGAGCTGCACGAACCTATGGCGATGATACCCGCCAGTTCCCGCCGAAATGGGCGGGGTATCTGGCTATATAAGCGGTCGTTTCGCCATAGGATCCTCAGATTTTTTCTCCTTCAGCGACGACGACTTCGTCTACACTGATCCGGAAGCCTACTCCCGTTGACACGCCTCGCAGTAGGACCCAGCGACCTCGATCTGCTCGGCTGATCCGCCTTCTACGCGCACCAGCATCGCAGCAGTTCCGGTCCCGTTCGCTGCCGCTATCCGGCGATTATCACGTAAGTTTCTAAAAGAGCAAATCGCCGTTCTAATGCCGCGCCGTTACTGCGGCTCGTGCAGGTCTCCCCTGCACGCGATGACGGTCACAGCGAGTGTGTTTTCCTGCTTGGGGAAATCCCATGCGGATGCCGCGCTCGCTGGTTCTGATTGTTCTCATTGCGAGAGCATCAGTCTCGCCGCTCTGCGCACGCGCATTCGCTTTCTTTTTCAGAGAGCGATCCCGCCCCTCGCGCCCTCCCGTTTTCTTCCTCACAGGGACCTGTGAGGAGAAAACAGCGGGGCAGAGGTTCTCAGCGCCCGGTTGAGAGCGAGCTCACGCCGGCTCAGATCCCGCGTGCCTCGCTTTCGCCACACAGAGAGATGTTTCCCGTCCTTTTTTTCCAACCTGACCAGCGTCCCTCTGCAAGCGTGAGCGATCTGGTCTCGTTCGGGGGAAGTGACGATGAGCTAGCCGATGACAGCATGTCACTGGTAGCTTCAGATGCTGAGGAGCTGTCGGGCTCAGTGGCTGACCCCGCCCCCTCAGGTTTGCCCGCGCCCAGCGCCGCCAAAGCCGGGATGGATGCCGAACTTTTCCGTGTCCTCTCAAAAGCGGTTGAAGAGCTGGGTTTGGAGTGGTCTCCACCAGAGGAGCCCTCTCGCAGCCGTCTGGATGAGTGGTTTCTGCCGGGGCGCCGTCAGGCCCCTCAACAACGACCATTGCCATTCTTCCCTGAAGTTCACGACGAGCTCACGAGATCTTGGCTCTCCCCTTACTCTGCCCGCCTCCATACTTCCGCTTCATCCGCCCTCACTACAATTGACGGCGCTGAAGAAAAGGGATATGAGAGGATGCCTCAATTGGATGAGTCAGTGGCTGCACATCTCTGCCCACCCACTGCCATCGGCTGGAAGGCGAAGGCCAGTCACCCGTCCAAGCCATGCAGGACCACTTCAGCGCTCGCTGGACGCTCCTACGCTTCAGCTGGACAGGCGGCTTCGGTGCTCCACTCTATGGCGGTTCTTCAGGTCTATCAGGCCAAGCTCCTCTCTGCCGGGAGCTGAGAAGCGCAACGGACCTGGCTTTGCGAGCCACCAAGACTACCGCCCAAGCCATAGGAAGTTCTATGGCCAGCCTGGTAGTGCTCGAGCGCCACCTGTGGCTCACGCTGACGGAGATCAAGGACGCGGACAGGGTCTCCTTCCTTGATGCTCCAATTTCCCCCAGCGGCCTCTTTGGACCTGCGGTGGAAGGATTCGCTGAGCGCTGACTTCACAGAAGCACAGAAGATGTCACAGGCTATGCGACACTTCCTGCCCAAGCGTTCCAACCCAGCAGCTGCTCAGAGTCGCCCCAGGACTGTGCCGACTCAGCAGCCCGCGAAACCTGCACCTGCCGTTTTCGCCCCTCAGCCTGCTAGGACTCAGCAGCCGCGAGGGCGTTCACGCTCAGCTCAGACGCCACCCCCCTCCGATGTGCCAGGGCCCCCGACCAAGATAACGTTGGACCCTGCACCCCCGGCGTCCTCCTGATCTGCAGGACAGGAAGAGGAGAGGGTCGAGTCCCACCACAGCCGGACCGCCTACCAAAAGGCCTCTCGTGAGAAACCTCTTGGCACCCCGTTTTCTTCTGGGTGCAGAGGGAAATGTGTTTGTTGCTACAAGGTCCGTACAAGCGACCATGCAACCGTTCGCTGTGACAGTGGAAAAAATAAAACACAAACATTCTCAAAAAGAGAGCAATTTTCCTCTTCCGTCCCTCACGAGTGCCCTGCCCCCGTGCAGCCGCCACTCAAGTTTATCCAACCCCTTGCCACGCGCGGGCCGAGGCCTGGCAGGCCATCCCGGAGTGTCAGAGTGGGTTATGGGGATAATAAAACGAGGTTATTCACTACAATTCGCTCGAAGACCCCCGTGCTTCAGCGGTGTGGTCTCCACCTCGGTGCAGGGCGAGAACGCTTGCGTTCTGCGCTCAGAGGTGATGAAGCTGCTGGAAAAAGGAGCCATAGAAATGGTTCCTCCAGCTTTGAGCGAGTCAGGCTTTTACAGCCGTTACTTCCTCGTCCCAAAAAGGATGGCGGCCTCCGGCCCATCCTCGATCTCAGACGCCTGAATCACGCCCTCATGAGACGGCCGTTCAGGTTGATCACGCTGAAGCAGATCCTCTCGCAGATTCGCACAGAGGACTGGTTCTGTTCTCTGGACCTGAAAGATGCATACTTTCACATCCAGATAGCCCCCATCACAGACGATTCTTGAGATTCGCCTTCGAGGGAGTGGCTTACCAGTACACGGTCCTACCCTTTGGGCTGTCTCTGGCCCCCCGTACTTTTACGAAGTGCATGGACACGGCTGTTTCCCCTCTGAGACAGATGGGAATCCGCATTCTCAACTACCTCGACGACTGGCTCATTTCTGACCCAGTCAGAGGTGGAACTACTTTCACACAGAACCCTCATCCTCAGCCACTTAGAGCGCCTGGGGCTCAGGGTCAATTTCGCCAAAAGCGCACTGTCTCCCAGCCAATGAATATTATTCCTGGGTACAGTTCTGGACTCAGCTCACATGAGAGCGGTAATAGCGCCAGAAACGCGCTCTGGCCATTCAGAAACTCGCGGCCACCTTCAAGAGCGACACCGCTCGCCCACTCAAAGTGTTTCAGAGAATGCTGGGCCTTATGGCCGCAGCATCGCAGTGTTACAGCTGGGCCTGCTCCGCATGCGCCCCCTTCAATGCTGGTTGAAACCACGGGTTCCACACAACGCATGGCGTCACGGACGCTTGCATATCAGGGTGAATCAGGCCTGTGTAACAGCCCTGACCCGCTGGAAGAACCCACGGTGGATGGAGAAGGGCGTGGCCATGGGGTTGGTCCACACCAGGAAAGTAGTCACGACAGACGCCTCCCAACACAGTTTGGGGGGCGCTGTGCGAAGGCAAACCGCCGACCTTCGGCCATTGGTCGTCGAAGACGGAGAGCGGCTTCCACATCAAATGCTTGGAAATGCTAGCAGTTTGTCGAGCCTGCCAGTTTTTCCTGCCGGACCTAATAGGACGCCATGTGCCCAACTTATTATTCGAAGGACAGGGACGCGTTGGCCCACGACTGGCCCAACCTCCTCCTTTATGCATTCCCCCCGATCGCCCTGCTTCCACAGGTTGTCAGGCGTATCAGGGAACAGGGTCACAAGGTGCTATTGTTGGCCCCCTTGTGGAGGAAACCAACCTTGGTTGTCAGAGCTGACTCAGCTACTTACAGCAGCCCCCTGGCCCGTGCCCCTGAGACGGGATCTCCTCTCTCAGGCGAACGGACAATATGGCAACCCTCAACCCGAGCTGTGGGCTCTCTACATTTGGCCGCTCAATGGGAGCCTACTGGCCTCCCAGAGCGAGTGTTAAAAACCATTTCTGAGGCTAGAGCCCCGTTTACGAGACGCCTCTATGCCCTTAAGTGGTCTGTTTTCTCCACTTGGTGCTTCAACCGTGGTGAAAACCCCTCTACCTCTGAGTTAGCGGTGGTGGTTCTGTCCTTTTTGCAGGAACTGCTAGATAAAGGACGTTCTCACTCTACAATCAAGGTGTTCGTAGCAGCTATAGCTGGCCAGTCGGTAGACAGAGACAACTCAGTTGTCCGTTTTTTGAAGGGAGCCAGGAGGTTGAATCCACCTCGGCCCCTTACTGTCCCTACATGGGATCTGCCCACTGTACTGAGGGCCTTGAAGGGCCCTCCCTTTGAGCCGCTACAGTCTACGAACCTCCGGTCACTTTCGCTGAAAACTGCTCTGCTACTAGCACTAGCGTCGGTTAAGCGAGTTGGATACCTGCAGGCACTTTCTATTAGCCCTGCCTGCCTGGAATTCGGGCCTAACGACTCCAAGGTCGTCCTGAAACCAAGGCATGGTTACGTACCTAAGGTACTTTCAACCCCGTTCAGAGCTCAGGTCATCACGCTCTCCGCGCTTCCTCCGTCTGAGGAGGACTGGGAGTTATCCTTGTTATGCCCTGTCAGAGCTCTGAGAATCTACTTTGAGCGTTCCGCCCCTTTTAGGCACTTTGTTAGCTTCGGTAACCGCGCCAAAGGGCATCCGGTCACAAAGCAGAGACTCTCTAAGTGGATAGTGGATGCTGTCATGCTGGCATACTCTTCTTGGGCCTGCAATGCCCCATTGGAGTACGAGCCCATTCGACTAGAGGCATCGCCTCGTCATGGGCGAGGTCTAGTGGTGTACCCATTACAGAGATTTGTGCGGCGGCTGGCTGGGCCACTCCGTCCACATTTGCTAGGTTTTATAACTGGACATACCGGCCTTACAGGACAGAGTCCTCTCTGCTTAGATGAGCTTGTACACATACGCTGTGGGAACAATCTGTCAGAGATTATTGACCGCAATGCGCTCAGGCTCTCTGATTGGCACCCTGCATACTCCGGTTAACTGAGTATACAGGAGTCATATGGAACGATTATCCAGGCCGAGCATGACCTCTATGAGTTTAGCTCGCTTTAGCCTGAAGTATACTACTTACTTCCCTATGGGCATTTATGTTTATGGAGGTAATATACAGTCGTTCATCTACCCTAGCACGGCGTGATTAAATTCAGTTCCCATATGCGTCTTACAAGACGCAGTACGAGTGGAGTATCGATAGGGAACGTACTCGGTTACTATCGTAACCTCGATTCCCTGAGATACGGAACGAGTACTGCGTACTTTGCCGTGCCAGGTAGCTGCACAACTCAGTCGCGTCGCTTCAGTCGAAGTAAACCTGAGGATCCTATGGCGAAACGACCGCTTATATAGCCAGATACCCCGCCCATTTCGGCGGGTATCGTCGCCATAGGTTCGTGCAGCTCCGCTGCCGACTCATTGGTTCGTTTTTCTACCACTGCACGAACCAATAGTCGTGCAGTTTCAACTGCGTGATTAAATAAAACTTCAGTTCAGGAGAAAAAAGGCATTTTCCATATGCGTCTTACAAGACGCAGAGAAAATACTCGTTCCGTATCTCAGGAACCGAGTGTTACGATAGTAACCGAGTACGTTTTTCTTGCTTTTTTTGGTTATGTGAATGTTAGAGAAAACAGTGAATGTTCCACCTGATCATTTTGCAAACATTATGGGATTGTTATTTTTGAATGAACCATCAGAAACTAATAAGTAGTACACTCTAAAAAAATGCTGGGTGGTTTCAACCAAACTTTGGGTCAAATATTGAGGGAAGTCGTGGCCTAACGGTAGAGAGTCGGACTCATAATCGAAAGGTTGCGAGTTTGAGTCTTGGTCCGGCAGGGATTGTCCGTGGGGGGAGTGAATGAACAGCGCTCTCTCTACCCTCAATACCACAACGAGGTGCCCTTGAACAAGTCACCGAACCCCCAACTGCTCCCCGGGTGCCGCAGCATAAATGGCTGCCCACTGCTCGGGGTGTGTGTTCACTGCTGTGTGTGTGCACTTGGATGGGTAAATGTAGAGCACGAATTCCGAGTATGGGTCACCATACTTGGCTGTATGTCACTTTCACTTCACTTCACATATGGGCTAACCCAAATGTTGGATTTCATTTTTACATTAATTTTTTAACCCAAAAGTTGGGTTAGTCCATATTTGACCCAAAGTTGGGTTGAAACAACCCAGCATTTTTTTAGCGTAATGTTTAAAAAATAAGTGAGATGTCCAACTGAAATATTTCATAATGATAGATGTATGTATACTGTTTTTGTGCTAACGTTTTGAGAACAATATTAACATTCACAACAAAGATTCTATTAGCGTGAGTTTGTAAATTTGAGAGAACCTTGACTGAACATTGGCCAGAGTTCTGAGAACGTTACCTGTTTAGCTGGGACCCTCCGTATTGTTGACTATTATCAATATAAAGCCTGTCCCATTTGCCCTTATTAATTATGAATGTAGTACGAATAAAAAATAATATCAATATGATAAGAATCTGCTCTCTTGTGCGTCTGAAAACTACACCTGCAGCTATCTCTCTTTTTTTGTCTCTTAGCATCACTAATCAGCAGCAGGTGCAAGAAAACACAACTGCCAGATATTCTTTGAGCCAGGGGTTTTCCAAACGAGCTCGTCTGGTTTATAGCTCTCCCTTGTAGAGCCAGTTGCGTCATTGTTGGTATTATTGTTTATGTCTTGTTTTTCTTGACTCGTTGTTAAGAAGGCAGCAAGGGTTAAAAAGGCGTCTGTTTGTAATGCCCAATTCAATATATCGACATTCCAAAAATCCAGTTTCACACCTCAGCGGTTACTAGGAGTCAAAACAAAGCAAAAACTTGGCAAACACATTACGCAATCCAAGCACTGCTTATAACCAGAGGCTATGCTTCTGGTGACAGCTACTGTCTTTAAGTCTGTAAAATCAACGTCACTTCGGATAACAAAAATCAAACTGAACTTTCTGGCAGGGAAAATCTGGAAATTCACACAGTAAATTCCTATTTAGGGTTCACATTGAGTCAGATATTATTCTGGCTCTGCATGTGTCCTGTTCACAAAAACTGATTCAGAACAAATGTCCACAAATGAGTGGGATTCTCACAGGATGAATTAATTTCAGATGCCTGTTTACAGAGTAAACACTCGCTCGGGACAGTTTGATAACTCAGTGGAGGTTAGGCTGACCTGAGCGGTGAGTAAGTTCATAAAAACCGCCATATTCCAGATGGTGGACTTTATCTGACAAGGCAAAGCCAGAGAGACAGATGTATTTTCCCAGCTGTCGCTGAAGCCTGCGATTTCATTACTAATCACTTCTCACGACTAACAGTTCAAGACCTTGTCATTGTATTGTCTGTGATTTAATAAAACACAGCACAGAAATTTCCCCTCCATTGGCACACTAGCAGATGCCAGTTAGAATGAGGATGACCTTTTACCTCACTGAAGTGGAATGTCTATAAACAGGGGATTTGTGTAGATGTATGCCCTCTCGCATGATGATCTATTGTTTTATTTGAAGAGAAATGTAAGTGCGGATTCATTTGAAGACACACTATTTTCAATTGTTTTCCAGACGTTTCTCATTCACACTGAGAAGTCAGTAAACATTACATTCACCTTACTGTATGTGTAAAACCTCATTAAAACTCACTGAGATGATACAGTTAGAAGAGAAGTAATAAAGTTCTCACACTATTCTTTTAGCAAGATCATTTTATTTAGCAAAATATCTCATCCTTCACTGATGCAGCCATGTCGTGCTCAATTGCCATTGAATGTTTGGTCTGTAATGCAGCGTCTCTCATGTTTTGCTATGTGTGTAGTGTGAGAGCTGCATTGTTTGTCGGTCATGTCGACAGTAACTAAGGGTGGGCGGGTTTTGCGAATGGTCAGTTGTAAGTTCATTTTCTGTTATCTGTGTCGAACTGTGATATGAAAAATGTATAAAGTAACAAATCTTCAGCAACAGTGTGAAAGTAAAACAGACACAATACTGGTGTAAACTTATCGGTACAATATGACTAAGCATGCTTCATCATTTTCAAATACTATATAATCTGTTTTCACACTCCACACTATAATGCAAAAACGGTTTTCAAACCTAAACCCTTTGGGACCGCATTTTCAATAAGCTTAATTTTTACTGGACAAAACAGCATCTTATGGAAGGCCAAAACTGACTGAACAAGATGTGTTTTCAGATGAGTGTATACACTGCCTACATAGTGTTTCTTTTTTTGAAAAGTGACAGTGAGGATTCTGAAGTGTAGTGCGCTTTTGTATAAGATAATCATACGCTGATCTTTGCTTATAATTCTTAATTTGTTTACACCAATCATGTTATCATTTAATCACCTTCATGTCATTCCTTTCTTTTTTGGCCATACAATTAAAAAGTAAAAAGATTTTACATTTTTAGAAGGAAATTAAGTGTCATCCTTCTGCATTTAGTCCCTAAATAGGTCCAACTTGGTATGTCATAGATAATTATGTGTGTACTGTATTTATAACATTCATTTCAACATTAATTTATAACACTGTAAAAACTACATTCCATATTAATGTTGGTATAAATTAATTGTTTTATATTCAGTTATTGGTAAATAATATACATTTTATTCCTGGACTTTAAATTCACTGTGGCCTTGAAATTGTTTTCTTTTTGACATTTATTACCTCTTTGCTCAATTAAAGGTTGAACCAACAATTGACTGTCAAGTTTTACAGGCTCTTTAATTTATTTTCTACACCAAGACATGCTTTTAAATCATAAAGCTTGCAAGTGTTGTTTACAAAGGTTTTGTGATTTGGTGGCCAAGAATATTTTTTATTGCTGACTAAATCACTTTGGGAAACAGTAATGAGAGACTCAAGCCATATCTAGAGATCAGAAAAAAATGATGAAATGTCTGATAAAAGTGAATCAGACCGGGTTTACCAGAAAGTGGTTTGTAAGCGTGAGTTTGCAACTGGCCTGAAGCTGTTCCTCATTTCACTTTCCAATCCTCTTCTGTGTTCCTCTAAGGTGTACATTCCTGCTATGTTATGTTTTGGATAGGTAGTTCCCCGTTTCTAAACAATGTAGTAACACGCTTTATGTCACAAAAGTGCTACTCCTGACTGCCTCGTGTGTGCAGCATGCAGTTTTTCATGTTTTATCAGGTGACATATGTCATAAAATATGTAATACTTGTTGCCAAAGCACATTATATTCCAGTCAAAAGGATGCTATCATGAGATTTAATTAAAGGATTGGATTTATAATAATGATATGGAATAAAACATTTTCATACATTTTTATTTAAAAAAAGCACTTTTTTGTTGAAAAAGCATCATACGTAAGTCTTTTCATTTTGAGGTTCAATTATTTTATTGCACTGGAAATTATATATAGACAGGACTTTTAAGAAGAGAGAGAGAGAGAGAGAGAGAGAGAGAGAGAGAGAGAGAGAGGGGGGGGGGAATCAGATCAGGATCTGAAAGTGGACTCGCATTACCTCATGAGCACATGCACTATATACTGCACCATGGTGTAAATATAATATGAACTATTCAAAATATATCATTTAAATTCAAGTCAAACAAGTCTCTATTGAAAACTATTTACTACAAGTACAACATAATATTTGTGCTCGGGAAGGACATTACATAAAATAAAATCTAAATATAAAGTGGAATAACATAAGGAAATATGATGGTTTATACAACAGAAAACACTATATTACAACATAAAATATCATTTTAAATTCTATATTACAATGATATACAAGAGAACATTTGTATGTCTATTACAGACAATGTGTTAATATTCAACATTTGGGGGTCTGTAAGATTTTTTTTTGTTTTATGTTTCTGAAACGTGTGAAATATTATTATATTTTACTATTTTAATATAAAATGTAATTTATTCCTGTGATATAAAGCTGAATCTTCAACATCCATAGATAGATAGATAGATAGATAGATAGATAGATAGATAGATAGATAGATAGATAGATAGATAGATAGATAGATAGATAGATAGATAGATAGATAGATAGATAGATAGATAGATAGATAGATAGATAGATAGATATCAAGATTTCATAATCGCTGTGGCAGTTATGAGTAAAATCCTAGTTTTTAGGACACAAAGTAACAGCGCAGACCACATGCTCAGAAGACTTTGACACAGACAGAGCAAATGGGAGTGATCATAAGACTCGCCCATACCGTTAAACCCAGATGAATGTTTGATTAATAGAGATTTGCATTTGGATGATGGAAGGTTGGCTCAACGTTATGAGTATTCCAGGAGGAGGCGGGCAAAAGCAGAGAGAGAGACAGTTGAGAGGATATAAAAGGATCAGATCAGACAACAGGTGCACTTTACAGGTGATGTACGGCTCCACCCTCTCTTCCAGTCAGTCTTTTTCACTTTTCTATTGTGAGACACTAAGTCATCTTATTCACTGGAAGTGCACTGAGGTAACTAAACATTCAATCATCTACAATATCATTCAAACTTCTGCTGTGTTAGAAACAATCCGTTCAGTTCTGTTCAGTCATGTGGAGTCACATTAAGGTGTTTGTACTCGTGTGCTCTTTTTACTCATTTGAATTTTTTCTGTTTTCAGATGTTGGCAACTCTTGAAAACGTGAGTATTTTTTATTTATTTATTTAGATTCACTAAAGGGGAAACAATTGGGAAAGAATTGGGGAAAACGCATGACAGATTGACATGATTTATTATACCTACAAAAAAAAATCAGCTTTGTAATATATTTAAGCATCACACACATATATTATATATCATACTTTTGGCCAATCATATTAGTAGATTCACAATTGTTGTATGACTGTTTACACTAAGTGTGCTGGAAACGATATTTCCTTAATAAGCAGATGGAATAGTCATTATGTCCATATAATATCATATTTGATCGACAAATATGCAGATTTCATTGTAAAGTTTTGGTGTTAATGTAAAGTATGCTGGTGTTGAAATAAAAGAAAAGGTACTTAATGACACTTAGACATTTTGTTGTTTAATGCAATGACATTCAGACATTGAAGTATGCCTTTAAAATACTGTCAAATTATGTACAGGGGTGTATATGCAGGATACACGGTAATGTCAAAACAGAGGCAGAATATTACCACTAAAATGTTTACACACACTCACAATGCAAATATTTATGTTGGTGCAAATAAAAACAAATTTTACTGAGGGCAGGAAGAATGTACTAGTCATGCAAATTGTTGCAACTTCCTTCCAATATTCCTGTTAAACAGCTGTTATTCATGGGTTAGAAATTTTTTGAATAATATATAATATTTAGATTTCAAGGAATGCGAATCTAGGCAAAGGAAAGAACATGCTTGTGTCTTGTACATTGTGCAATGTCTATGCCACATCTGATTCAGTGTTTGCTAACTTGCATTGACTTACCTACAGATTCAATACTTCCAAGATCTGGGCCCTAGAGAGCTGTCATCTGGGAACCTGGACCTCGACGTGATAGAGGAGTACCTGCAGGAGCACTCGGTGGAGGTGATGTCAGCACCAGGTGTGCAGAGGAGAAATCAAGAGGAGCACAGCATGGCAGGTGAGCGAATGATAATCAACTACACACTAGAACTAAAACACTGTAATAGACCACTGAGGGAAGGGCCACTTCTCCTTTTTGTTTAGTTGAATAGAAGTGCGTTTTCAGTTTTGTAAGGTCAGTAATTTCCTCTTTGACAAAGCTTCTTTATTTGTGTCTCAAGATGTGGAATCCATGTCATGGGTGGGAAAAGTTTAGTTCAGTGAGGAGAAACTGTAAAAACAGAGGAAATTTAGTACTAAAAATTACTTGTGACTATGTGTAATCAAAATATTTAGTTCGAACACAGTATTTAAACAGGTCTACCTTCCCCACAATTGCCATTGGTCAGTCAAACTGATAGCCCGGCCCCCAAACTCACACTATTGGTTGAGCTGCTTGGTCAGGCTGGTCAGATGTTCAAACAAACAGTAATGTTTCTGCGTGCCTCAGAAAAACAGTATTTAGACTTTTTCTGGGGAATCAAACTACACATGGTATGCCGATTAAGTTAACTAGCAGAATGTATTTTAACAAAAAAACAATGATAGTATAGCCATAATATCTTAATATCATAATATCTAATATCAAATATCTTCTTAGAGCCTGCACGTGTTGTTGATTCTAGTGAGCAGCATATGTGGTAATAATGAGTGATGTGTTTCCATAGAGAACAGCTGGTCTGGACATTATACACATGAATGGCATTATGGTGGAGTACCAGGAACAGATGAGAAGCATGAACAACAACAGCCTCAGCAGCAGCAGCAGACATGGCTCTGTCAGTCCAGTCACAATGAGTGGGTAGGTCTCACCAGCCATGCAGTAAACACTGTAATGTTGCAGTCAAGACTGTATGCAGTTTTGTAAACGAAGATTGACCTGTTCATGGTTGTTATTAACAAAAGTCTATGTTTTAGGGACACTTCCAGTATGACAGAAACCAGTACAGTGATTCAGATTCGCTGTCCACCAGTTCTGGTTGCCAAGAATTCTCACCATCTCCGACCTCTGACATGAAGGGTCAGATTGTGTATGACTCCCTGGCTCTAGCACCGCTCTCAGGTAAGACACAGTATTGCTAGGCCATTGGCCTAGCCTAGGCCTATTTCTTTTTGGCTTTGGGAAAGTCATTTCATATTAGTGAATCGGTTTATTTGGATAATTAGTTGTCATCATTTATTCAGCCTTATGTCATTTCAAACCTGTGCGACTTTCTATCTTTTGTGGAACACAAAAGGGAGATTTTGGAGAATGCTTGAACCGTTTTTGTTAATTCTTTGAAAGTCAATGGGGTCCAAAACAACACCGGTTCAGTTAAAATGGACAAAAAATATAGAGAGACCAAGTGACAAGTTGCATAAACTGTTATGACAAGTCTTAAAACTAGCCTAAAAACAATATCCAGTTTGGAATTTGCTGGACATTGGACGTCACTATATAGCAGGGGTCAGCAAGTAAGTTTGGCATTGGGCAAAAAAAAAATGTTGAACATAGTCAAAGGATAATTTAAGAAATTAATTGATTAAAAATTCAACTAATCTAATCTTCATTCACCAACTTGCAACACAGAGCGCCTTGCTAAAACACACATATGTGGGATATGCGGAATGGATAAAAATAACAAAAAAAATAAACGAGAACTTGAATAAGCCCATTAATGGCATGTTTGAGTCATGCTCTTTACGAACTATGTTTTATTTCCTCTTTCCATATTGTGAATAATAAATGTGTATCATTTTAATTTGCTTGTTACACAATGGAGCCTAACTTATTGTAATAATTATTTGAGGTAGCCTACTTTTACACTCAGAATTATTCGTTGGCATCCTCACGTACTAAACTGCATTTGTTTTGAATTGTTTGCGTGCTGGAGGTAAGCTATTACGTCGTGTGCAGAGTGATGTTAACACTTAAGCTAGCTGGTGAGAGAAAATGGCACTATCACAGAGTCTAAAGAGTAAAGTTGACAGGGAAAGTAGGGCATACAAAGAAGAATGGAAAGACAACTATGCAGTTATCCTACCTAGTTTAGTGAATGCAAAAAAAAATCTGGTGTGTATCTGCAACGAAGCGATCCACAGACTCTTTTGAATGTCTTTCAGAACTTTTCAAATTAAAAGCTCTCAATTTATCTCATAATCAAACATTGCTGCAAAAACTTTCTCATTATTTTATTTTGAAGGCAAAATCAAGACGAAGTGATTGAGTAAAAGTGATGAGAAGTAAGATCATTTTACCGACTCGGACCTTTGAGTCTCGTTCAGCAAAATGAATGAATCTTTTTTCACTCATTTCGTTCATTTTAGCAAAATATAGTTAAATATTACGTGTTACTTCCCAAACACATCTACTACTTATGCAAACGTTGATCACACTACAAACAATACAAAACTATAATGCTATAAGAAACAGAAAAGATTAATTCATTGTTTACCTGGGTCTTTAGTCTATGATTAGCTCACCTCACCTCTTATCTGACATGTTGCGTATGCGCGACTGAACGAATCACTCCCCAAGACGACTCGTTCTTCCCGAGTCACATTAAAGATTCATTCAAAATGAACGAATCATTTAAGAACGACCCATCACTAGTGAGTAACTGTTGCTGTCATGAAAGATATTTTTCAGAACCAGCCGCTATCAAAATAATGTGGCTGTAGGCACGAGCCAGATATTATTGCTGGCGGGCCAGTTTTGGCCCATGGGCCGCCTGTTGCGGACCACTGCTATATAGGAAAAATTGATAACAAACTGCATTTATTGTGCTCAGAAATCAATAGATAGATGCGAAATATTCTGTTGTCACTAAAATACATTTGACATTTACAACGTTGTTTCTCAGGTAAAAGGAAAGAGCGGCTGTTTCAGTTCTTGTACGAGATGCTCCAGACACCAGACATGCGGAGCTGCATTTGGTGGGTTCAGTCTAACAACGGAACGTTCCAGTTCTCGTCCCAGAACAAGGAAAAGCTGGCTGAGATGTGGGGCAGACGCAAGGGCAACCGGAAAACCATGACGTACCAGAAAATGGCTCGTGCCCTACGAAACTATTCGCGAACGGGAGAGATCTGCAAAGTGAAGCGTAAACTCACCTATCAGTTCACTGAGAGAACACTGAGAGGCCTTCAGAACAACTCACAAAGATGCATGGGTAGTTAATGTGGCTCGTCCACCAAGAATTTCTCCTAACTGGGAAAGTAAACAAATACCGAGTATTTCACAGAAAATGGTTTTGCCTTTTTAATGTTCATAATGTAATGTGGGCATAAAACGCTGCTTTTCTAATACTATTTGGCTTAATTGAGGCTCAATTGAACTTGGGAATTGTGTGTACAATAACAAGGAACAATATGAAGTTGATGGTGATCTTGAATTATATAAATCTGAGGATTGTTAACCATTACACTACGTTATATGTAGTTATGAATCCGTTTTGCTTGTTGTTATTGTGATAAAATATTTGCCCATTTTTGTGTTCATTTAAATGACTTTGTAACAACATTAAAATGTTGACATCTGATGTGCCTGAATAAATTAATTTTAACATGCAAAGTAGTATTTTTGACAATGACAAGGAACCCAACCAAACAGTTTAATCTATACAGTAAAATGACATTGTAAACATTTAGCCAGTTTTTATTCACGTCAAATATATCGCTTGATATGACTGAATCAACCAGGCTACATATATATATATATAGTTTAGTTTTGAAACTCTGCAAGCTGATTTTTTACATGCAATCTGCTGGCAATCACATGATTTACTACATGACACAAGTGTATTTGCCTCTGCTGATTCTGCAGCTCGACATTTACACTGCCGTCAAAAGGTTTTTGCCCCTTCCTGTTTTTTTTTTTTTTTTTTTGCATATCTGTCACACTTAAAAGATTCAGATCATCAAACTAATTTTAATATTACACAAAGATAATGCAAGTAAATACAAAATTCAGTTTTTAAATGATGATTTCATTCATTAAGGGAAAAGCTGTCCAAACCTACCTGGACTATATAAGTAAAAAAAATAATTGCCCGATTCTTGTCAAATAATGAAATAACTGTGATTAACCACATTATTTTAGAAAGCTGAGTTAAATGTCGTTAGCCAAACCAAGGCCTGATTGCTGCCAGACCTGATGAATCAAGAAATCACTTAAATAAAATGTGTCTGACAAAGTGAAGCATGTTTAAAGAGCAACACATCATGCCGCGATCCAAATAAATTCAATAACAGATGAGAAACAAAATAGTTGACATGTATCAGTCTGGAAAGTGTTATAAAGCCATTTCTAAGCCTTTTGGACTCCAGCGAACCACGGTCAGAGCCATTATCCACAAATGGAGAAAACTTGTAACAGTGGTGAACCTTCCCAGGAGTGGCCGGCCTACCAAAATTACTCCAAGAGCACAAGGACGACTCATACAAGAGGTCATAAAAGAACCCAAAACAGCATCTAAAGAACTGCAGGCCTCACTTGCCTCAATTAAGGTCAGTGTTCATGATTCAGCAATAAGAAAGAGACTGGCAAAAACAGGCATCCATGGGAGAGTTCCAAGGAAAAAGCCACTGCTGAGCAAAAACACAAAGGCTCGTCTCACATTTGCCAAAAAAATATCTTGATAATCCCCAAGACTTTTGGGCAAATATTCTGTGGACTGATGAGACAAAAGTTGAATTTTTGGAAGGTGTGTGTCCTGTTACATGTGGTGTAAACCCAACACAGCATTTCCTAAAGAGAACCGCATACCAACAGTCAAACATGGTGGTGGTAGTGTGATGGTCTGGGGCTGCTTTGCAGCTTCAGGATCTGGATGACTTGCCATAAATGATGGATTTCTACACTCCATCAGAAAATCCTGAAGGAGAATGTCCAGCCATCAGTTTGTGACCTCAAGCTCAAGCACAGTTGGGTTATGCAGCAGGACAATGATCCCAAACACACCAGCGAGTCCACCTCTGAATAGCTCCAGAAAAACTAAATAAATGTTTTGGAGTGGCCAAGTCAAAGTCTGGACAGGTAGGGCAAGGCAGATTTGGACAGCTTTTTTCCCTTAATAATTTAAAACATTATTTCAAAACTGCATTTTGTATTTACTCGGGTTGGTCATCTTTGTGCAATTTTAAAATTAGTTTGATCTAAATCATTGAAGTGTAAAGATTTGCAAAAAAATTAAAAGAAACAGGAAAGGGGCAAGAACCTTCCATCTCCTCCAGCACCGCCTGTCTAGATCTGCTACAGGACTTCTGAATGACTATTCATGCAGCAGCAAAACACCTAAAACTGGTATTTCTCAAAACAAATCTGATTGGATTTCATTGTTTGTATCGGATGCAAATAACATTGAACTTTGATTAATATAATGGTAATGAGCGATTACCATATTGTTCTACAAAGTATTTAATAGAGTATTTTAAAGAATATGATGTTAAAACAATACTTTATACCCAAACAACGTGGTGTTGTCATGGTATATACTGTATATATAATATATATATATATATATATAATATATATGTTATGATATATATATATATATATATATATATGTATATATATGAAACTGTACTTGATTTGGTTAGTGGCAAACAACATGGTCAAGTAGATATGACCCAGTAAAATTTCTGGCAATTTCTTGAATTTTTTGAAATGGCTGTTTTGAATTTGAATTGCAGTTGATGATGCCATGTAATGGTCAACTGCAAGTGTTTTGGGGTGCATCCTGATTTAAATGAGCCTGCTGTACTCATCATCAATGACCAACAGGCTCTTGACATGCAGCCACATGAGGCAGTTCAATTCATACTGATAAGCCTCATCACCATCTCTGACAAAGCTCTGTGCTCCATCTGATGGCAGTTTACCACAAGCCCACCCCGTATACATATTCACACATATGCAAAGCATGTGTACTCTGGAAAACTGCCACTACAACAGAACTGTTAATGATTGAAGAAAATGGAAAGATAGTGTAAAACCACACACAATATTTATAATATTAATTAGATCTTAGAATACAAAATTCTACACACAATTTAGTCTGAAGCACATGTTGCCAAATTGCAGTTTACAGGACTATTGTGTAAAATCAAGATTTGCAATAATATTGAAGTACTGAGTATGACCTTTAGTCAGAATCTAAACTTGGGACATTTGGAAATTATACGGATGAAACTGTACTTTGTATTATTTTTACTGAAAAAAAAATCCTTGGAAACAAACTTTGTAGGCCATAGTGTCAGGTCTAGATATTATGATAATACATTTTCCAGTTAAAAGAGCCCGTGTTCTTTCAGATGTTTTGTTTATGGTTTATATTTGAAATATATCAGATATTGGTTTAAAATATATTGGTTTATATCAGAAAAAATACTCCTAAAATAACTACTAAAAAGGTTTATTATTGTCAAGACACCAACTATCTACTCACTGTATTATGTACAACTCTGCAGTGCTCAAACATGTAGAAAATACATCAGAGGAATTATGTTATTTAAGTATGATTTATTTATTTAACTGATTGATTGATTGATTGATTGATTGATTGATTGATTGATTGATTGATTGATTGATTGATTGATTGATTGATTGATTGATTGATTGATTGATTGATTGATTGATTGATTGATTGATTGATTGATTGATTGAATTAATGATTTTCTTTAAGGAGGACAGTTTGCACATCATTTTTTATCATGTTGATAAGACTTTTATGTTTTTATGTTTAATGAATGCTTATATTTTTTTTTCCAAAATCATCATTCATCATTTTGGAAATTATCATTAACAGATGAAACATTAATAGAATATAAAACAAAATATCAAAATACAAAATGTGACCCTCTCTGTGAAATCCAGGCTAAAGTCTCAAAATCTAATTATAACAGGCATCACAATTTGATTTCTACAATTAATTCCACTATAATTTCAATATTTGACATGACCTTACTCAGTCAATATTAAAGATATAAAGGTAACATTTTCACAGAATGTTCCATATGAAGGATGATTTATTTGTAGAAAACAGCAAATCTCCAAAAAAGGACTTTAGCTGGGTTTTCACAGAGAGGGTCACAAATATTTGACTAACAAAAGCTGTACAAATTAAGACAGCATACAGGTTGTATTTATTTATTTATTTATTATTTTTATTTGATTGTATTATTTTTTTTGCCTTTGTCTTTGGCTGATGAATACACAAACACAGCATTGCCCCCTGTTGTCCATAGATAAACAAACCCTTCATGAACATGATGCATTTATGAACACTGTCCAGCAGGTGGAGAGAGAGATGTCCTGATAATAGTGAATAACCATCCTCATCGGCGTGATGAGACACCTGGTGGGGTAGATGAAGAGAGAGAGAGGAGAACAGGAGGAAGACAAAAGACAAAAAAAGGTTTTGAATGTGTGTCTCCTTCCACTTTTCTTGGCTGAGAAGGTGTACTCAGCAGCTGACGACACTGATTCTCCAGTAAATGGTTTCTAACAGTAATTAAATATATTTGTATTATGTGTAAACTACAATTCTCTTTTATAAAAGCCCATTTGCTGGTGGTACATACTTGGAGAACTACATGATGGAGGTTTTGGCTTTGTGCATGAAGTGATTGCTGGAATTATATGTCCTCTGTGAATATGTTTGCTTATTTTTGTCTTGTCTACTTGTCTGTAGGCAAACTGCCAATGACAACAATTTGTGAGCTCTATGTCTGTTTTGGAAACCATCTCTATCTGACCACCATATATTCTTCAATTGTAATTCTGTTGCTGAGCTGGCACTATATGAACCAAACCACTAATGTCACATAAAAAAGTGCATTCTTGCAAGTATGCATCAAACACAAGACAATCATCTGTTCTCTGCCGTGTTGGTTGTGAAATTGCATGGAACACCTGGTTCAGTTTCTAAGGTCAGAGGATTTCTCAACCAGAAGTTTTTTGCCACTGTGAGTATGTATACAGGTGCATCTCAATAAATTAGAATGTCGTGTAAAAGTTCATTTATTTCAGTAATTCAACTCAAATTGTGAAACTCGTGTATTAAATAAATTCAATGCACACAGACTGAAGTAGTTTAAGCCTTTGGTTATTTTAATTGTGATGATTTTGGCTCACATTAAAAAAAAAAACACCAATTCACTATCTCAACAAATTAGAATACTTCATAAGACCAATAAAAAAATTGTTTTAGTGAATTGTTGGCCTTCTGGAAAGTATGTTAATTTACTGTATATGTACTCAATACTTGGTAGGGGCTCCTTTTGCTTTAATTACTGCCTCAATTCGGCGTGGCATGGAGGTGATCAGTTTGTGGCACTGCTGAGGTGGTATGGAAGCCCAGGTTTCTTTGACAGTGGCCTTCAGCTCATCTGCATTTTTTGGTCTCTTGTTTCTCATTTTCCTCTCAATACTCCATATATTCTCTATGGGGTTCAGATCTGGTGAGTTTGCTGACCAGTCAAGTACACCAACACCATGGTCATTTAACCAACTTTTGGTGCTTTTGGCAGTGTGTGCAGGTGCCAAATACTGCTGGAAAATGAAATCAGAATCTTTAAAAAGCTGGTCAGCAGCAGAAGGAAGCATGAAGTGCTCCAAAATGTCTTGGTAAACGGGTGCAGTGACGTTGGTTTTCAAAAAACACAATGGACCAACACCAGCAGATGACGTTGCACCCCAAATCATCACAGACTGTGGAAACTTAACACTGGACTTCAAGAAACTTGGGCTATGATCTTCTCCAACCTTCCTCCAGACTCTAGGACCTTGGTTTCCAAATGAAATACAAAAACTTGCTCTCATCTGAAAAAAGGACTTTGGACCACTGGGCAACAGTCCAGTTCTTCTTCTCCTTAGCCTAGGTAAGACACCTCTGACGAGAACTGTAGACAAATTATTTGACGTCTGTGTGTGGTGGCTCTTGATGCCTTGACCCCAGCCTCAGTCCATTCCTTGTGAAGTTCACCCAAATTCTTGAATCGATTTTGCTTGATAATCCTTATAAGGCTGCGGTTCTCTCGGTTGGTTGTGCTTTTTTTTTTCTTCCACACTTTTTCCTTCCACTACACTTTCTGTTAACATGCTTGGATACAGCACTCTGTGAACAGCCAGCTTCTTTGGCAATGAATGTTTGTGGCTTACCCTCCTTGTGAAGGGTGTCAATGATTGTCTTCTGGACAACTGTCAGATCAGCAGTCTTCCCCATGATTGTGTAGCCTAGTGAACCAAACTGAGAGACCATTTTGAAGGCTCAGGAAACCTTTGCAGGTGTTTTGAGTTGATTAGCTGATTGGCATGTCAGCATATTCTAATTTGTTGAGATAGTGAATTGGTGTGTTTTTGTTAAATGTGAGCCAAAATCATCACAATTAAAAGAACCAAAGACTTAAACTACTTCAGTCTGTGTGCATTGAATTTATTTAATACACGTGTTTCACAATTTGAGTTGAATTACTGAAATAAATTAACTTTTCCACAACATTCTAATTTATTGAGATACAGTTGCATGTGATGAGGTCATGTGACAACAAAATGTAGAATACTAACAAAAACACATAATGTTTTTTTACACACATAACGCCTGCACTTTAACGGCACTTACAACAAAGGAACACTTTTGGATACTGGACACCGCTACACCAACCTGTTTTACTTACATTTCACTGCTGATTATATTCTGTATAATTGTGTATGTGACGAATTAAAAAAAATCTTGAATCTTGAATTCTAATCTATGAAATATTTATTGTTGCCCAATGCAGAATATATTCAATTTGAAAAAAAATATTAGTAGGCACAGTATACTTGACCGTATTTTTCAAGCACATGTGAGGATGAACGTGTGCTAGAACTAATATGAGCAGCAAGCTTTCCATCATTTTGATTGTGACTTGGAATTTAACATCATTATTCTGTCCGCCTGCAAATGGAATTAGTTGATGAAATACAGATGTGACTGTGAATAATATTGTCTATTCAGAAGACTTATGAGTGGAAATAAGACCCCCAGAGATGCATATATTGAAGATCAGGTGTGTGTGTGTGTGTGTGTGTGTGTGTGTGTGTGTGTGTGTGTGTGTGTGTGTGTGTGTGTGTGTGTGTGTGTGTGTGTGTGTGTGTGTGTGTGTGTGTGTGTGTGTGTGTGTGTGTGTGTGTGTGTGTGTGTGTGTGTGTGTGTGTGTGTGTGTGTGTGTGTGTGTGTGTGTGTGTGTGTGTGTGTGTGTGTGTGTGTGTGTGTGTGTGTGTGTGTGTTTGGAGGAGTGCAGACCAGATGGTCACGGGCTTCTTCATACTCGACTGAGACTGTGTTCTGTTTGCTCGTATTGGTTTCTCCTCATGGCCTGGCTGATCTACACCTCTCTGGAGCTGGTCATCGCCGTGGCATGCTGCCTGGGGAACGTGCTGGTGGTTTGGGCCGTGTGTTTGAGGCGGACCTTCCGTCAGCCTACCTTCTGTTTCGTGGCGTCTCTGGCCGTGGCTGATTTCCTGGTGGGGGCGGTGGCAGTGCCACTGGCTGTGCTGGTGGATGGGTGGGTTGAAATCCCATTCCAGGCCTGTCTGGCGGTCAGCTGTGTGGTGCTGGTGCTGACCCAAGCATCTGTGCTGTCCCTCCTGGCTATTGCTGTGGACCGATACCTGCGGGTCTCAATACCTCTCAGGTAACAGCTTATAGCAAAAAAAAAATATATAAACATTTTAAGAATTATAATTTTTTTAATTCAGAAAACATTTTTTCAGTTTTTTGTATTAATTCGATGTGTTGCTTGCCGCTTGTTTGTAATTAGCTTTTCAATTTACATTTACAATAGTTGATGAAATAGGCTACATATGTGACCATGAATATTATTGTCTATTCAGAAGACTTTTGAGTCATTACTAGCAATTTACTAGTAATTTTTTTAATGAAATTGTTTCAGCCAATTACATATAACAACAAGCCATAACATTAAGACTCAGAAAATCCAAATCACAGCTTGTATTTCAATATGTGGGACTATATACCTTGGACTATAAAACCAGTCAATTTTTTTGTTTCTTTTTTATTATAATGTTTTTATTAGAATAAATAAGCTTTCCATTGATGTATGTTATGATATGACAATATTTGGCAGAGATACAACTATTTGAAAATATGGAATCCGAGGGTGCAAAAATCAAATATTGAGAAAATTGCCTTTAAAGTTGTCCAAATGAAGTTCTTAGCAATGCATATTACTAATCAAAAATTAAGTTTTGATATATTTACTTAAGGAAAATTACAAATTATCTTCTTGGAACACGATTTTTCTTATTATTATAATAATTTTTGGCACAAAAGAAAAATCGATAATTTTGACCCATACAATCGGTCTTTGTGTCACGAATCCTGTCCATGCACTCCCTGTTACTCACCACCAGAGGTCACTCGCTCACCACATGGACTCCTGCACCACACTAACGGTTGCACATCACCTAAGACTACATTTCCCATAACCCATTGCACTGATATCACACAGCTGATTGCACTGATCACACTCTATATAAGCCTTGGACTTCCTCTCTGTCATCGCTGAGTATTGCATAGCGTATATCCTAGCGATAGCTACTCTACAGAGCCCTCTCCGTTGTTATAGTCTTGCCTGTTTTGATACCTGCTTGTGTAACTGGATTATCTCTCTGCCTTGCCCTCTTGGATATTGTTCGCAGTCCGAACTCAACTGGTTTTGCGAGAGAACGCAAAAGTTTAGAAAAATATTTTTTCCTCCCACCCCAAATTTTTCCCACCACCATGTCCCTTAAAGAGCTCCGTAATACAATGTATTGTTGGCTATTGCTACAAATATGCTACTTATGACTGGTTTTGTGGTCCAGGGTCATGTAATATAATGATAGTAATGATAATGGAAATCATCCCAAAAATATGATGTCATGGTCACAAAATTACACCACAGCAATATAATTTCATAATGAAATGTCCATGCCCTTCATGTCGGTATATTGACTGCAGATGTTTCTCATTGAAATCTTTTGAATCATTGATTCTTTTTAATAGTAAAGTTTTTATTTTGCAGTTTCTAGTTTTCATGACTCACACTGGTCTTTTGGAGTTCATGTCCTGTTTTTATTAAATAGCCTTCTCACACTTCCTGCATTTATAAAACAATATGGCACTTGTTGACTGTATTCCCAACTGACATGTAACAGATGCTTTTCCCACATCCAGAGCTCAATGAGAAACACATACTGTAATAATTGACAAACCAAAACAAAGAACCGGGTAACAGGCTCTGCATTCAGTTCACACGTAAAGATTTCCTTTTAAAGTGTATTATTACTGCAAAACATACTCTTTATATAAGAATGCTAAAGTGTTGTTTTTGTTTACATAATATATGAGTGTGTACTGTGTATATTTATTATTTATAGATACAAACACATGCATGTATATATTTAAGAAAAATATGCTATGTTTATAAATTAAATATATTTATATATAATATAATAATATAAATATATAAATGTATATACATGTGAATATTTTATAAATATATACTGTATGTTTGTGTATTTATATATACATAATAAATATACGCAGTACACATACATATATTATGAAAACAAAAACTTATTTTGGATGCGATTAATTGTGATTAATCATTTGACAGCACTAATATATATATATATATATATATATATATATATATATATATATATACACATATATACATAATGAAATATTTATTATTTAATTTAAATTTACTTAAGATTTGCACCATGTTTTAATATAAAAATTATTACATGGGCCTACTATTTAAAATGAAGATAAGAAATACAGTGCTCAGCGTAAATGAGTACACCCCCTTTGAAAAGTAACATTTTAAACAATATCTCAATGAACACAAAAACATTTTCCAAAATGTTGACAAGACTAAGTTTTATATAACATCTGTTTAACTTATAACATGAAAGTAAGGTTAATAATATAACTTAGAGAACAAAATTTTCAGTTTTACTCAAATTAGGGTGATGCAAAAATGAGTACACCCCACTGAAAGTCTCTGGAGCAAAGCTAAATTTTAGACTACAAATGTCTAATTTAACAAGAATTCAACCACAGGTGAGTCTACAAACCCGATTCCAAAAAAGTTGGGACACTGTACAAATTGTGAATAAAAACAGAATGCAATGATGTGGAAGTTTCAAATTTCAATATTTTATTCAGAATACAACATAGATGACATATCAAATGTTTAAACTGAGAAAATGTATCATTTTAAGGGAAAAATAAGTTGATTTTAAATTTCATGGCATCAACACATCTCCAAAAAGTTGGGACAAGGCCATGTTTACCACTGTGTGGCATCCCCTCTTCTTTTTATAACAGTCTGCAAACGTCTGGGGACTGAGGAGACAAGTTGCTCAAGTTTAGGAATAGGAATGTTGTCCCATTCTTGTCTAATACAGGCTTCTAGTTGCTCAACTGTCTTAGGTCTTCTTTGTCGCATCTTCCTCTTTATGATGCGCCAAATGTTTTCTATGGGTGAAAGATCTGGACTGCAGGCTGGCCATTTCAGTACCCGGATCCTTCTTCTACGCAGCCATGATGTTGTAATCAGTGTTGGGAAGGTTACTTTGGAAATGTAATAGGTTACAGTATGTGGTCTGGCATTACATTTGTCATGTTGGAAAATGCAAATTACAGTCAGTCTTCCCTGAAAGAGACGACGTCTGGATGGGAGCATATGTTGTTCTAGAACTTGGATATACCTCACTTCAGCATTGATGGTGCCTTTCCAGATGTGTAAGCTGCCCATGCCACACGCACTCATGCAACCCCATACCATCAGAGATGCATTTACACGGCTTCTGAACTGAGCGCTGATAACAACTTGGGTTAAATACAGTCCTTGTCCTCTTTAGTCCGAAACACTGATGACATGGCATATACATAAACCCATATAGTAACCCAGTTTTCCATGGCGTTAAATCCCAGTTTTCCTTCAAATTTTGATTCGTCTGACCACAGAATTGATGCAGTTTTCCACTTTGCCTTCTGACAGTCCATTTTAAATGAGCCTTTCCAGGCCCAGAGAAAACGCCTGCGCTTCTGGATCATGTTTAGATATGGCTTCTTTTTTGACCTATAGAGTTTTAGCCGGCAACGGCGAATGGCACGGTGGATTGTTTTCACCGACAATGTTTTCTGGAAGTATTCCTGAGCCCATGTTGTGATTTCCATTACAGTAGCATTCCTGTATGTGATGCACTGCCGTCTAAGGGCCCGAAGATCACGGGCATCCAGTATGGTTTTTCGGCCTTGACCCTTACGCACAGAGATTGTTCCAGATTCTCTGAATCTTTGGATGATATTATGCACTGTAAATGATGATAAATTCAAACTCTTTGCAATTTTTCTCTGAGGAAACTCCTTTCTGATATTGCTCCACTATTTTTCGCCGCAGCATTGGGGGAATTGGTGATCCTCTTCCCATCTTGACTTCTGAGAGACACTGCCACTCTGAGAGGCTCTTTTTATACCCAATCATGTTGCCAATTGACCTAATAAGTTGCAAATTGGTCCTCCAGCTGTTCCTTATATGTACATTTAACTTTTCCGGCCTCTTATTGCTACCTGTCCCAACTTTTTTGGAATGTGTAGCTCTCATGAAATCCAAAATGAGTCAATATTTGGCATGGCATTTCACTTTCAACATTTGATATGTTATCTATATTCTATTGTGAATAAAATATAAGTTTATGAGATTTGTAAATTATTGCATTCCTTTTTTATTCACAATTTGTACAGTGTCCCAACTTTTTTGGAATCGGGTTTGTAATTATTCATTAAACAGGTGACAGTTGACTATAAAAGGGTGTTACTTAAAGAAAACCCCTTCCCATTTCATGCTGTCAGCAATGGCACCACATGGAAGAGAAATGTCACAAGACCTGAGAAAGAAAATAATTTCTTTACACAAGAAAGGTGAAGGCTACAAGAAGATCAGGAGCATCAGGAGCTCAATACATGACATACAAGTTTCAATAGGAATACATCAACGTATAGTTTAGTTTATCATAAATGCTTGCCAGTTCATTCAGCAGTACACTTTAACTGTATATAAAAGACAATAAACGTGATTATGAAATTAATTAAATATAAAGATGTCCTTAAGTCCTAATTAAGTGGGTCAAACCAGTGATCTAAACTAATTGAATTTTAATATAAATTTGAACTGTGTGGCTGAAAACATTATATTCAGTTCACACTTAAGTGAAGTATATTCTTAAGTATATAATTTTCATATTAAGTGCTCTTTAAGGAAAAGGAAAGAAAGGAAAATGTAAGCTTAAGTGTGTGTCCAGCTGTATATTGAATTACAGTCGACATGCTCTGTGATTGCAGGTATAAAGAGATCGCCACTGAGCAGCGTTCCTGGATTGCAGTGGTCCTGTGTTGGTTGATATCTTGTCTGCTGGGTTTCACCCCTCTCTTTGGTTGGCATAACGGCGATTCCCAGTCCTCCCTACTCCTTAACTCATCCCATATCAACTGCACGTTCTTAGCTGTAATCTCACTTCCCTATATGGTCTACTTCAACTACCTGGGCTGCATCCTACTCCCATTAGCAGCCATGACTCTTCTTTACGCTTTGGTCTTCTACAGTCTGCACAAACGCCTCCGGAGGGAAGACCAGACTTCAGCACCTGCTGAATCGAAACTAAGGGCGTTTCTAATCAAGGAGAAGAGGCTGGCATGTTCTCTGGCTCTGGTTCTCCTGCTGTTCACAGCATGTTGGATGCCTCTGCATCTCATGAATTGTGTATTGCTTTCAACAGGTCCTCAAGGTGTCCCCCAGATCGCTTTCTATGCAGGAATACTCCTCTCTCACGCCAACTCAGCGGTGAACCCTGTTGTCTACGCTCTCCGTATCGCAAAGATCAGGGAGGCTTATTTGGAGATCTGGAGACGGTACGCACTGTGCTCGAGAGGACCAGGAGACTTCTCAAGTTTCTCATGGAGATCCCAGCCTGGAGAACTGAATACTGGCCATCAAACTACATTTCCCTCCAACACTTGCACATTTCAGTGCAAGATAATCTACAATCGTAATGTCACGGTATGATATGATTCTGAGTAGATCTTTGAGTCACTCAAAAGCTTCAGTCTTGAGGAGCTGTAAAGCTGCATGAGCACTAGAGGACGCTACAAGCTTATTCAATGACACTGTAAACTGATAACAGAGAAAAAGCAGACATGCTACCTAAGTGAAGACCTGTTATCTCTGCACAGTGAAATCATAATATGAAATAATAATAATAATATGCCAAATAATAGTCGGAAAAATTGAATCATATTTGATACATCAGATGTTGATGGTTCATGCAGTATGATATAGTGTAAGAACACATTAAGGCCCAATATGTCCAGAAATGTAGGTAAAATGCTGATTGCTCATAGGCTAATGTAAATAAATGAGATCTTTGAAAAAGTGTAGCAGACTACTTATATAAAATACAAATAAATATCAGTTGTTACTCTATATCTCCCAATAATATGTCTTAGTAAGATTTTTACTGTGGAGGGTAAAACATGCAATGCAATGATGATTGAGAGATTAACAATAAACGTTCCTCAAAAGCCTGATGGATCATAAGTGATACAGTTTAACTTGATTTTTCTAAAAAATGATGTCTGGATTATCAAGTAAACCCAAATTGCTTCATTCCAGTAAGTGTTCTTCTTGACACATTACTAACAACATAAACATTAATCGTATGTTAAACTTTATAAAAATCGTTAAAGATTGTACCACAAAAAAATACACATGAAGCTCAAGATGAAGGGTGATGCTTGTTGTACAATGATACTAAAAAAGCCTTTTCAATCAATCAGATGACAGAAGGCATGTGGTACATTGTGTTAAACAAGTTTTTTCAGCAACGTTTGATCATGTTGATAATTTAGAGGTCTTGGAAATTATGTTTCAAATATTACAAAGCAGGTTAATGTACCGTTCCCTGTGTGTGTGTGTGTGTGTGTGTGTGTGTGTGTGTGTGTGTGTGTGTGTGTGTGTGTGTGTGTGTGTGTGTGTGTGTGTGTGTGTGTGTGTGTGTGTGTGTGTGTGTGTGTGTGTGTGTGTGTGTGTGTGTGTGTGTGTGTGTGTGTGTGTGTGTGTGTGTGTGTGTGTGTATTTTGGTGGCAAGTATGAGCTTAACAATTATGAGAAAATCCATATTTCACAAAACAATATATGCACTTTCACAGTAAAATATTGTTTTATATAAGTAAAACTGTCTAATCTTATAATTTCTGGTGTAAAACAGTAACTGGAGATTCCCAAAAGTTACTGCAAAGAATCAAATTGTAATTTTATTAGGTTTTTGTTTATTATTTACTGTAAATGTAAAAGTTTTTTTTTTATTTTGTTATTTTACAATGTAAAACTGTTCATTTGTTGATTTATAAACTCAAATAAGGCTGACTACCTTATAATGGAAAAGACAAAAAAAGAGCTAATACAGCCGTTATAACTGAGTTAGCTTATATGTACTTTTATAATATTCTCCGATATTTGATTGCAGAGAGTTTCACTTTATTCTTTTTTAACCTGTGATTGTGTGGTTAGTGTCACTGGATGCCTCTGTAATTTGTTGACTGGTTCATGTGTTCAGATAAAGGCTGTAACACACAGGGCTTTAGACCAAAGACCGACTGGACAAGGTTTGTTTACATGTTAATATTAGTGCACAGTTACATTTGTTAGCAACCAACTTTGTACAAAAACGAAATGGATGTTTAAGAGGACAGGCTATCAAATATAGTATATAACTAACCTCATTAGAGCGTGTTGACTAACGAGTTTTGCGTGAATTAACTTCCAAATATTGACATGTCATTGGTGTATCAAATGTATTATGTATATTGTGTTTTGCAAGCAATGCTATATATTAACATGTAATATGCCGTTGTCACTTTTTTCAGTTTTGTTTCCAGATTATAGCTAGTCATACTTTGTTTTAGACATGCATGCAGCTATACACTTTGAAAGGCTTACTGTAAATACCAAAGTATCCTCTCACAAGTTATCCTTTATTGGCAAATATCATTTTCACTCATACAATTATATATGGTTCTAAAGCTCTGATCCTTTACGCAAAAGCACATTAAACTACATGCCTGAAAAATATACCTGTTTATGCAATGCGTTTTTTCTTCATGATTTAAAAAATGTTGCACGTCAAAGTTTAACCTCTAACTTCTGCCATGCAAGACACGAGAAATGTTGTATAAACTGCTCAAAATCAACTTAGAAAAATGAAAACAAAATCAAAAAGGCAAAAGATTGTTGAATAAAACTTTTATTCATTGAACAAAACCATATTATGCATACTGTGCGGTTGTGTATATATTTTGCATTCACTGAACAAGGCCACATGCATTGTCTGATTGAATTTCCTGTTATGATGTGTGAAAATCCTGTTTGATCACAAGCCAACAGAAAAGCTAAATTATTGATTAAGCCATAAATCTGAGCTCCGTAAATCTCTTTTAATCTGATTTTTCTCTGCATATGTAATACTAGAGCAGCATGTTAAGCTGGCAGGAGAAGGCATGGATGTTGTTCAGGCTTGTTAGGTAAAGAGTTCGAGCGGTTTCACAACACAAACACACAAAGCTGTAAGAGTCTCACACTCACAACGCTTCTACTCCTGCACTATACAGCAAAAACATTTCTTTAAATCAATGACCATAACCTATCAAGAGTTTAGTGGACTGAGAATATCACAAACTTGATCATCATTAAATTACTGTTCAACATGAGGTTAGTTGGATTTTTTAATTGATAAGAAGTCTCTTAGGATGAATTTATTTGATAAAAAATTAATCCTGTGATTCAAAGCGTGATTTTCAGCATCAGTACTCCAGTCTTTAGTATCACATGATCCTTCAGAAATCATTTTAATATGCTGATTTGCTGTGCAAGAAACATTTCTTCTTACCATCAATTATCCAAAAGAGAAAGGATTTTTCAAAGTTGCTAATAAAACAGAGATCATTGGAGTACATTTTATAATCTTTCTATTATATACAAAATTATTTATTTGTAAACAATGGTGAAATTTCTTGCAATTTCCAATAGAAAATGATTTCTACATGATTCAGGATTCTCAGATAAGTAGAACTAGAACAGATCAGCATGTATGTAATTTAAATCATTTGTAAGACTATACAAATCTTTACTGTCCTTTTGATCGTTTAAATGCATCTTTGCTGAAAATCATTTAAAAAAAACGTGCTGTCCCTAAATCTTTTCAATCGTACTGTAATTTACATGAGCTTCTACATCCAAATATTTATTAATCTGCACAGAACAGAACCAAAAAGCATTAAGTGCAGATAAACTGCTTAACTCATCTTAATTCAGTCAGATTTACTGAATAGAACATGTTTATTTTGCTGCTTCATAAAAGTCTAAACCGCAAAATACTGTCATTTTCGACATCGACATTTTGTGTATTTGTTTCTGTTTACGCAGACAGTGTAAATGTTGTAACCTGTAAACATGGGTGCCGTGATAAGCACACTGTTTACATGCTGTGTTCACATACATAGCTCGTGTGGTGTGAAGCAGTCTGTAAAGTTTAAGCAATATTTAAACTCAGGGGATTTTCCACTAGCTGGCAGATAGTTGGCGCAGCAAGGAAGGCAATAGACTGTATAGTTATCACCTGAGCAGGGTTTGATCCCTCCCACCAAACTATACAACCTACTACCTCACCCTGTCAAGACACCAAAGGGCGATCCCATCACCTGACACGTTTGTGTATGTTTGAAGTCAACATGACACGTCAACCCAACCCGTCTTACTTCTGTAACGTGAGAGAATATCCTTCTCGACTCAGACACTTGTTTGTGGATGATTTGGCTGTCGCCTTAGGAAAGACAGCAGATTGTATAGTTATCTCAGTGAGAGAGCGCAGGGCTCCACAACTATTCAATCTACTACCTCAGCCCCAAGGACAGCAGAACAGATGTCAACCAGTCAGAAAGCAGAGCTGGATTCCTGCGGAGAGAAAGACGCTGGTTAGCACAACCATACAGTCAAACGTTGTTGTAGCTAGACTCCACAGAACAGTTTGAGCAAGTGTTTCAATGTGTACAAGTACATTTACCCAAGTGAAAAAAAACAAACAAACGTGTGCTTAATTGTATTACTTGTAGTGTACTTGAAAACTTAAAAGTACATTTTAAAATAAAACTGAATTACATGCTAATTTATGAAATTCCAAATATACATGTAGTTAAGTCCTACCTAAAACACTCTTAAGTTTAATTATTTGCATGTAATATAAATTTAAACTATAATTCATATTCATTTAATTGTCTGACACATTAAGTGTCTGAAATCATTGCATTCAGTTCACACGTAAAGATTTCCTTTTAATGTGTATTATTACTGCAAAACATACTCTTTATATAAGTATGCTAAAGTGTTTGTTTGTGTTTACATAATATATGAGTGTGTACTGTGTATATTTATTATGTATGTATAAATACAAACACATGCATGTATATATTTAAGAAAAATATGCTATGTTTATATATTAAATATATTTATATATAAAATATAATCATATAAATATATAAATGTATATACATGTAAATATTTTCTAAATATATACTGTATGTTTGTGTATTTATATATACATAATAAATATACACAGTACACATACATATATTATGAAAACAAAAACTTATTTTGGATGCGATTAATTGTGATTAATCATTTGACAGCACTAATATATATATATATATATATACATAATGGAATATTTATTATTTAATTTAAATTTACTTAAGATTTGCACCATGTTTTAATATAAAAATTATTACATGGGCCTACTATTTAAAATGAAGATAAGAAATAGCTGGATACTTTGTGGTTGTCCAGCATTAATTAGTGTGTTATTTTAATGTGACTGTGAACACCTTTTTTTCTGCTAGGACACCATACAGAACTTGAGGAGAACCGAATTCACACATCCACCAGTCACCAGCTGGTTAAAAGTTATTTCACATGAAGTTAGTTATGAGAAAAGCTTGTGCAGCATTAGCTTGCGATGCCACTTGGTTTAATATGTTATTCTCTAAATCAAGGTGTCAAAAAGAGTTCAAACTGGCGCCACTGTATGTTAAGGCACCATCGGTCTGACTTCAGTCATATTCACTCCATCAGAACGGCTCTGTCATACATCACAGAGCTGCTTATTTCTATGCAGTTGCAGAAAACAACAGTAGATGAAAGCTTGGCATGTGTGTTCTCCAGACTCGAGTCAGCGGCGCTTGTTAGAGTCGGAAAAACAATCAAACACGAAAAAGACTGGGGAACTGTGAGGAGCCGAACCAGGATGCAGGCTAAAAGGGAAGCTCTAATTTTGAAAGCCAAAGAAATTACTCACTCATTCTAGCGAGGCTGGCATTGGATCATGAAGAAAAAAAGTCTTGATCCTTCGCCAGGAATTCGTGCCCATTTTGCCAAAAACTGAGCTCATTTCAACAAGACAACATTGCATAAGCTACGCTTCTGAAGCAAACAGACGATGTAAAACATGGCTTCCTCAGCTGTCTCCTGTAGCTTTAACAAAGCTGATTCTGCTATTCCGCACCGCAAAATAGAGGGAAAACAAAATGGCGTCATTTCGGCCATTTTAGGGTGCGAGTGCTGTGCATTCCTTGCAACCTCTGCGAGGTGTGCCTGAAAAACCCATTGACGCGTTCACTGTTCTCAGAGGCTGTTTGCAAGAGCAAGGGTCTCCCTCTCGGTGCACCGAAGGACGCCTGGCATCAGTACAACCACAAGAAAGCCAAGATTCATCCTCGAGTCAATAGCGTTCTTTCACACACAACAAGACAAACAGATATGCTGTGAAAGTAATCTGCTTCTGGGCGCCCGTTAGCATGCTAGGTATACATGACGAACCTAAACATCTCTGAACATCAGCACTCTAACATATTAGCATCCAGTTAAACCAGTTTCTTATTTTGTGAATGTTGTAGCTTTACAACCCAAGTCTCTGTAGGCTACTCATTCTTGAACATCCAGCAGAAACTTCCAACAGGAGACACGCAAGTGTTTTGCAAAATGGCAGTAAGAGCAGTTATTGTCTGGTGTTGAGAGGTGGAACATGTCTGTTTTGCATAAATAAACATGCAAATCTCTTCCAGACTTTGACTTTGGGCAATTTGTTAACATACAAAAGTCCTCTTAGCTAATTAGCATACACATGCTCTTTCTAGCCCATTTGGAGGGACATTGATTGAAAAGTTTTGGCACGAGACGCAGTCTGCTGGATCACAAAGGAGGAGACCGGAGCTGAGAGATGGCATGACATGACTTTGCTGTGCCAACTCGGATTTGCTAATTTTCGGTAAAGGTCAGGTCAGAAGCTGTGCAACAAAGCATGCTTAACTATCTCCTATCAGTGCAGGTGTGCAATTCATTAGGTTGAGTATTTTTTACAAACACCATCAGTACTGACATGCTGAGATGTAATCAAAGAAAAAATGTAGTTATTAGCATTTAGCATGTTAGAAGTACCGGCCATTCTAGAGCTGCTTCTTTAGTTGAGGATGACATTTAATGCCTCACCCGTGAAAGAGGAAAATATGCTAATATGGTCTGACAGATGTGGCATTTGGATCATTTTTAGATTACATGGGGAACTAGTCTGCCCTTCTGTTCCCCTATATGTGGTAATCGCGTTGATGGGGACTAACCAGTGCTTTTGGTGCTGTGCCAGGTATTTAGGTCCATTTTAGTGCCGCTTAGATTTTATTCATATGTAAATGACCTCTTTAGTCGTGTTTTAAAAATATGTCATGCTAATGCTAATGCAAATTAGACACAAATGCCCTGATTTTTACGACATGGGTATTTACGAGAGTATTTAGAGATTATCTGTTGCTTTCAGTGTAGACAGTGTGGGTGGAATTGAAAATGGAATCATAAGATACCATAAAATAGAATTGCAGACATATTTTAGTAGTCTTTTGATGGCTATTAGTTAGATAAATCCTCCAACACTTTATTCAATGACTTCAGGAAATAGTTTGCATTAATGAGCCCACAAAATGAAGTATTTATGAAAAGTACACTTAATTGTTCTGCATGGCACTAAAGGACTCTCTTAGAATCATCTAAGGAACTTATAAGAGCTAAATGCTAATGACATAAAACAATGAATATGATTATCACCACACCCTAACAGTTTAGTATTGTAAGGGGATTTCCACTAAGTGACTGAAATGTGACTTTAATTGACTGCTACATTTTACACTTAAGTAGATGACATATATAATAACACTGCTACTAAAATGACAAGCCAAGAATTGTCTTAGCTTAACGCTGACAACGCCTATTAAAAACTAGGTTATATTTAATTAATGCAATTAAAATTAGGTTATTGATTAGTTTTAGAATGTTAAAATGTTTATGTGCTTCAACTGAATGCATGCAGGCTTGCAACAGAAAGTCATAGCGTTAACATAAACAACTTAGCACTTACAAATCTGCATGTAATACTTCATAGCATTGCAAGCATTAGTGTCCTTATGTTAATAATTAAATATTTTATTCATTTTAAATTAGCTTTAGCTTATAGCCTAAATATGGGAGCCAGATTAATAACCAAATAAGTTAATAACTGTCACAGCAAGCTTTGTTGTCAAAGACTTCACACTGTAATATGTATTAAGCATCTTAATCTGAATTAAAAGAGTGTGTACAGTTGCCCTCTGCCGACTAAATTATCTTTTCCCAAACCTAGTGAACTGCCTTGCAATCTTCTGCCTACATAGGCAATATTATAAGTGACTGATTTGAAAGACTGTGGAAGGCACAAACTCGACTCAAGATTGATTTCAGTCAAGTCTGGAGTTAGCATGTCGCTAAGCTAAAACTATTCTACTACACTTTAAAATGCACAATATACTGATACAATACTGAGTAAAACATTTAATTTGTACATGGATTTTTTTATAGACATTTTGTTATATGATGGCACCAATCTTTGAAAAATTATTAAACTTGCAATGCATTCTGGGATTGGCTTCTCATTGAATGACTCATGCAATGCATTACAATACTCAGAATCTGGCTGAAGTGAAGTATCTTACCTTTTGGAACAGCCTTCACATCAGGAGTGCACCTTAAAATGCTCCCTACATAGGCAGCTCACTAGGTTTTGGAACAGAGTCTGTGTTTCTAACATATGAAAAACATCACAAAGGTTAAAATAATATTTGCTTAATATCACACCCTGTTATAAATGACAAAACCTGCTATTAAACGGATATTTAACCTTTTAAATATACTCATCTACCCAGAAACAGCTAAAGCCCTCGATATAAGGGCTGCCATTTTTAATTGCCTGCATTTGTTTACTCATCAACTATGCCGTGCCACCTCTTGGCGTAATCATATACCAAGCATTTTATAGCCACAAAGGATCATCTTACTTCCCTGTCTGAGGGTTTTACAAATCAGAAAAGAGGTAAACAAATCAAATCAGATCAACAAAAGGCCTTCTATCTTACCTAGCGATTGAAGGACACAGCCGTTAGCCCTTGTGACCGTCCAATCGCAGGAGGTAAACAGTCAAATCAATTAGCCTGCTGAACGCCACCCACTGCGTTGTGGTTGCCAAGACCATATGTGCTTACGATATTTGCTGAAATCGTACACCGAAAATGGCTATCGATAACCTCGCATTAGATCCACCGAAACCGGTTGACTGTTTGGCACAAGCTCAGCAATTGAGAAATTGGTATATATTCTTGTTTCATTTTAATTCTCTCCCCTCCTTTCTGTCGCTGGAGTCCCTGAGTCTGGTGCCAAGAAAGGGGCAGTGCCTGTATGCCAGGCTGAATTTCAATGAACGGAGAAGAGGGTGGTGGGTAGAGCATTGAAGGGTGGGGGATGTTGGCAGAGGAAGAGTATCGGAGGCCACAATTTTTTTTTAAATACGGAACTTGAGACAATGCCTTTGTGAGGCAATAATTAAACGTAGGAGGGGAGCTTCCCCATTGAAAATCCCTTTTGCATTCGTATAACCGAAAATCATGTCTCATGAATGAGGAAAATATGAAATACGTTATAGAACAAACAATAGATGTTTAGTTTTTTACTATTAATATTAACTGTCGCTGTCTCATCTGTAATCTTTTGTTTGCACAGCTGAAGATCAGCATTCTCACCATTGGTGAGTTCTGACATATTACCACCATATTAGCCTCAACTGTTGCACAAGATTCTTATCATGAAACATGTTTTTTCATTTGTATGAATCATTGTACAGTTTCCCTGAACTACATTTAGCAACACTTTTCTTCCTGTTCCAGTTACTGTACCGGTTACATTAATCCGCAGTTATTCCCTCCATGCCACTGCTTAAAAGAGTTAAGACATAGAAAGCTGTAACTCTTTGAAAATGTCATTAATCATTCTGCTTATGATCTCCTGTCATCAACCTACACCAGAGAGAAACGCCCTTAAAGCAAAAATAGCGGTCCCCAAAAAAAACAGGAAGTTGGGCTTGGCTTGACCTTGGTTGACTCTGTCACGCAGTCTCCGGAGAGCCTGCTTTTACTCATCGAAACTCGACGATAAGGATTCTGCCTTGCCTTGTTTATACAAAGACCTTGCAGATTAGACTTAGATCTCTGCCCCCATCTGGGGCCATGTAACTAATAGGCTCCGAGCATATGCTGCGTATCTGTGCATTTTCTGTGTGTTTTCTCACCTGCAGGGAATTTTCTGCTTTCGTTCTAAACACTTCATCCAAATAAAGCTTTCAATTTGAAGTCAAAATACTCAGAGATTACAAAACTGGTGTTGTATTCTGTCTATTCAAGCAAGCGGTTGTAGATTTGATTGTGTATGCAGAGAAATCGAAGTATTTTTAGGGTTAAACTGTGTTTGTTTTAAACTTCCTGTTTGCTAATGTGGGGTCGGAGCCCAGAGTGCATCTGATTGTCAGCTACAGTAAATGTAGGAGGGAGCGGGGCTGTATGGGAAAGGGAAAAAAAGAGGGAGAGAGAGAAAATATGACGCTACATGATAAGTTCATCTGAGGAGAACAGGGGGTGGAGGAAATGCTCTCCTTTCCTCCCTCCACTTTTTTTCCTGTAGCCATCTCTCTCTGTCTCTGTACAGAATAAACATGTATACATAAACGTTTGTTCCTCTTTGGCTAATCTCTCGGTTCTACTTTAAAAAGCAGCAAATTACCTGCCATCTTTCCCCCTGCTGACGAGTAATAAAGCACAACAAAAAGAACATTTCCCAATAAAAATCATTGCTCTATAGCTAAATCATCAAACATCAGCACATCAAGTTGTTTTAACCTAACAGCATCATTTTTCTCTGTCTTGCTTATCCATAATTGATTGCATATGGAGAGCCGATCGGCTGTTAAATAAAGATTTGTTTAAAAACTTTGCTGTTATTTGAAAGTGACTGTATTAAAAATCCCTTTAAGTCCCTCAAAAAAATCCCTTTAAGTAAAATACACTCAGAACAGTAGTACACAAACACGTGGCATGTCGACGCCATCTTGAGAGCTTTTCTTTGTAATTTTTTACAAAGATTTAAATCAAATTCATCTATGCATTTTTAATGTCAGTGGTCAATTGGTGTAATTTTGTCCAAATTATAACAGTCTCGTAATAATAAGAAAAATATGTCACTTTTTATTTTCTAAAGAATTAGATCTCGTCGATTGCTCATCCCGTTTTAAAGGAATTTACTATGAGTTTGACAAAAAGGCACAAAATATTAACATAATAGTTGGATTGATGGATTGTCACCACCCTCTATCTTTACGATCAATAACAAACATTTTGTCTTTAATTGTTTTATTTTAAACAAACCTTAAATTTTATTCAATTAGATCCTAATCTTTTGCACTTTATTATTTTATTTCCCAAACTAGCTCTATTCTGTTTCCTTTGGTATTCATGTACTTTGCTATGCAAACGCAACAGAAAAAAAGCATTCAAATAAAAACAGGACAAGCCTACATTTCGAAAGAATACCTGCTGAATGTAAAAAGGAGTCTTTTGATTGTATCTATGCCAAACACTGCTCTCATAATGTATATGCAAGATGAACTAAGTCTAAGCTTTCTTAAATGTACTATTTCTACCACAGCTGATTCCTCACTGGCACATTCTTTTTACAGAAATATATAATACGAAAATGAGCGTAATCTATTCAATAGAAATAAAAGATAATGTGAGGGATGTACAAGATATTTTTGACTTCAGGGGAATTTATAGGCCATCCTCGAAACACTAGCATCATATCCAAACACAGCACTGTGTTAATTGCCCTCCAAAAAGCATTAAGGTAGCAGCCAAACCCTATTTGTATGTTGAAAATCATTCAAATCCCTAAACAAACGCAAACCCCAAAATCAATTGCACAAAACGTCCAAAATCTAAAGGAACGTGCATGCTATCTGAAGGAACGCATACCTCATTGTGAGAATAACTTTTGAAAATATTTACAAAAATATATTTTTTAAATAGCTTTGAGCCTAAAAACATTTCTCAAATGTGCATCAACTATTATTTCATCCGAAAGTCGTTTAGTGTAGTAGAAATGGCGGAATCCGAGGCATGGACGAAGGGGTGAAGCAGACACGTTTACAAGAGGAAGACAACAGTGAACAAGAGAGCCAGAGCAGCTGGGATCGACAATGATGCTTTACGAGTATTTCTTAAAAAGTGACCAATAATCGACGGGATATTACAAAGTACAAAAACGAGAAGAAAAAAAATGGAATACCTGCAGACTAGAGGCTTCAACGTCAAAGAACACAAGCCAGTTTCATGGCAGCGAGAAGTGTAGACTCATGCACATACTACGCCTATCTCACGGAGAGAGACCTAGAAACGTGCTACCACCAAACATGCTCTTCCACGGGGTTGTGGCTGAAGAAAGAGCACATACAGCGGCCTCCGCTTCACCCGCCTCACCACGAGCTCTTTCTCCCTGCCCACTTTGGCACAGGATGCAAAGTGAAAGACAGAAACTGAGAGAGGGAGAGAGGAGGTGGAGAAAGAAAGGGAGTTTGAGTAACGTAAAACAAAATAGAGATCAAGACGAGAGGGTTTACCATGCAGAAAATCACAAGGTGCCCATAAAGGTATGGTTATTCCTATCGTCCGTTACAAACTAGCACGTAAAATGTGACAGACTTGTTTTTACGGGAATGCAAGAGGGTCAGCTTGTACCCCTATTTCCCGGTTACAGTATCTCCAAGTGCACAGTCTGGACAACACGGGCTCAGAATTGATTATTCAAGAGAAACACTTGATCAACCGAACGGGTCCCAGTAGATGAGGCGAGAAACATCAGAACAGGTTAATACTTACACAATTTGTCATGCCCTTCAGCCAAAGCATGTTACCGACCCCTTCAGCAATTAGTCAATGCTTTCGGTGGTTTCTCAAGGAATATAAATAACCCTCCCAAAAGAAGTGCGAGAGGACGAAGAGTTGATTTTGCTCGCCCCTGGGAATGGAATGATTGCCTTTGTCAGCATTTGGCATCTGTCCCAGGTAGTTTGAGGCTTCGAGTTATAGTCCTCGCTAATCATTACACACATCCAGAGGCTGTTCTGCCACCGCCTGCATTTTGGATTTCTTTATCGCCGAAACATGACATGAGCGGACCGTAGTACTTCCTCAAAGAGTCTTGAAAGACACTTCACTCGGTTAATCTCTTTTGCCTGACTGATTCAGTTGGTTTTATGACTCACCTTGTGTTTGACATCATCATCCAAGTTGCACTTTGCATGCAGTCATTTAGTTAGAAGTAGCGAAACCCTATGCAAATAGGCTCTGAGAAAGTTACTGTAATTTGCAGTGGAGTCATAACGCTAAAAGTTTGTCAGGTCCTCAAGTCCTTACCATGAAAGAGGAAGTGATTGCAACGTGTCATTCGTTGCAGGGTCTTCTTCCTGTGCCAGAAAGCTCTGAGGTAAAACATGAATACGCATTATTGTACATAGATGGCATCTTGTCAAATGAGTCCATGTTTGTCCCGTCTACTCGCAGGCAGTGTCCTGGGCAGCACAGCACGTGACGTCACAGCTCCTTTGTTATTGATGCATTTACATATTTCTCATTTACTGAACTCGCTGAACTCTTCACTTCCTAGCACATCCGTTCCCCGTTCAATCCTCCCAGAGAGAAAAAAAACATCTCTTTTAAACATCTTTTTTCGAATGGCGCCTTGCCAAAGTTGGGGAGCGTGAAAGCACAGAAGGAAATCCTTGATGCAGTGCCTTAGTTGCAGACGCTTCAAAGATTTATTTTGCTCTTTTTTCCCCTCTCCTACAAATTTGCTCCCCGTGTCTCTTCCTGTCGAAGTGAGGGGAGGCTGTAAAAAGTTTCAGCTGCGCCGGCAGAGGCTGTCTCATTTGGCAGCAGTTCAAAACAGCATTGCTTGCTTCCAAAAGCCAGTCTGCTTGCCAGCCGGGCGAGTTTGAAAAGGCCACGCAACACTCCGCCCATGTTTGGGAGAGAGAGAGAGAGAGAGAGAGAGAGAGAGAGAGAGAGAGAGAGAGAGAGAGAGAGATGGGGCAAAGCTACGCGCCACAGCTCAGCCCTTCCCACTCTGCCTTACTTGGCAGAGCAGCTTTTTACAGGATAGGGGGGAATCTAGGTCAGACCCTGTGTGCCTGTTGTGGGACAGATCAGAGCACCTTTTCATGTGTGTGAGGTGTACACCTCCCTCGGCACTTACCGTTTCCTGTACATGCCATCTAGTCAACTAAAAGCAGGATCCTGTCCGGGATCGGTTACTCCCGTAAAGTGAAGCGTACCTTTCAAAAGACCCTCACCCCACCTGTGCCTAAGTGCTTTCAAAGATGCATCTGTGCTCCTGATTTCTGTGTAATGAATGTTCCCAGAAACGCTTGGATGGGATGTGATGCCTATAAGCTGATTGTTTTTCTGCATGTTTGTTTTGGGTCTGTGGCTCCAGAGTCATCTCACTTTCCAACCTGAACTGTTGACATTGGCTTGGTGCACTCCACAGGTGTTAGCATTGCATAAAAAACACAGAGATCTGCTCTAAATGACTGATGGAAGGTCTGAGCAGCTGACTGTCACATTTATGCTTCGGCTCCACCTGCAGAGCTTGTTTAAAACAAGGCACCAACTAGGCACCTACCTAGTTCACTTTTTTCCAGATTGTTCATGTTACTTTCAGTGGGGCTGGTGCTTTTCAAGATAATGACTTGCATTTTTGCAATATTTATAAATTTTCCATGGCAAAAGATAAGGTTTTGAATTGTAAACTATGTTACGATTTCTACCAACTGCATCTGCATGGCGTTTCCAGGACTGTCAGCACCTAAACACAAAAACACGAATCTTTAGTTCGATAAACATTTTAATTTGAATGAGAAGCTGTTAATGCGTCTGCCACAAAAATCATTAACATGCTATAAATGCAACTCATTCTTTTTACAGATAGATGTTCTAGCATCTTTTCAATCACACCGCGAAAAACCCAGGTCAATCAGATTTACACTGCTGTTACATATAATTACAGTGAACCGATTATTTTGATTAGCAGTGAATAGCCGAGGAAGAGTCTGTTGTCTGTCTCTTATCTGTGTACTCTTGTATTTGGTGTTGTTTGATAAACACCTCATGAATACAAAAACGTGAACGAATGTTTGAAATGCTTCAATTGAATAGCTGCATGCAAATACTTTTTGACTTATCTGTGGTAATCAGGTGTCAGAAACTGAAAGTTGTCTTGCGCTTGCACCAATTCTCATTATTAACTAGTTGCTTATTAGCATGCATATTACCAATATATTATTGGTTATGTATTACTTATAAAGCACAAATGAATGCATCATTCTGCACGACAATATTCTAAATCCCCTAATCCAGCCCCATACCTAAACTTAACAAATACCTTACTAACTATTAATAAGAATTATATTAAGAGTATACTAAAGCAAAAGTAGGCAATAGTGAGAATTGGTCCACAAACTTACGTGTGTCCTCATTTTCATTAAGCCTGTAAGCCGTTTTTTTACACCTTCCTCTGAAGAGATAAATTGCATGGAAAGGCCAAATATTCATGTACATGACATTTACATTACTGGCTGTTTGCTGCAAAGTTAAAAGCTCAACCATTCATCATAAACAGTAGAGAAACAGGGTGTCATGTGCTGTCCGAAAGCTCCAGTTTATGTATAGACAAATGAGGACATTTTAATTAGAAAAAATAGATTATTAAAGAAGTGGTGTTTCTTGTGTATTCTTAATGCATTTGCCTCTTTAGATGTCTTTCTATTTTAGCTTAATTCGTAAATATTGAAGTTCGAACATGATCCTTTGAATGGAACATAGCTCTGCCTTGAAAAACATCCAGCACAAATTCTTTCATTGCCCACTTCATCAAGGGACCAGCCTCCTCCTGCTCTGGTCCACCTGACATATTTTTGAAATATGAAGCTGCAAAGTAATCCTAAGTGCCTCGCTGAAAGCTCTGTTGGAGTGCTTAAGAGAGTGAAGTGGTCCTCACACTTTTCAGTGAGTGTGGTGGAAGTGTATTATCATTGGTGGAGAAAAACATACTCTAGCAACTTGATGAATCTACAATAACCTCTATGAACATGTGATTTGAAATGTAAATGGTGGCAGCCAGGTGTTCCCTTACGAAAAAAAAAACATTATGGTTTTTGGTTTATTTATGGTTTTGCAACACCAACCAAAGTAAATGACCATGGTATTTGTTGTAAAACTGTGGTTATTCAAATAGTAATCAATAAGTCAAAAAACATGGTTAGGCCTAGACTTTTAGCATAATAAAACCATGGTTGATTTTCATAAGGGTTGTTCTGGTTGGGTAAAAAACAATGTTAAATGCTCAATGCTAACAATACAATGTAACAGAGTTAAATGGAGAAAATGCTTTACACATTTATTGTTGTTGATGCCAGTCTAATCAAATTTGGTTGTGTTTTTACAAAAAGACAAACGTCCCCATCCTGAAAAACATGAACAAACATATTAAAGGTAAAATAATACAACCCAGATGACATTAAATACAGGTAAATAGGCTAAATATGGGTCAATGAGTTTTGTGCAGCATGAAATCACAAAAACTCAAAAGACAAAATATTAGCAACATAATATTATATGCATACATACATACATATATATTTATAAACATATTCAGACAAAAAAGTGTCATATCCGTTAGTGATATTTACTTTGTTTTTGCAACTTTTTACTGTAATGATATTAGAGACAAGATTGTGTGGTGACTTTCTTAAAAATGACCCTTCACTAGGAGTTTGATCGACAGGCGTTCTGACCAATAAAAGCGCCAAATCTGCTATTTTTGTCCGACAAATAAACCAGACAGGAGTAGACTAACATCGGTGGACTTATACTTAAAAAACGGTGTATTGACACATTTCCGTGGTTGAAACAAGATACCTTCTTATGTTCATTCATGCTTATTTCATGCTATAACTAATAAAGAGGAAGAGATGATCAGTTCACGGTGCCACTTGCTTGCTTGGTGCCAGCAATCTGTCATGACTCATTAAAGAGCTACAAAATGGTTATTATTTTATAAATTTCTCACACAAATTACAAAATTTGAAAGCTGAGACTTTGTTTAATAGATAAAGTAACCTTGTTCTGTCTTGTCTATCGGCGTGTTGTCAGTTTCCTCTTTGCTCCGTGACGAAATTTTCACTACGTGAGAATACGTGTGGCGTGAGCTTGGCATAGCAACAGTAACTAAGGGGCGGGTCTTTGCAAAGGGTCAATTCCAACACCTAGTTTTGAGGCATCTTGTAGCGTCAGCCATCAAACACTATCATTAAGGGCGTTTAAATTAGCAGTTTTTCACAATCCCAATTGCGTGATAAAAAGCCAAGCTACTATTGTCTGCATTTAAACACACATAAAGTCAAGGTGTATCAGAACGACTGGAAAACATTGCAGCTAGCATGTGCGGACATGTTCAGTCTTCTTAGCACTCTAGTACAGTAGGTGACACTGCACAAGCCCGGCAGGTTCTGTTTGGTCAAAATGAAGTATAATAAAATGCCCTGTCGTTCAAGAGCAGGATAAATACATAGTTGAGTATGTGCTTGAGACAGGCTCAATAGTGTCTCTGTACAAACAACAGAGCAACCGATTGTCCTGGTTATTGCCAGTTACTCATCAACAATGGCCCCGCCTGTAAAACCCTGGTCAGGTCAGGACACTTGTCTCTCTAACCCAGATTCTCAGAGGAAGAGACAGGGATCGGAGAAATAGCTACAACATCCCACCCCAATCCCTGAGAGTTTCATGATGTTGCAAAACTGAACGTGTATCATGATGTTGCTTTGAAACCTGCCAAACACACCCTAATTATGTGGGAAGGGTGCAGGTGATTATCTATAAAAGTAAAATATAGTGACATTTAATGTTTTAATATGGCATCTTTATATGCACTATAGAGCTGAGGCCAGTATAGGCTGTCTGTGTTTACTGAAATGAGTCACTGTAGTTTTTTTGTGGCTTCAGTGCAATTCGGGACACTTGCAAGCAGACATTTTACAAAATGCCACAGCCACAGCACATACAAATATATGGAATCTTTGTATTTATTTTCTATAAGATTTTGTTGGTTACATGAGCCAACATCGTAAATATTGACATATTTTAATGTGGTAAGTTTTCTTAAAGAAATGCTTTGCCTAAAATGAAATTTGCTGAAAATGTACTCACCCTCATTCCGTCCAAGATGTAGATGAGTCACTTGCTCAGCAATGGATCCTCTGCAGTGAATAGGTGCCGTCAGAATGAGAGTCCAAATAGATAAAAACATCACAATAGTAATCCACACCACTACAGTCCAGTCCATCAATTAATGTATTTTGATTCGAAAAGCTGTGTGTTTGTAAGAAACTAATCCATCATTAAGACGTTTTCACTTAAAATTGGCCAAAAAGTTCTTAATCCATAATAACATTTCCTTCATCTTGTCTGAATCAGGAGAGAAATATGTGGGGATAAAGCTCGGTTTACAGGTGAAAACAGTCCAAAACAGCTCTAAACAAATATGTGTGTGGGTTCGACAAGCGATGGCCTTTTTCACTGAAGGGAGTGTTTTTATGGAATATGGACTTGTATTTTAGCTGACAGCAATGGTTTGAAGTTAAAAACATCTTAATGATCAATTTGTTTCTTACAAACATGCAGTTTATCACTTCACAAGACATTCATTGATGGACTGGAGTGGTGTGGATTACTTGTGGATTATTGTGATGTTTTTATCAGCTGTTTAAACATTCATTCTGACGGCACCCATTCACTGCAGAGGATCCATTGGTGAGCAAGTGATGGGATGCTGATGATCTTAATGCTGTCATTTTAGTGAATAACAGTGTGGAAAACATGCCATGATTATTTTAATCTTCATTGTATCTTGTGAAACTAATTGTTAATTTGAATACAAAACTAAATATTTCCAGAGCACAAGTGTAAATATCAAGCTATATACCGCATGTTGTCAAAAGCAGAAAAGAAAAATATCTTGTGTAGTACTGTCTATATTGTCCAGTTCAGCGAGACACATTTTCTAAAGTTCTAAACCCGTGGTTTCTTGATATCTCTCTGTTTATGTTAGGCTTTAAATTAACTAATAAAATAGCTTCCCAGAATGCACCATCATGTTCGGCTAACTGACTTATAAAATACACTCAGCATATGAACTAATAAGAGAAGCATGAGGGCCTAATGTTGTCTCGTTTAACTAGGGGATTACTTGCATGAGCAGTTTATCTTTACATAGACATTTGCATTAGAGAAACAGGTGTGTTTATTCAGTTATGTTCAGAGCCGTACAGTGCGACCCAACTATACATATCTTTAGTTAATAAGTAACCCTCGCTGCATTTCTGAGCCACAAAAGGGCATCACAAATCTATCCACTCATAGGCCTGCACTCTGTGTGATTGTTAGCAACAACTGACAAATTAAAAAAATACATTTACACAACATGATCGTAAATGCACAGATCAATGGATCTCATTCATAAAACATAAATAGAAAAAGGTAAACTGTTTGGAATTAAATGCACAATGAACATAAGAATGGTTTTACAAACTGGATTTACATATGAATGGGAAATGTCTTTGAAAATCGCTCTAAGAACAATTGTTCTGTTCATGTGTGTGTGTACATAAAAAAGTCAAATTAGTAATTTAATTCAATATTTTACATTTAATTAAGAATTTCATTTTGTACCCATTCAAATTCAATCAATTTAAATAGGTCTTATGAATGATTTACAGAGAAATAGTGATTGTTTTTTAATACACTTAAGTTTTGAAGTACATTTAAATCATTATGTTTTAATATTTTGTCATGTTTTAAAGAAATGCACTTATTTTGATGTGTTGACTAACATACTAAAGCACATTAAGGTACTTGATTATAATTTGAATATAATTATAATTTTCATATTATTTAAGGTTGATATATTAAATGTACTAAATTCGTAAAATTATCATTACAAACATGTAATCACAAATATATTTAAATACACAACATACAAGTTTTAATAGAAATGACTTTAGCACACTTGCATTTACTTAATTCCTACCTAAATAGGTACAAAAAAGCACTCTAAAGTTCAACTAATTGCATTTAATATAAATTTCAACTATTGTACATTGTCATTTATTTGTAAATAAGATGGCATTAAGGGTCTGAAAGCATAACATTCCTTTTGCACTTAAGTATACTTAAATACTCTTAAGTAGTAGTATGCTAAAGTGTAGCCTATTTCTTTCTCACAAGGGGAAGTCAAGAAAGCGACTCAGTTCAGATGTTAGAAACAATAGCACCACAAAGTAACTGTATGTGTGGACAAACAACACGTGTGTGTGTGGATACAGTGAGAGGACAGGAGCATTTGAGAACGTCCCGAGGGAGAAACATGCACTTGTTCACACTGCCCTCCATCTGCTCTCTGTGAGGACGTCAGAATATGCCATCTTTCAAGCGTGAGGAGCCTGTTGTTCTGTAACTCATGACAAATCATCTGACAGCCTTTTATTAGAGAGGAGAACACCTCTCGTGCGCCTTTGTTCCTTTTCATTATATCGCCTGCTCTCCTATTTAACACCCTCCTTTTGTGTGTGTGTGTGTGTGTGTGTTGCCAAAAGAAACCACACTCTGCCCTGTACTTCAGTCCCCAAAGGACAGTATCATATTATCTGTAGTTTCTCATTTACTGTTGTTTGGTTTCCTTAGATGCAGAGCATCCTGTACCCTGAAAATCTGTCAGGGTGTGCATTATCCTGAACATGACATTCATGCCAACACTTAACACCGAGAAAGACATCAGTCTCGGGCTCCGTTCCAAAAGCTAACTCCCTCATTTTGCTGTTAGCATGTTCCTAAGCTAACAACATAAAACTCTAATAAGAACAAACCATTTGTCACACACAAATATTGTGTAAAAATACTACATTTATAATTAGACTAAACTGCTTTAAAATAAATAAAAAAACTGTACTTGTTTCACAGGACACCAAGGACGAGGAAGATGCGGGTAAATAAACTTTTAAACTTTAATAGTGTAAGCACGATCTCATAGCATAATAAGGGTCTGAGAAAAACCAACTGAGATGGATAATGTAGAGTAGGCTAGGTGACAGTCTTAGCTGAAGTTCCAGGTCCCAGTCAACAGTCCAATAATCCTCAGAGGATAAACAAGGTCGAAGGAGCACAGGAACGAGTCTATGGTCCTAAGGACTGAAGGAGAGAACAGAGGGTAAGTAACCTTGATACCAGCTGATGATCTAGAGGGCTGAGTCCCATACCCTCTCACCCTCTCGGAACCAAAAATCCCCGGATGGTACTTCGGACAGCTCTCCGGTCCACGGGAATAGTGGTGGTTGGAAGCTGAGTATACACTGAAATGGAGTGAGTCCGGTGGACTCCTGACGATGATAATTTTGTGCATACTCGGCCCAAGGAAGGTATTGGCTCCAGCTGTTCTGGTGGTTGTGACAGTAGGCCCTGAGGTAGCGCCCGACCTCTTGGATGTTCCGCTCAGTCTGGCCATTCGTCTGCGGGTGGCATCCGGAGGACAAACTAACCGACACTCCTAAAAATCGGAAGAATTGGCGCCATACCCTGGAGATGAATTGAGGCCCTCTATCTGACACTATGTCCTCTGGAATGCCAAAGTGTCGGAAGACGTTGTTGAAGAGGCCTCTGCTGTTTCAAGGGCTGTAGGTAGATCTTTGAGCGGGATGAGTTTGCAGGCCTTGGAGAATCGGACGACCGCCACGAGGATGGTGGTGAAGCCGTTGGAAGCAGGTAAATCGGTGGCAAAGTCAACCCCTAGGTGGGACCAGGGTCGGCGCAGAATAGGCAGAGGTACCAGTTTGCCCTCAGGCAGACGACGGTGTGTCGAGATAATGGCACAGACAGAGCATCCCTTTACAAACCGGGCGACGTCCTGGGCCATGTTGGGCCACCAATATCTTCCTTCGAGGAGTGAGAGGGTTCGCTGCCTGCCTGGGTGAGCGGATCCCGGAGACGCATGTACCGAGTCCAGAAGGGAAATTCTTAAGGATGTGGGTACGTATATTCTACCTTCTGGACCACCCGGCGGAGCGGGTTCCTCTTCGGGGGCGGAACGAATGTCGTCGTCGAGAGACCAGGTGATAGGACATACGAATAAGTCTAGAGGGAGTACCGGTTCAAGTTCTTCAGGCAGAGGGTCAGGTGAGTGGATTCTGGATAAGGCGCCTGCTTTAGTATGTCCGGGGCGGTAGGTGACGCTGATGTTGAATCGGGTGAAGAATAATGCCTATCAGGCTTGTCTGGGGATTAAACGTTTCGCTTCTCTGAGGTACTGTAAGTTCTTATGATCAGTAATGACTTCAAATGGGTGACTTGCTCCCTCCAGCCAGTGCCATCACTCTTCGAGGGCCAGCTTCTGCTCCAGGGCTATTGCTTTTTTAAGAAAAAGACACATCGCGGTGGACTGCAGATATCATAGGGGCTCACCTCTGCTCCATAACACTGGGGATTGCTTTTTTAACTCCAAGGGAAAAAGACACATGGATGGACTCCACAAGGGGGCTCACCTCTTCGGCTTTGTGGGGTCTGGGGGATAGGAGAGCTGGAGCAGTGCAGAAGGAGGCTAACTCCAAGGGAGGAAGCGTCCACTTCCACAAGCCCATTTGGCTTTGTGGGGTCTGGAGGGAGGAGAGCTGGAGCAGTGCAGAAGGAGGCTTTCAGTTTCTGTAAGGCTTCGACCGCATCCGGTGTCCAACAGAGACATTTCGGTTTCTGGCGTTAGTGAAGCTGAGAGTTCATTGTAACCACAGATAAATCTTCGGTAGAAGTTCGCGAACCCCAGGAAGCGTCGCAGATCCTTGATGGTAAGAGGTTGTGGCCAATTCTTCACGGCTTCCACTTTGGTACGATCCATCTGGATACCCTCCGGGGTGATAACCTAGCCGAGGAACTGGATGGTAGATTGGTGGAATTCACATTTCTCTAGCTTCAGATATAGATGACATTGATGAAGCTGGCTGAGTACTTGTTGTACATGGTTAATATGGTCAGAGAGTTTGGAGGAGTAAATGAGGATGCCATCGATGTAGATAATAATGGATTTGTGTAGTATGTCCCGAAAGATCTCGTTCATGAAGTTTTGAAAGACTGGAGGTGAATTGGAAAGCCCATACGGCATGACCTGATATTCGTAGTTTCCAGATGGAGTAATGAATAACAGTTTTCCACTCATCTCCCTGACGGATGCAGATAAGGTTGTAGGCACTGCAAAGGTCTACCTTAGAGAAAAGGTGTGCTCCACGCAGTTCTCCGAGGGCCGCTGGTACCAAAGATAGGGGGTAAGCAAACTTTACCATTTGGGAGTTGAGACCATGATAGTCAATACATGGTCGAAGTTGAGTTCCATAGAGATTCCACCCACTGATGAGCCCTTCCGGACAGCAGAGAAATTATGAAGGATACCTTCGCGCGATCTCCGGAAAACTGGTGGGGAAGCATTTCAAAGTACAATTGGCATTGCAACAGAAAACCATTACACTCTGACACCTCACCCGAATATACTGCTGCTTTGGCCACGGGACAGGCAGAGGCAGATGAAGTGACTGATGGCTGAAGTTCAGCATGAAGTGAAGTGATGAGTTCTGAGAATGGATCCGGTTTGGTTGGGTTTCTGGTCTCCATAACGTTTCCTTTGCTTTCTACTTTTAATAAGGGGCTGGTATTCTGTCACAGGACACCAAGGATAAGGACAAGGAAGATTCAGGTAAGGTAAACTTCTCTTTAATAGTGTAAGCACGATCTCATAGCATAATAAGGGTCTGAGAAAAAACAACTGAGATGAACAATGTAGAGTAGGCTAGGTGACAGTCTTAGCTGAAGTTCCAGGTCTCAGTCCACAGTTAAATAATCCTCAGAGGATAAACGAGGTCGAAGGAGCACAGGAACGAGTCTATGGTCCTAAGGGCTGAAGGCGAGAACACAGGGTAAGTCACCTTGATACCAGCCGATGATCTAGAGGGGTAAGTGTGCTCTTATAGTGCGCTGGTAATTGAGGGCAGGTGCAGGTGCTCAATACTCCAGTGATTGAGGGCGTGGCTGAGTGGCGAGCGGTGACTTTTTTAACCGGGTATGCTGAGTGCTAAGATTAAGGACACACTCAAAGAGGAAAACACTGTGGCAGGTGTCGATTTAAAAGTATGCACATTCCTACCTTAGGCTATTTGTAAATGAAATTACTCTCCAATCCTTCTTCTTTTGTTTCAGGTTTATCCATAGTTATTCGAATGCTAGAAAACAGCTGATTTTCCAAGTAAAAACTGCCAAATAACGTTTACACGTAGATACGTCTCTGCATCAACTGAAAGAAAAAAAAATGTGTCATTTATTTTTATTCCTAGTGAATAGGAGTTAAAACTCCCACCCGGATGACAATAATAGACCATCCAAAATACCCCCAAAAATGTAATAAATAAAAATAATAATATCTTTAAAATATTGTCAAGTAACGTTGCAAACAACAATAAAATCACAGAAGGACCTTAACTGTAAGCGACACAAGTATATGGAAAACAAAGTTTTTTTCCATTTTTTTCCTGATGTTTGTAATAATTTAAAACTTTGTATACATTTTTATAAAACATTTTTTTTACTACTTAGGCATGTTGACAATAACGTCTTCAACATTGTCTATGACCATATGTTTTTAGTGGATGTTCAAAATTTGCTTTGCTCGAGAAAGCATGAAAAATACAGTTATGATGTTTTTTTTTATATATGATTTCGTCGGGTTAGTTTTGCATCAAACACAATGTAATTTTCGGCAATCGAGATCTGGCAGCAACAGTGCATTTTTCCGCTTGGGCGAGCACTTCGCGGACAGCTTACCTCGAGCATGAAATCACGCGCATACCAGCAGTGTTGGGGGTAACGCATTACAAGTAAAGTAATAACGTAACAAATTACTTTTTAATTTACTAGAAAATATAAAAAAACGCCAGTTACTTTTTGTCCATTTATTGACTGACAGTGCGCTGTGTGAACATGATCTTACTGTAGTTCTAATCTAGACTAAATGTGAATGTGTATTAATTCATCCCACTCGCAAAAAACAGATTCAGTATTCATAAAAAATTAATTAAACAGTGAAATGCAAACTCAGAATATGACGCAAACCTGCAATAATTAAATGTGTTAAACAACACAAATATATCTAATCTCATTTTATTAACCAATGTGTTTGCTGCTGACCTTTGATGATCCAGTTTAACCATACTAATAAGCAAAAATTACTTTAGATAAACTAACAATTGTGCTTCGTTGTTTTTTGTTTTTTTTATTGCTGAAGAGTGTTGAACCTTCTTTTTCTGCGTTCTACTGTACAGACGTGAATTTACTCTTCCTTCAGCCTGAGGTTTATTCATTACACTTTTGGGTGTGAAAGGGCTTTTACATTTTTTATAAATATAACTTCTTGTATTAAAAACAAACAATCAAGCCCTGCTCATATTTAAAAAGTAACGCGAAAGTAATGCAAAAGTAATGTAACGCATTACTTTCCATAAAAAGTAACTAAGTAACATAATTAGTTACTTTTTTAGGGAGTAACGCAATATTGTAATGCATTACTTTTAAAAGTAACTTTCCCCAACACTGCATACCAGCAAATCACTGAGAACGCGCTACAATCCGGAGGAGTCATGGCAACAGAGCGGAGGCGCCAACGCTGCAGAGAATCCGCTCACCCGGAAGCTTCCATCACTGACATAGATTTACAGAAAATTACCGCTGTTTTTCATAAATAATTTTACGTACTTTTTCCCAATGCTTTATTAAGTTTTAAGTTACATCTCAAATTATAAGGTATCAACTTATAATCATGTTTATATTAATTAGCCCGTGAACTCATTCTCTCAGACGCAATTCGCAGCTTATATGGACGGAACGAAACTGATATATACACCTGCATGTATATATTTAATAAAAATATGTTGTATATATTTATATATACACTGAACAAAATTATAAACGCAACACTTTTGTTTTTGCCCCTATTTTTCATGAGCTGAACTCAAAGATCAAAAACATTTTCTATGTACACAAAAGGCCTATTTCTATCAAATATCATTCACAAATCTGTCTAAATCTGTGTTAGTGAGCAATTATCCTTTGCCGAGATAATCCATCCACCTCACAGGTGTGGCATATCAAGATGCTGATTAGACAGCATGATTATTGCACAAGTGTGCCTTAGGCTGGCCACAATAAAAGGCCACACTAAAATGTGCAGTTTTACTGTATTGAGGGGGGTCCGAAAACCAGTCAGTATCTGGTGTGACCACCATTTGCCTCACGCAGTGCAACACATCTCCTTCGCATAGAGTTGATCAGGTTGTTGATTGTGGCCTGTGGAATGTTGGTTCACTCCTCTTCAATGGCTGTGCGAAGTTGCTGGATATTGGCAGGAACAGGAACACGCTGTTGTATACGCCAATCCAGAGCATCCCAAACATGCTCAATGGGTGACATGTCCGGTGAGTATGCTGGCCATGCAAGAACTGGGATGTTTTCAGCTTCCAGGAATTGTGTACAGATCCTTGCAACATGGGGCCGTGCATTATCATGCTGCAACATGAGGTGATGGTCGTGGATGAATGGCACAACAATGGGCCTCAGGATCTCTTCACGGTATCTCTGTACATTCAAAATGCCATCAATAAAATGCACCCGTGTTCGTTGTTCATAACATATGCCTGCCCATACCATAACCCCACCGCCACCATGGGCCACTCGATCAACAAGGTTGACATCAGCAAACCGCTCACCCACATGACGCCATACACGCTGTCTGCCATCTGCCCTGTACAGTGAAAACCGGGATTCATCCGTGAAGAGAACACCTCTCCAAAGTGCCAGACGTCATCGAATGTGAGCATTTGCCCACTCAAGTCGGTTACGATGACGAACTTCAGTCAGGTTGAGACCCCGATGAGGACGACGAGCATGCAGATGAGCTTCCCTGAGATGGTTTCTGACAGTTTGTGCAGAAATTCTTTGGTTATGCAAACCGATTGTTGCAGCAGCTATCCGGGTGGCTGGTCTCAGACGATCTTGGAGGTGAAGATGCTGGATGTGGAGTCCTGGGCTGGTGTGGTTACACGTGGTCTGTGGTTGTGAGGCCGGTTGGATGTACTGCCAAATTCTCTGAAACGCCTTTGGAGACGGCTTATGGTAGAGAAATGAACATTCAATTCACGGGCAACAGCTCTGGTGGACATTCCTGCAGTCAGTATACCAATTGCACGCTCCCTCAAAACTTGCGACATCTGTGGCATTGTGCTGTGTGATAAAACTGCACATTTTAGAGTGGCCTTTTATTGTGGCCAGCCTAAGGCACACCTGTGCAATAATCATTCTGTCTAATCAGCATCTTGATATGCCACACCTGTGAGGTGGATGGATTATCTCGGCAAAGGACAAGTGCTCACTAACACAGATTTAGACATATTTGTGAATTATATTTGATAGAAATAGGCCTTTTGTGTACATAGAAAATGTTTTTGATCTTTGAGTTCAGCTCGTGAAAAATGGGGGCAAAAACAAAAGTGTTGCGTTTATAATTTTGTTCAGTATAATATCAAATATAAGACTATAAATATATAAATGTATATGCATGTAAATATTGTCAAAATATATACTGTATGTGTTTGTGTGTGTGTTTATATATACAGTATATAATAAATATACACAGTACACATACATATATTATGTAAACAAAAACTTTTATTTTGGATGCAATTAATCATGATTAATCGTTTGACAGCACTAATAAAAAATACAATAGACATAATTATTAAATTACGCATAAAGATGTACTTAATTCTTACATAAGTGGGTCAAAAAGAACTCTTACTCCAAGTTCAAATAACTGCATTAAATATGAATTTAAACTATAGTAGATTTTAAATAAAATGAATATGCACTTAAGTGTCTATATTTCAGTTCACACTTAAGTATATTAAGTGTTTGTTTTTGTTTGTTTGGTTTTTGTTTTGATTTGTAGAAGCATCTAACAAAAAAATTGACACTTAAGCAAGACAGAAAAAAAAAGTTCTCCAAAAGGTTGTAGCATGACACTATCCCTTTAAGGCCCGAGGAGCTTCGCCACAGTGGCTCAATTCACAAGCTTCTCTTGGGCATGAGGCCAGTTGTTGGGAAGGCTGTCAGAGAGAGCAGGCCAGCCAGGAGATCCATTTGTCTAGACTGCCATAATCAGGCAGGGAGAGGGGTATAGAGCACAAATCTGGACCCCTCGGGTCAGGAGGAGATGTATGCCAGGCCACTGAACTCTAACACCCTACTTCAGGCTCATAATTAAAGATAAAGATGCAGTCGGGTTTCCAACACTTGGCAGCCAGCCCACATACTTGTGAGTATAGGGACAGGAAATGGAGAGGTTCAATTAGTGCACACTTTAGATGGAGCTGTTGATGCACGGGAGGCCCTCAAAGGGCACACATACATTTAAACATTATATATGATTAAAAGTTGTGTTCATTTATTGTGTGGTCAATATAAAGTGAGGAAAAGTTTTAAAGGGTAAATGCACTGTATTAATTAGCATACATCATTTTATAATGCATGCATTATGCTGGCCAGTAATAGAAAAGTGCTTCAGTTTGCACTATAATGTTGTGTCATATTTAAAATATATCAGAACCATAGGTTGAATGAACTGATTTTCTCAGCACTGCAACAAATGCTGCAATACTTCTCCCTCTTGTGGCATATATTGGTAACTACACACAGAAACAATAAAATATAAAATAAAATAAATAAATAAAATAAAATAATCAAAGCTATACATATAAACCTGATACTGTACACCATTAAAATATACATTTTCTCGTGCTTTTGCAAGAATTATGATAGTGGAAATAATGTTATGAAATGAATGTTCTAAATATGAAATAGAAACATGAAATAATGAATAAAGATAGGATATGAGATCAGAATGGATCTAGCCCAAACCACAAATCAGTCCCCAAAAATGTGTATAAATAAATGAATTTGTATTTAGACACAGTGTGTAGTATTGTTTATATTTTATTATGAGCGATTCCACGTGAGACCTACACAAACAAAAAGTGGAGTAGACAAATTTGCACTCATATATTGCTAGTAAATTTCACAAACAATTATAAGAGAAATAGCAAGTAACGGTACATTTTGAAGTAGAAAAAAAACTAAAAGTATTTTTTGTAATCTTTAAAAAAGTATTTTTTATTTTTTTATTTGTTTAAATTTTATAAATTACATTTCTGGACATTATTTAAAATATTTAGGATCTATTATTTTACTATTACAAATCTATTTTCAAAAGGGTTTTTTAATTCTTGAAATGCACATTGCTTTATTCCTTTCGGTACAAAACTCTGACTCCTAAAATAGTGTAAACAATTATAAATAATACAATTATCAGAATAAAATAAAATAAATCACTGTCATGCTAATGTGACATAAATAAATCAATGGCTTTTAAAGATTAAATGATAATGTATTTTGCTACTATATATTCCTGTATTTAATTAATACAGCATTATTTTAATGATACGTACCTATGTATGAGCTTTATGCAGCAAATCCCCCAAAGAGACATGTGGTTCCCCTCTAATTCGGATGACAATCCTATTAAATCGTCCAGTGGGGCTTTGCAGGTGGATGGGTTAGACCTCCAATGGTTTTGTAATGGTTTGTCTCCCATTGACAGATGGTGCACTAAAGCTAAATGCATGCTGGGAAACAGCACTCTCATCTTATTGGCCTTTTAAGACGACCAGTAAAACCCGACTTGTATGTTTTCAAGTGCAAAAGACATAGGCAACATGTACCATGTCATAGGCCACATAAATTAAAGAAAAGGAGAAAAAAAGTTAATAATTATCAGTTGCAATATTTTTGATGCATGCTTCGATGAACACTGAGATTATAGTTTTTTTGGATTCAATTGACTGATTGAGCTTTGGAGATTTAATTAGAGAAGAATTGCGAGGTTTTGCGATCTTCACTTGATGCCTCTGCAGAAAGACATCTTACTGGAGGTTTGGACTGAAGACAGGTGAGCAGTGCTTTACTACAAATATTGTAATAAACACATCTTCTTTGCTAATCATGCTGATTTATCTCTTAGCCTTCCTAACAATGACTCCAAAAGGTCAGTACAGGTGAGTTATACATCAAGTGTAGTGTGTTTGCACAAGTTTGTGCATGTCTCAATCTGTCTCCATTCTCCTGCTTTAATGTGGGTCGAAACGTCTGAGGACACACTTTTTTCCCAATTAAACTCCCAATGAATAACATTCTTGGATAAATAAAAAGTTTTTAAATAAATGTCTCAGATATGAATATTTCAGCTCTTCCACTAAAGGTGAAGAGGCTCTTTGGATCAACCGTTTTTACACAAACTGTGTTTCTGTTGCTAAGATATTACGAAAATCTTGTTTATTTTTTAAAATAAAATTTTAATTAATAATCTGTATAATTTCAGATAAAAAGGTACAAAACTAACTGGGTTGATACCCTTTCAAGAGGTGTAACTTTAGGTATTAATGTGTACTTTTAAAGTACTAATGTGTATTTTTGAGGTGCCATTTGGGGGTCAGTAAGGTGCCTTTTAACATTTGTACCTAATGCTCTCAGAAAAAAGGTACAAAAGCTGTGTCTATGACAGTACCTACCATGGAGGTACTGATATGTAGACTTTAGCTACTAATATGTAACTTTGAGGTACTAATATGCACCCTTTAGGGGTAAATAAGGTACTTTTGAAAGTGTATTACACCATTGACAGCTTTTTTATCTGAGAGCGTAATGAAGGAAATTCATTCTGCAGTCGTGTTTATTGTGTCGGTAGATGGTACATTCCTCTTGAGTTGTTTTGGTTGCTCCTGAGGCAGATGGGCTTTACACCGAATCCTATTATCAACTTCTCTGGACTAAACTAGCCTTCATAATCAGCCACACTGATGCCCTCAGCACGCTCTCATTTAAACACACATGACAGCTTCATCTGCTCTCTTGTCTGGACTTTTACTGTTGAACCAATGTCATCTCAATAACCATGTCTTCAGAGAAGGTACATCTTAGCTGTCATGTCTTAGAGCTGAAAACAGCTTCTAGCTTCTAAACGCAGTTATAAATGTCTTAAATCAATATAATACTGGATGTTTTAGGCAGTAAAAGTTTTATAATTTTATACCAGGCATACATACTGTAGCTCTATGATCTAGAAGGTACTGAACAAGTCTAGGTTTGTCATAAGAAGTTAATGCAAGTCTGTTTGATTGATTAGGGTTTTGTCAACACTCGTGTCTGTTTGTTATCTGCAGGATATAACATGCAGTAGGTTATGATTTACATAGTTCTCAAGAGCCTTATAACAAGTTTATCTGCCAATATGTATATTTTAAGATGGCAGGGAACAATTCACCTTAAAGACGCATTCTGCCTCAATGCTTCAAGATCTAATCCATGAATCTACCCATAACCTATACAATCTATCACATTTCCTTAAAGGAAAGCCAATTAATTTGAATTTGTCAATATTTTATGCCAACTTTAGTGTTAGTGGATTTAGTGGATTCAAGCTGTTTTGAAATATATATTTTTTATTTGTAAATAAATTACCTATTAGGCAATAGATTTGGGCACTGGATTAAAAAGCAAAGCATTTAGCCTTTAAGATAGGTATAGTTCATAGTCTAGGCGTTGTGCAATATCTTGATTGACTGAACTGACTCTTTGATCATCAAGTTAATTGTATTTTCCTGCCAGCAAAATTTAGAAAGCCTTTAGAAAAGGCTTTTGTAATATTGGCAGCAAATGGATTGAGTTGGCTCTTGTTGTTCTATAGTTCCTGGTACCTCTTTATTGGTTAAAATGTCAGGTTAAAATTAAAGTAATAAATACAAATCTGCAAGAATTTAATAAATAAAGCCATATTTAACGAATAAAATAATCTATACAATTATTTCTCAATGTCAAACTTAAAAAAAAAATTAAGTAATTAAGAACAGGCTTTTGAACAGGTTTTCATGTTTAATATTTTTAAATGTTTGTTTTTCAAAAACAGGAAAAAAAATGTTGCATCTGTTTCCTTTTCCCTGTACTGTTTATGCTGTTATATTTTAACCATAAAGGGAGGAGAAAATGAGAAAGAATATGTCAGAGGGTTGACAAGGTTTGATCAAGGCCACTGGAGCATGACACTGAAACTCATTGACCCAAAATATGTTTTCCTTGAGGAGACATGGCTAAAATTATGAAAAGTGCTTAAACATTAACTTTAATTAAAAACTATCCAGTCAATATTTCTCAGCCAGCCAAGCAGATGCTTTTGGATGCTTCTGTCATACAGAATCTCACTTGAATCTACTGTGGCTAATTGTCTATGAAGGGGTTTTCCATAACATTCAGCAAATAAAATCCCCATGGCGGCAGTAATCAAGGATCCCACTGTTTTTGCTCTTTGTTAAAGTGAGGTCTATAAATACACATTTAAGATCGGAACTAATCAGATTATATGCTCCCCACTCCGTGCAGTACAGAAGCAGGCTGTGATTTCTGGCCTATATTGTGTAAGAATTAGACTTTCTCCATATCCTTAACCTAGTCTTGCCTCCCTCTGCGTTCTGTGCATAATGAGGTCACGTCTTAAACCAGTGTGCCACATCCAGTCAAACAGATTTAACTTCCTTTGTTTGAGCAGTGTTTGAATGTACAGACATTTTGACTGATTATTTGCCTTAAGAAAGGTGTAAACATGATTATTACATTGAAAAGATGCATTGCCAAAAATTATTTATTGAAAGTTGCTTGATGAACAGCTTAAATAATAAACTCACGTTTTAAAGTGACCCTATTATGGGTTATGAAAGGTTCATATTTTGATTTTGGGAGTCCCCAACAACAGGTTGACATGCATGAAAACTCAAAAAAACATTTAAATTTTCTTATAATATGCATTTATATTTACCTTATTTGCTCACCCTGTTAAAAAAACAGCATATGCTGGTTAGGTAGGTTTTGAAGCATGGATGCTGGTTTTGAGCTGGTTTAATCTGGTCCTTAGCTGGACATGAGTTGGTTTAAGCTGGTCCTTAGCTCGTCATGAGCTGGATTAAGCTGGTCATGTGCTGGTCCTATGCTGGTCCTAAGCAACTAGATCCTGCTCAGGACCAGCTCAGGGCCAGCACATGGCCAGCTCAAACCAACACATGACCAGCTAAGGACCAGCTTAAACCGGCTCAAACCAGCATCCATGCTTCAAAACCTACCTAACCAGCACATGCTGTTTTTTTTTCAACAGGGCAACGACTCCCAAACGATATGCTCAACGATTCTTTTTTCCATATCCCTCCTTTGAGTGACGCTAATCTGCAGTGATTGGTCAATTTCATTTAAAGCAGTGTTTGTAAGCTTTTAACGCTCCAAAAGCAGCACCTAGTGGCAAAGAATGAATTTGGCTTTTCATTCACACCAACGTGAAAATCAAGTTCCCAATCGATACTCCACTTCGTACTGCATCTTGTTAAAGACGTTACAGGAAAAGCCTTTTTTCCTTTTGACTAAAGTCTTATTCAATCATCCCGCAGTGAAACTGCACGGCCATTGGTTCGTGCAGTGTGTTAAAAACTAACCAATGGCTCGGCAGCAGAGCTGCATGAGCCCATGGCGACGGAGCCCGCCAGAATGGGCAGAGCCATCTGGCTATATAAGTGGCAATTTCGCCATAGGAATCTCAGATGTCTTTTTCTTCAGCGACGACAACGACTTCGTCTCTACTGCTCCAGGAAGCCTGCTCGCCGTTGAAATGCCTCGCAGCTGAAACCAGCGACCTCTGCTCAGGCAGCAGTGCAGCAGTTCCGCTCCTGCTCCCCTGCAGCCATCCGGCTAAAGAAGCAAACGGCTTTGTTGCAAATGCCGCGCCGTTACTGCGGTTTGTGCAGGTCCCCCCTGCCACAGTGAGTGCGTTTCCTGTTTGGGGAAATCCCATGCAGATGCCACGCTCACTGGATCTGATTGTTCTCAATGCGAGAACATCAGTCTCGCCTCTCTGTGCTCGCGGATAGTTTTCTTTTCAGAGAGCGACTCCGCCCCTTGCGCCCTCCCGTTTTCTTCCTCGCAGAAACCTGTGAGGAAAAAACAACGGGGCAGAGGATCTCAGCGCATGGCTGAGAGCGAGCTCACGTCGGCTCAGAGCCTGTGTGCCTTGCTCTCGCCACACAGAGAGGTTTATCCTGTCCTCTTTTCCCAGCCCAACCAGCGTCCCTCTGCAAGCGCGAGCGATCTGGTCTCGTTTGGGGGGAGTGACGAAGAGCTGAATGATGACAGCATGTCATTAGCAGCTTCGGACGCAGAGGAGCTGTCGAGCTCGGTAGCTGACCCCCGCCCTCCTGCCTCCTGCCTCCTGCCGCCAAAGCCGTATTGGATGCCGAACTTCTCCGCATCATCTCAAAGGTGGTGGAGGAGCTGCGTCTGGAGTGGTCTCCACCGGAAGAGCTATCTCGCAGCCATCTGGATGACTGTTTCCTGCCGGGGCGCCGTCAGACCCCTCGTCAACGATCCTCGCCGTTCTTCCCTGAAGTTCACGATGAGCTCACGTCGTCATGACGCTGAAGAAAAGGGGTACGAGAAGATGCCTCCTCTAGACGAGTCAGAGGCCACGCATCTCTGACCGCCGTCTGCTATCGGCTGGAAGGCAAAGGCCGCCCACCCGTCTAAGCTGTGCAGGACCACTACAGCGCTCACTGGACGCTCTTATGCTTCGGCTGGACAGGTGGCTTCAGCGCTCCACTGTGGCGGTCCTCCAGGTCTTTCAGGCCAAACTCCTCTCTTCCATGGAGAAGTCTGAGCCTGATCCTGCGACTCTCAGGGAGCTGAGAAATGCTAAAGACCTGGCACTGCGCGCCACAAAGACTACCGCCCAGGCGATCGGGAGGTCCATGGCCAGCCTAGTGGTGCCCGAGCACCACCTCTGGTTCATGCTGATGGAAATCAAGGACGCAGACAAGGTTCCCTCCCTTAATGCCCCGATTTTCCCCAGCGGCCTCTTTGGACCAGCAGTCGAATGGTTTGCTAAATGCTTCACTGAGGCACAGAAGTCGTGCGACACTTCCTCCCCAAGTGCTCCAGCTACGTAGCTGCTTCCAGTTGCCCTATACCAACTCAGCAACCAGTGAAGCCTGCCACCCCTGTGGCTCAGCCTGCCAAGACACCGTTCAGCTATATGCCACTCCCTTCCTAAGCATCAGTGCCCCCGACCTAAGAAAGCATTGGACCCAGCACCTCCGGCGTCTTCCTGATCTGCAGAATAGGAGAGGAGGGGGCCAAGTCCCGCCACGGCCGGACCACCCCCCCAAACAGCCTCCCTGGAGCCTCTTGTCACCCCATTCAGCACCGGGTGCGGAGAGAGATGTGTTTGTTGCGAATATAGGGCCCGTACAAAAGTCCAAGCAACCACCTGCTGTTATAGTGGGAAAAATAAAACACAAACGTTCTCAAAGAGAGAGCAAACTTCCTCTTCCATGTCTCACGAGTGCCCTGCCCCCATGCAGCAGGCCACTCGAGTTTATCCAACCCCTCGCCGTGCGGGCTGAGGCTTGGCAGATCATCCCCGGAGTGTCAGAGTGGATTATGGGGATAATAAAACAAGGTTATTCACTCCAATTCGCTCGAAGACCCCTGCGCTTCAGCGGCGAGGTCTCCACCTCAGTGCAAATCGAGAATGCTCCACGTTCTACGCTCAGAGGTGATGATTCTGCTGGAAAAAGGAGCAATAGAAATAGAGATAGTCCCCCATAACAGATGATTCTTGAGATTTGCCTTCGAGGGAGTGGCTTATCAGTACACGGTCCTTCCCTTTGGACTGTCTCTGGCCCCCCGCACTTTTAAGAATTGCATGCATGGACGCAGCTCTTTCTCCTCTGAGACAGATGGGAGTCCGCATTCTCAACTACCTCGATGACTGGCTCATTCTGGCCCAGTCAGAGGTGGAGCTTTTATCACACAGAACCCTCCTCCTCAGCCACCTAGAGCGCCTGGGACTCAGGGTCAACTTCGCCAAGAGCACACTGTCTCCCAGTCAACGAATACCATTCTCGAACAGTTCTCGACTCGACTCAAATGAGAGCCATAGTCACACCAGAACGTGCTTTGTCCATGCGAGAACTCGCGGCCTACTTCAAGGTCGGTGCCACTTGCCCTCTCAAGATGTTTCAATGAATGCTGGGCCTCACCAAGCGTTGCCAGCGCTAAAGTTTGGTGAAAACCTGTCTACCTCTGACTTATCGGTGGTTCTATCCTTACTGCAAGAATTGCTGGATAAAGGACGTTCCCCGTCCACACTCAAAGTCTATGTAGCAGCTATAGCGGCCTCACATGCCCCTATAGCAGGAAAATAGGTTGTTTACAAACACGTGATTCTGATGACATGTGAAATGCAACTGAAGGTCAGGAAGTGATTTTTTCTCCATAGGAATCAGTAGCAGAAACTCAAGATGCCTGTGTTTTGCGTTGTTTATGTATGCTCAAATCAGTCAAATGGAGAAAACACAAGGACCTTTTATCGTGTATGAAAATATGTTGTTCATAAGGGGGGTAAAGTAAAGAAATTGACTGAAAAATGCAGGAAAAAGTAGCTTGTAAACCTGCGTCTGCAGTCGGGAGAAGACGATCGGATGATGCTCTTCGGGAAAGATTATCCAGGCCGGGCGTGACCTCTTTGAGTTTAGCCCGCTTTAGCCTTGGAGTTATAATTATGCTTCCCTTGAGCATATGCTTGAGGATGTATAAATTTAGTCGTTCCTCTATCAGCATGGCGTGATTGAACTGTGTTCCCGTAGCATCTTTAACAAGACGAAGTACGGAGTGGAGTATCGAAAGGGTTACTATCGTAACCTCGGTCCCCTGAGATACGGAACGAGTACTGCGTACTTGCCATGCTGGATAGCTGCACGACTCAGTCGTCCCTTCAGTCGAAGAAACCTGAGTTTCCTATTGCCAAACGGCCGCTTGTATATCTAGATGGCTCTGCCCATTCTGGTGGCCTCTAGCAGGCTCTGTCATCATAGGCTTGTGCAGCTCCGCTGCAGAGCCATTGGTTCGTTTTTAACACACTGCACAAACCAATGGCCATGCAGTTTCACTGCATGATTGAATAGTGCTTCAGTCAGAAGGAAAAAAAGGCTTTTCCTGTAGCGTCTTTAACAAGACGCAATACTCGTTCCGTAACTCAGGGAACCGAGGTTACGACAGTAACCGGGTACGTTTTTCCAGGTCTGCATGTGCAACAAGTGGACGGGCAATATGCTAATGGTTCATGTTGATGTCAACATGAAACGACTCTTTCTTTTGAGAGACAATAACTTTATACACGGTGCACTTTCAGATTGAAAACTTTGCAGGAGGTTTTCACTCACTTAGAGCTGTGTTACACACTGCATGAAAGGTCATTTAAAAAAATCCTTAACAGGGGCATTTAAGTCATGCACTTTTCTAATGTATTCTGTACATCATTTTGCTTGCTTTCATTGATGTGTGGCAATGGGTAAGTTCAAAACTTCTGCTTAAATTTACACAACCATCACAAAAATCTACAAAGAAAACCTTGAAATGTAAATGCCATTCATTGTCTTCATTTACAGTGTAGAAGACAAAAAAGAAGAAGCCGGAGGCAGATTCTGGAAAGGCCAACGGAGCTGAAGCCAAACCTAAAAAGAGCAAAGCTAAAAAGAGTGAAGAGTTGTCAGGCGAAGAGGACAGTACGCCCTCAAAGAGTCAGTTTGATGCATCTCAAACATGAAATTAACAACGATTGGGACTTCATTTTATAGGATTTTGATTATTTGGATGCTACTTATGAAATTAAATAAACAATGGTTACATAGACACTGAATTTCCATATGTTCAAGTTTGTGCTCAGAGATATACAGTGGCTTCACATAAATGTGTGAACATCACTGTATTAGATTACAAAAAGCAAACCATGACAGAAAAAGAAGTTTGTCACTTTTGAAATGGATGTTAGTTCACAGTTAATGTGATGAACTACACCTGTGGTTACATGTTGATCAGTCATTGATCATCAGTCAATTGTCAAAGTGCACTGATAGAGTCATAAAACTTTTTGGGGTCAGTGTCATACTGGAATGCTCCGTGATGGGTTAAAACAAATGTTACTTTTTTATTTCTCAAGCAGAGAGCAAAGAGGTAAAAAAGAAGAAAACCGAGAAGGACAAAGAAGAGGCAACAGAGAAGAACATAAAAAAGAAGCCCAAGTGTACTCCTAAGAAGAAGAAAGGTATATGTGATTTGTAATAATCAACTGGGACAGATAAATATTTTAATAAACATGAGGTTCCATACATCCATTTTTAAATCAGTGGTGCTATAGAGTTGCAGTGATGCTATACCAGCATCTTGGGTCATACAAAATGAATGAAGCGGCATATTTTCCCTTAATAATGCATGAAATATTTTAACTGGATATTTAATAGAAGATACTGTAGGCCTATAGTGTCTCACACACCCAATCATTCATAGGTGCATTGGATAAAAGTGAAAAAATGTATGAATCCTAAACACTTCTCAAACTTGCATCATTATGAAATTATTAGCAACGTTTCAATCAATTATGAAATTATTAGCAACGTTTCAACGGTCAATCAATCTGTCAGGGTTCTGTCACTTCGGTCTAGTGTTATTCATGGTTTTGTGACAGAGCCCTGACACTCCCGTCATGTCCTGTTTTCATGTGAGTGCGCAGCTTCGAGTGTGCTCGAGCTGTGCGCTCTCTCGTCTGCGTGCCTTGTTTCATGTTGGAGCGTGGTTTTCGAATCCTGGCACTCATGTCTTGAGTTTCGGTTTCGTGTCGGGGTTCGGATACTCGCGCTCCATGTTCTGTCTTGTTGTGTGGGCGTGCAGTCTCGAGTTTGCTCACGTGCACGCGGTTTGTGTTCATGTTTTTGTGTAGCACGCGGTTTGTGTTTTTGCACGCAGTTGTTTTCTTGTTTTTGTTTTTGCACGCAGTTGTGTTTTTATTGGCTGCATTCATGTGCTTTGTTTTTCATGTTGTCGTGTCTTGTATGAACACATGGCTTATGAATATTCTCATTAGCTGCGTGTTCCTGTCCTGTTTTGCACATGGCTGCTGATTTGTTTTGCTGGCCATGTGCTTGTGTTTTTGTTTTGTTTGAGCACATGGCTTTTGTCTTAGTTTTCTGTGTGCCATGTGCTCTCATGTCAATTGTCTTGACCCCACCCATCTTGTTACCTGATTATTGGTTCATTTGCCCTACCTGTGTTTCCCTCGTTACCCTCATTTGCTCCCTATTTATTCTCCTTGTGTTTGCAGTCCTGTGCCAGTTTGTCATCAATGTTAACCTGGTGTGCCTTGCCCTGCCCTGCCCTGCCCTGCCTGCCCTGCCCTGCCCTGCCTTGTCTTGCCCTGCCAAACCTTGTTGCCAGCTGTCCTGTTTTTCCCCTATGGGATAGTTTTAGTTTGTTTGTTTTTTTTGCCAATAAAAGCCCATTCTCCTTCATCAGTCCTTGACTTCCAGTCCCTCTACACAAACCCTGACATAATCTTCCTCAGGCTTACTGTAAGTGTGTAGTGACATTTATAAATGCCAAATGGGACTTGATTTGTTATGCTTGGGGAATTGATTGGATCATGTAAATTGATTTGTTATATAACAGGCAGTTGGAGGGGAGTTGAAAGGAGGTGAACCACGAATGTAGTTTCAAATTATGTCTAAAAACCTGTAGAAACCTGTTTGATTGCATTTTCAATTACTGTATTGAGAGTTGCCTTTAACATTTTTTTATAGTTTACATTTTGCACTAAAATGGCAATGTGACTAATGAGTCTGGACAACACTGATTGGTTAAAGGCACCACAAGAACACAAACAGTCACAAACCTTTCACTAGCAGTTATCCTAGGCATATATGATACTTTCACGTGCTATTGGAATTATTGTAAATACGAGCTTGAGCTAAATATGGAAATTGGACATGAACGGCCTTCGAGAGGCCTTGTATGGCCAATTTCCGACAAGGAAACTCGTATTTACGATAATTCTGATAGAACATGAATGCAGCATTAGTACAGGAGGAAATTATCAATTTCATTACCTTCTTGCTAAAAATTGCCAGCCAAGGATGCTTTTAATTCAAGATTCTTTGTATAGCGCTTTTTACAATACAATCATTGCAAAGCAGCTTTACAGGATATTAAGTTTCTACAATATTTTTATATATTGTAGAAACTTAATATATTTAACTTATGGCAAAATTGTGTTAATTCTGTATATTGTCTGAGGGTTGGTATCCTCTGAGGTCCTCTGAGGGGTTGGAATCATATCTTCTCAGGTGTTTGGTCAGCTCAGATCATTTAAGGGTTGGATAATTGTTGATGTTAATCCCGTGGCAAAAACAGAGAAACAAATAGAGACATAATTAGCGTAGCTGTTGTTCCATCCAAGCAAAAATCATTTGTTCAACCCAAGCCAAAGCATAATAATGTGCATTTGATCAGATATAACTGCAGTACAAGATTATGAGATGCATTATATGAATGCTTGGCTAAAGAGATGTGTCTTTAATCTAGATTTAAACAGAGAGAGTGTGTCTGAACCCCAAAAGTAATCAGGAAGGCTATTCCAGAGTTTGGGAGCCAAATGTGAAAAAGCTCAACCCAGTGTGTCCGCGGAGTCTTAAAAAGTATCAAAAGTTTATAAATCAACTTTGGGAAAATCAAGGCCCTTAAAGGGTATTAAAAAGTCTTAATCATGATTTTATGAGGTATTACATTTTGTTCAAGCTTTGTCCAAAGATTTTGACTCCAAAAAGTATGCATGAATATATTTATTTTCCTCCCCATGACTATTAAAAACAATGGCGTGCTCAGATCAGTTTGTGGCGCGTACGGGTGATGTCATGTATTTTGCGACAGACGCGGTTAGGTGATGTGACGCCCTCCACATGTCGTGAAACAGACGCCGAAATAGAGAAATGTAAGTTTGCGGACTCCTGGTTGGAGAAGGAAGAGTTTAAACTAGTGATGGGAAGTTCGGATCATTTTACCGACTCTGACTTTTGAGTCTCGTTCAGCAAAATGAACGAATCTTTTTTCGAGTCATTTCATTAATTTTAGCTAAATATAATTAAATACGTGCTACTTCCCTAACACATCTACTACTTATGCAAACGTTGATCACACTACAAACAATACAAAACTATAATGCTATAAGAAACTGAAAAGATTAATTAATTGTTTACATGGGTCTTTAGTCTATGATTAGCTCACCTCACCTCTTATCTGACAATCTTCGGGTTGGAGTCGTTTGTTCATCACGTGACAGCCCCTTAAGCTAAACCTATGCAGTATGACCTGGAAAGAGAATTGATTAGTTCATCTTTCGAGTCTTCAGGTATGAGTCATTCGTTCTTTTGTCACATGACGTGACAGCATTGGATAGAGAAATTTGTTAATTTATAACCTTCCTTACAAACGGCTGCATTATTATTATTATTATTATTTACTCTTACAATTATGTGATGCGTTTCTGGTCTCAAATTGTAGCTTTTTATTTCTTACAGTTTATAAATGTGTGAATTTCTGCCATGATGGTTCTTTTCCATAACACTGAATGTGTTATCAAAGGTAATAAACTAAAGAGTGTGATATTATTATTATTAACTTTTTCCCTTAGACTGCATAGGTTCAGCTTATGAGGCGGTCACGTGATGAACGAACGACTCAAACCCGAAGACTCAAGAGATGAACTAATCAATTCTCTTTCCGGCTCTAACTGCATAGGCTTAGCTTATGGGGCTGTCACGTAATGAACGAACGACTCGAAAAACTCGAAGACTCGAAACAGGTGAACTAATTCAGTGCAGAACCTAGATGTTGCGCATGTGCGACTGAACGAATCACTCCCCGAGACGATTCATTCTTACCGAGTCACATTAAAGATTCGTTCAAAATGAACAAATCGTTCAAGAACGACCCATCACTAGTTTAAACAATGGTTGAAGCCTGTCACTGAAAACAAACGTGAGGCCTACTGTACATATTGTAAAAAGAAGATTAGCGTAGCCTCGATGGGCATCAATGCTGTCAAGTCCCACATGCACGGTGCTAGCCACAAGGTTGTCGTTCGCCGCAGAGAGCAGCTGCTCTGTCCATCGCCAGTTTTTGTGCTACACCACTATAGATTTATTTGCAAACTACAACTGTTTATTAAGTTAAAGGTTTGTTGCTGATTAGAACTTGAAGTGGCGATGAGGTCTTAAAATATTTTGAGAAGGTCTTTAAAAAGGTATTGAAATTAACTTTCTGCATATACCATGCATATATGATTCTTGCATATACCCTGTCTACCTCCTTTAGTGAACTTTGAGTCCAGAGTTTTGCGACCTTAGGGAGTGAGTTGGATTGTAGCGTGATAGAAGATTAGTTAGGAACGCAGGAGCTAAATCATTTAGGGCCTTATTGGTAAGTAATATTTTTTAACTGATGCAGAACTTAATAGTTAGCCAGTGCAGAGACTGTAAAATTGGGGTAATCTGAACGTATTTTCTTGACCTGGTAAGGACATTTTTTTACAATACGATGGTGTAGTTACGACGTCCACCAGCAGGGGCTAATGAAGCTATATTAACCAGCCAAACCATGATCTCTTGGTGACTTAAAGGATTACCCCCCCCCCCCTTTTTTTTTGCTTTGACTCGACTCACCGTCATGTCATTCCAAAGCTGTATGAGTTTCTTTCTTATGTTGAACATAAAATAAGATATTTTGAAGAATGCTGGTAATCAAACAGTTTTTGCCCCCCATAGTAGGAGGAAAAATTTATTTTAATTTTGGGTTGAAATATTCCTTTAAGTGAAAGAGGGAAGTCATTTAAGAGGCATGTTTTTAATTAAAACATTTATTCTCCCCTTGATATAGGGCTTGCATAGACCAAGAATCTGTATTATTGACAAGTTTTAGGATCTATTTAATTGCCTTAATCATTGATATAATTCCTTTAACCCTGATGTCTTTTTAATCAGATTCCAATGATGAAGATGACGAGGATGACGAACAGGAGACCTCACAGAAGAAAACTAAAAAGAAAACCACCAAAGAGAGCTCCCCTGCTGGCACCAAAGAAAAGAAATCAAAGGCCAAAGGTCAGCTGAGCGTATTCACACTTGAATGCATGCTAATGAGCGAGGCCAAAGTTCATTTTGAGCTCTGCTCCGTTAGTTTCAACAGTCCAGTATCATTCATGTTATTGTAACAGTCACTTTAAACATTGCTAGGGGGTTGGGAGTGTTTTCCAAGAGTATTTCTGGTCCCTGAAAACAGAAATCCTGAAGCTGTTTTTTTGTTTTTCCCTCTCTGGGCCAATCACTTGAGGCATCGAGTCAGAGGAAACTGTTAGACAATGGCTTCAGTGTGTGTAACTCTTAATGTCATTATGTACACATGCATGGGGGTTTGCTGCTCAGGAAGAGGATTAGCGCTAGATCTCGTGAGCTAAGAAGATTAGCCAGAACAATACGCAAAATCTGTCTTAAACATCACCAATCCGCTTTATCTATGAACTGAAGTGGGGGGCTTTCAAGTGAATTTGACTCTTGTTTTTAGTTACGCATTTAGGGATACATTTGCTCATCTTGTAAAAGCTTGGCCTCATTTTTCCTTTTGTTAAAAGACAGATGGTAAGCTCTTCAGGGGGGGTGTCTAATCAAGCCACTCGGATAAGTGGAGAAACGACTTCAACAATTGGAAAACAAAGTTCAGCTGCTAACTAATACATTTTATTAGGCGTTCAGCAAAGACCTAGATAAATTAAAACCTTCATAGACGACTACTCAGGGGTGTGCGTTCAGGTTTAATTTAACATTTGAGCAAGTTTGATGTATGATGAGCATGTTTCAAAAGTTTAACAATGATTGTGGGTGGAGGAAAGACGGCTCGCTGAGACCAAGCTGTTTTGACATTCAAGCTGAAACTCTCTGGTTGATATCTATGTATTAAACCATTAGCAGCATAATTTCCATATTGAAAGACACTGCTCTTAAGCTGAAAGCTGTGCTGATTATCTGGAGCTGGCACACCTGAATAACCCCAGGGAGTTCTAGGAAACCGGTCCTAACTTGTCTATCACATAAGGACTCTCAGCTAAATACCTTGTTGTGAACGAACTCTATCTTCAGTGACTCATACATCACCTCTAGGTTTAGTTTTCCGCTGCCCACCATAGTGCAAAATACTGAGTTATCTAATCTAATTTTTAATCCAACATATTATCTCTGCAGAGAGTAAAGGTGAATCAGAAAGCAGAGAAAAGGCAGCCAAGGCTAAAAAAGAGCCAGCTTCTATGTTTCAGATAAATGGAGACAAACCAGATTTTATCGCAAAAAAGAAAGGTAATTTCACTTTTCATAAAACACTGTACATTAATCCTAGTATTGCTAGACAACCATTGTGCATCTCACAAAGCCTGCCACGAACATGTCTGGGTCATATTTTACATCAATATCAAAATATAATTAAATTGATAAAAAAAAATCAAGAAATATTAAGCAAATTTGCAGCCTAATTATAACCTCTCATTTCTGTAAAGTGGAAGATTTGTATATTATTTATTATAATTTTTTTATACATAATGGTAATATTTTAATTTATGGTGATTTAATAAAAAATATTAAGAAACAAAAGAAAATGAACTTAAAAATGCTGAAAAATTATTAATAATGAAAAAAAAATATTAATGCAACACACACACACACACACACACAATCTACAGGTGTTTGACTTTTTTTTCTTTCTTTTTTTTTTCTTGGAGTGAAATATGACCTGAACATTTCTTGGGATGTTTCATTAAACAATTAGTAATGCAAATAAAAAATGGAAGTAGTGTAATATAATGCATGCTTGTTCGCAGTGTTTTGAAGAATATTTATTACTAATAGTGTAATTGTTACATTTTTGGACTGAATCTTGCAAGCATCTGCTCCAGTCACCAAGTCTGACAGCCATGAGAGTGAGCCAGAGACTAAACCCAGCAAGAGCAAAAAGAAGTCCTCTGCCAACTCCACCTCCATGTTTCAGGCTGGAGGAGACAAAGACAAGAAAAAAGACAAGAGCAATAAGGACAAAGAGAAGAACAACAAGAAAAAGAGTAAGTGAAAGATTAAGTGTAAATGCCCTCTTCGCACGGAAAACTTCAATTGTTTGTTTGTAACATTTGGACAAAAGCTCAACAACTGTAAGCACATGTGCTTCCCCCACAGCCAGGAACCGCACAACTCTTGCTTCATATTTAATTTATTGTTCTATACAAACTAGACTAATAACATTATCTTCTGGATGCAGCAACATTATCCATGCTACATCATAGTCATATTCAATTTCTGACAGAAATGTAATGGTGAAATGTATTTTTTAGACAAAGATTAATGGAGTATGATTTACAAGAAAATACTATTTCAGTTGTATACTTCAAAAGCTCACGTTTAATTCAATGCGTTACTTATTGCTAGTCATTTCTGAGTGAAAACTGTTTCTACACCAACTTTTTCAGCTCTAGTACATACAGTAGTACATCAAGCACTTTTATTTTACATTTTCAAGGAAAACTCCTTATAATATCACATTTCTTGTAACTACAACAAACAAAAGACAAAATAACTTTAATTTTGTTAATCTGCTCATATAACAATATAATAAAGTCTTGTTTAACATGTAGACGCTGCTAAATCTGATGAAAGTGATGATGAGGATACAGAAGTGCCCAGAAAGAAGAAAGGCAAAGGCAGGAAAAGTAAAAAGGTAATACTGTTGTAAACCAAAGCAATGTCATCCTGAGGGAAAGAATGCATAATCTGAACAGTATTATCTCTCTCGTGACAGGAGGAGGAGAGGCCTCCGTCACCAGAGATTGAGTTCGATGACCTTGAGGAGTTTGTTCTTCAGCCTGCACCTCAGGGAACCACCATCAAGTGTAAAGTGACGCGAGACAAGCGCGGCATGGACCGAGGCTTCTACCCCACCTATTACCTCCATTTAGACAATGACAAGAAGGTGACTTGCTCTCACTTTTTTTTTCAGACAATTCTACAAGGTTTTCTAGTGAATAAGAGGGTAGTTTATATGCATGGCTCTCATGAATCGCCAACACCAATTTGAGATCCTCTACCACCCCATCCTGCAGGTTTTCCTATTGGCTGGCCGAAAAAGAAAAAAGAGTGCAACATCAAATTATTTGATATCCATAGATGCCACTGACCTGTCACGGGGCGGAGAAAATTTTATTGGAAAGTTGAGGTAACTTGCATGATATAAAACGTACCAAAACTAGTATGCATTATTGTTGAGCTATTGCACTTTCTTCTTTTTGTGGTTTGGCATCTCTTCAGGTCCAATCTCATGGGTACCAAGTTCACAGTGTTTGATAATGGTCTCAACCCTGACCGTGCCCTCAGGGACATGTCTAACGCCCGGCAAGAGCTAGCGGCTATCATTTACGTGAGTGCTCACTTCTATTCCACAGCAGTCATCCTGGAGGTTAGAAAATCTGTCATTTTTAAAGTATACACTGGTGTTTCTGTCCAGGAGACAAATGTGTTGGGGTTTAAAGGGCCCAGAAAAATGACTGTTGTCATCGCAGGCATGGATGACGACAATGAGCGAGTGCCGATATGTCCACGAACGGTGAGTCCAGTTACTAACGCACTGCTATATCTGACTGTGATATGCAGCAACAAAGGCAAGCCTAATTCACAACATAGGCTTATTGGAAAAATGTGCTTCAAAATCCAAAAAAAGTACTTATACATGCAATTCACTGCAGTTTACAGCTGTAGTGAACATTAGTGGCAGTAATACACCAAACACTTTTATTCCTTTTCACATGAATCATAATTACAGGGGCAGATTATCGATTAATATAATTAATCTAGACTGGTCCTTGCACAACACTGTGACCGCAGAACACTTTTATAATGGCACATGATTTGCACAGTGGGGAAAACATTATTTGATCCCCTGCTGATTTTGTATGTTTGCCCACAGACAAAGAAATTAACAGTTTATAATTTTAATGGTGGGTTTATTTGAGCAGTGAGTGACAGAATGACAAAAAATAAATCCAGAAAAATGCATTTACATTTTTTTTTATTGATTTGCATTTTAATGAGTCAAATAAGTATTTGATCCCCTATCATTCAGCAAGATTTCTGGCTCCCAGGTGTCTTTTATACAGGTAAGGAGCTGAGATTAGGAGCACTCTCTTAAATGTAGTGTATAACCTGTATAAAAGACACCTGTTCACAGAAGCAATCAATCAATCAGATTCCAAACTCTCCACCATGGCCAAGACCAAAGAGCTGTCCAAGGATGTCAGGGACAAGATTGTAGACCCACACAAGGCTGGAATGGGCTACAAGACCATCACCAAGCAGCTTGGTGGGAAAGTGACAATAGTTGGTGCGTTTATTCGCAAATGGAAGAAACATACAAAATAACTGTCAATGTCACTCGGTCTGGGGCTCCATGCAAGATCTCACCTCGTGGAGTTTCAAAGATCATGAGAACGGTGAGGAATCAGCCCAGAACTACACGGGAGGATCTTGTCAATGATCTCAAGGCAACTGGGACCATAGTCACCAAGAAAACAATTAGTAACACACTACGCCGTGAAGGACTGAAATCTTGCATCGCCCGCAAGGTCACCCTGCTCAAGAAAGCACATGTACAGGCCCGCCTAAAGTTTGCCAATAATTCAGAGGAGAACTTGTTGAAAGTGTTGTGGTCAGATGAGACAAAAATCCAGCTCTTTGGCATCAACTCAACTCGCAGTGTTTGAAGGAGGAGTAATGCTGCCTATGACTCCAAGAACACCCCCACCGTCAAACATTGAGGTGGAAATATTATGCTTTGGGGGTGTTTTTTTTTGCTAAGGGGACAGGACAACTGCACCGCATCAAAGGGTTGATGGACGGGCCATGTACCGTCAGGGCCAAGGCATTGAAGCCAGCCAGGGCATTGAAAATGGGTCGTGGATGGGTATTCCAGCATGACAATGACCCAAAACACATGGCCAAAACAACAAAGGAGTGGCTCAAGAAGAAGCACATTAAGGTCCTGGAGTGGCCTAGCCAGTCTCCAGACCGGGAGCTGAAGGTTCAAGTTGCCAAACGTCAGCCTCGAAACCTTAATGACTTGGAGAGGATCTGCAAAGAGGAGTGGGACAAAATCCCTCCTGAGATGTGTGCAAACCTGGTGACCAACTACAAGAAACATCTGACCTGTGTGATTGCCAACAAGGGGTTTGCCACCAAGTACTAAGTCATGTTTTGCAAAGGGGTCAAATACTTATTTGACTCATTAAAATGCAAATCAATTTATAACTATTTTACATGCGTTTTTCTGGATTTTTGTTGTTATTTTGTCTCTCACAGTTCAAATAAACCTACCATTAAAATTATAGGCTGATGATTTCTTTGTCAGTGGGCAAACGTACAAAATCAGCAGGGGAACAAATATTTCCCCCCCCACGTATATTAATACATTTTGATGTTTGCATCACATAACCGGCTCCATATATTTGGCTTTTCTTATTTGGTAAACTTGCTCAGTAGCGCACCTGGTACAGAATTACACTTGATATGAAACACTCGAGTATAAATCCCGTCGAACATGTCAGAATAAAATAGCTTGAAGACTTGGAGAAGCAAGATAAAACCACATAGTTGCTTTAGCAAATGCATATCTATTTCACATTTGCGTTATGTTTGTTTTAGGATCGGATTTAGTGTATGTGGTATATTATTTTCAAACATGTTAGAGCATTAACCTTTCTGAGCCACTCATCAGACATTTCACTTTAAATGTGTCACAAATACATTTTTTTCAATGAGCTTTGGTTGCAAATTCTCAGTGGTGACTAAATTATTTATTTGACACATATTACTTAAGGCAAGATTTTTTTTTTTTATTTTGAAACAGGGATATGGCTGTTGCTTAATACCTAGCACACTAACATGATGTCTACAACATACACGGCCCAAATTAACATTCCAACTGTAGTGAAATTTCATAAGCGACAGACTTGAGCCATTGTTAAAAGAGAGCATGAACCAAACAATACTAACTCCTGATTCAATACTGTAATACAAATTATATTTAATGACTGTAAATATAAATGATTTCCCACTTTTTCCTACACTGAAAAAAATATTCAACTTTTTTTTAAGATAAGTGGTTGCAAAAAATTATTTTAGCTACATTTAAATAAAAACTAATTTTGAAAGTTTGTCAACAAAATTTGAGTATTTAAATGTAGCTAAAATAAATTTATTGCAAATTAGTAAATTAAATGAATAATGTTTTTCAGTGTACACCATTTTTACACTGAATAATATGAAAATTTGAGCTAGTTAAAGCAAATTCTAGGACATTTGTTTGTATTTGCTAAAAAAAGTATCTTAGAATGTAGCATAATTTTACCCTTATTTAGACATTTTTACGGACCATAAAAACACATAAAAATGTGTTTTTGCATTGAAGAAATGTGAGATGTGGCCGTGGAATGAAAAAGCAACTTTAACTTCTACATTTAACTTCTTTTAATGCAAGTGATACATTTTTAGAATGACTTGTTGTTCGTGAGATGCTGCAAAAAATTCAAGCTTAGACATGCATAGAAATCAATGGAAAAGAAGTGTATTGACATGCAAAACTACATTCTGTTAACGGCTCTTAACCATCAATTATTACGTCCCAAAAATGATAGCTAGTTGGGCAGTTCTGCTAACTTAGAAACTCAAGTACAACACTCACTACAATGGCCAATCATTCATGCGCAACAAATCTGTTATTTTACCTTTAAGGACAACGACAATATACTTGTGCGCTACCAAAACAGACAAATGGATAACCTGATTGAACTCCACAACAAAACTCCAGTTTGGAACGATGACAGCGCTTCCTATGTCCTCAACTTCTCTGGTCGGGTCACACAGGCCTCTGTCAAGAACTTCCAGATCGTCCACACCAAAGACAGTGAGTGATGCTGCTGATATTGACAGGTCTTTACCTCTTCAACTGGGACTGCACAAAAATATTTCAACTTTACAATAGGACAAAATGTTACAAATATGAATGTGGAATTTTGTAACATATGTTGTGTTGGATAATTCAACTATAATTGAGGAATTGTGCTCAGTTGTTACCATAGCCTGAATATAAAAGCTAACCTGACTGTAAACACTCTCTTTTTCAGATAGCTACATTGTGATGCAGTTTGGAAGGGTGGCAGACGACATGTTCACTCTGGACTATAATTACCCCATGTGTGCAGTGCAAGCCTTTGCTATCGCTCTGTCCAGCTTTGATGGCAAACTGGCCTGCGAATGAACACAAGGCACAAAATTCTTTGACCAAGAATCAAATCTTTGCAATCGACACACAATAACTTCATCATCATCGGGAAGGACTATGAAGTAAGATGTGTTATTTGAAAATGTGGGACATTGTTATGATTTCCACTGTGCCTGAATGCGACAGGGATGCACTTCTCTTGGATACAGAACAGAAACTGACACCAGAGCGAGGCGCTGCACGTACACGTCTGCATGTATGTGATGAATGCAGGCTACATAAAATGACTGAAAGTGATTGAAAAATTGTTTGATTACATTTTGTGTTGTACTGAGATTTATGGTTTTTTTTATACTAAAAGTAAATGATCAGTACAATGTATGTTTTTCTCTCAAACATATCAGGTGCAAAACATATACATGTGTGTGCATATAAAATCATTTAAAAATATTATTTAAAATGTCCTCGAATATGTATACTGAAATTATAGTATCATATTTATTTTGTTGTCGTTTTACTATTTCTGTCTAATGTGCATGCCTTTACATATTCTTTTATTTAAACGAAGTGATTTGTTTTGTTCATTTATATTTAATTACTTCCTGGACCATGCATTACGGAAATCAAGGATATGATTTTTGATGATAGGATTATATCTCTATAAACTCAAAAAAAGTTTTTTTTAATGAGAAATTAATGTTCCATTTTTATGCACGAATATGATAAATATTCTATTACACTTCATGATGCATATCTGTCAAACATATATTTTGCCCACTTTTGGAGAATCGTCAGAGAAATAATTAATCAAATCCTAAATTAAAATAAATACTGAATACTGAACAATACTATTGTTTCATTGTATTTATTCCTTCTATTTTATTATTATTAGTAGTATTAATAATATTATAATTATACTTATTTATTTTTTTGAGACACTGATACAAGCTGGAGGGGAAATGTGGAGCTGCAAACTACAATTAAAATTGTCCCCACACTTTTAATTTATTAATAAATCAAGTACTTTATGATGAACTACACAAGTTGTCCTTAGGATGGTGCTGTTTCAACAAGGCTTTGTGGACACCAGGCTACTGTGTGAATTCACAAACTTACAAGGGCCTTGTTCTCACGTTTGAATGTGTTCAGTCCTCAACACGTCCTCAGTATTAATTCTGTAAAATAAAGAGAAAATGTAAACTTTTCTACACGTTTATTCTTCAACTGGGGTCAAATACACGAGTCTGACACTCTAAATCCCTTATTTTGAAAGCATTTCAAAAAGAAAGAAACAAATCTATTTAACAGTTCATATTACCTGTCAGATATCATAAAAAGTCCTGAGATTTGACTCTCATCTCTGTGGCAGTCATAGGCTTGTAAACACAGCAACCATTAATTTGATCTCCCAGCCTCTTAAATGTGAGAAAACTCTTTGTCGACATCAACCAATGGCGTGAGCCTGGGGCGGGGCTACCTGTTTGACCGACCAATAGCAGATGGGGAGTGTCTGGAAAACATATTTGGAAACAGCTAATTATACAAATCGTGTAGATTGCTGCAGCAATTCAAATTAAGCCACATCTAATTTAAAATGCTGCTGCAATCTACGCAATTTGTATAAGTAGCTGTTTCCAAATATGTTTTCCAGACACTCCCCATCTGCTATTGGTCGCTTTAAGGTTCCATATGCTAATATTAGTTAACATGAACAATTAAAAATATTCTGAAAAATGTATTAATATTAGTTCATTTCAGAATTGACTATTACATTAATAAAATTAAAAGCTGTATCTGTTAATATTTTTTAATAGGCCTGAGCTAACAATGAACAGTTGTATTTTTTTATTAACTAATGTTAACTAAGATTAATAAATACTGTAACAAAAAAAATGCTCATTAATAATCCAGATAGCACATGTAAGCCTTCAAGATGTCTGTTAAAGATGGCTTGATCTGGAAAGCATCTGCCTCGTACAAGCATATTACATGTTTATTAAAGGGTTAATTCACCCAAAAATGAAAATTATGTCATTAATTACTCACCCTGATGTCGTTCCAAACCCGTAAGATCTCTGTTCATTGTCGGAACACAAATTAAGATGTTTTTGTTTTAATCTGAGAGCTCTCAGACCCTCCATAGACAGCAACACAACTGAAATGTTCCCATGTCCAGAAACCTAGCAAGGAGATGGTAAAATAATCCATGTAACATCAGGGGTTCAACTGGAATTTTACGAAGCCACATTTCATTTCATTTTTGGGTGAACTAACCATTTAAGATGTCAGTTGTACATGCATTATAAATCGTAAATGTCTTAATGACATCTAATAAATGTCCATTTGACATCTTATAGGAATCGTCCTATTGCAGATGAGCAAACACACATACAAAAATACATCTTGCAGATGTAAATGCAGACATCTCCATGATATAGGCTATATGTGCTATCAGGGAATAGTCAATGTTAATTAATGCATTAACTAACACTAACTGAGGGGAACTTATTGTAAAGTGTTAAATCTAATAAATTCCACCCATCTGAAAGCCCAAACATATGGTATAAAAAAATAAATACAAATTTCTTCATCGAGTTAATTATTTAATCAATTAATTACGTGGAGTTTAAAATAAATGAAGCCAAATAAAACGTGTTATTTTATATGAATTGCACTTTTATGATGGCCAAAACTATTAATGTGCCTAATGCCTCAAGTAATTAGTACATAAGAACAAAACAGCATGAATCATAATGCATATATTGATTATTATTATTTATTTACATTTTTTTTCAGTTAGCTGAGCAAGTTAGGAAAGTACCAGTCATGCCTAAAAATGCAGTCTAGATTTTAAGATACGCACAGCCAATGAGCGCATCTCAACTGACCCCCACGCGTGAGATTGGCTGTGAAGTTGGAGTGGGTGGAGATTTGATGGCCTCCTCCTTCGTGACTCCTCCTCCAGCGCTCCGCTCGGCTTCGCCGTGATTTCATACCGAAGTCATACTTCACATTCCAGCTTTACTTTCAAACCAGGAGAAATATTTCTTCAAAAACATCAGCGTTGTTTGCATTTGTAAGTGCGTTCATGAGATAAAGTTTAAAATCCCTGTTCGGCCGCTTTAGAGCAGAGCTTTGCGTTTAAGGTAAGTGCACAACTCCTTTATTGCGCTCCTTTGTTTCTCGCGGTCATTGTGCTCGCGCTGCAGTTTTTACATCATTCTCATTTTTGGCATTTTTTTCGGAGCTGCTTCAGTGATGTTGCATCGCACACTCGCACACCAGGAATTACAGATGTAACTTATTACTGATATTTCAAGTATCAGTGGAATATGAGCACTCTATGAGTATGAGAAACTTTGTAGTACTAATTCAGTGGAGCAAATAATTTATTCACATTTAATTATCTTTTCATTGCTTGTCTCCAAATATTTTCTAATGGAGAACAAATAAGGTTTGATATACATTTAGTTTAGTTTAACTAAACTAACCAGTATGTGTGCTGTATATTTAACTAGTATATCTTCTAGTCAATACATTAACTTTATAATTTTGAAGTTGTGTTTGTTGTTATATGTTTTAATATACATTTTAATATACATAATTGATATATAATATGTAATAGAATTATCAAAAGTAAAAATATACCCAGATCTTTGTAAATAAATGAAAATCGCTGCATTTCTAAATGACTTGATCAAAGCTGTCCAAAACAATTTGGTCTTAAAATACATAATTTTATTTGATTTAGTTATTAAAAACAGGTCAGCTGTATAACATGTAATCATAAAAGCATTTCAAACTTTTATGGTTCTAGAATAAACTTCAAGAAGTTTAAACCATGCTGTAAAAAGCACGTGTGTAAATGTGTGTCAAGAAAAGTGGTTAAGAATTCATGTAATATTGGCAACGTCTTTGTGTTTTATGTAGGTCAATTAGCTTTAAGCCTGTAAGAATAACTCATAAAACCCATGCAGCTTATTCATAACAAAGACTGCTTAGTGTTTTTCTCTGTCTTGAATTATAATGCCCGGCGTTGTGCGTAAAATGATCGGTATGATTCAGTTACAGCTGTTAGTGGGAGTGTAATAATCCCATTCATCAGAAATAGTATTTTAAGTCTTTTAAGATCTCGTGAATCTTGGTTCAGTCATCACAACGCACCCCTGAGTTTCGCCGTGCAGAGATTGAACAGGTTTTTCAGGTTGTGTAAGGTTACGGTGAGCAATCAGAGGAGAATTTCTTGTAACAAAAGTGATAGACTGTAACAGTGGTGCCAAGAAACAAATAACTCCATTAGTTTCCTTCAGAACACTTGTTGAAGTTATGAACTCTTCTCTCACATAAAGTGGAAGTCATAAGTGAAGTGACATACAGCCAAGTATGGTGACCCATACTCGGAATTAGTGCTCTGCATTTATCCCATCCAAAGTGCACACACACAGCAGTGAACACACACACACCGTGAACACACACCCGGAGCAGTGGGCAGCCATTTATGCTGCGGCGCCCGGGGAGCAGTTGGGGGTTCGGTGCCTTGCTCAAGGGCACCTCAGTCGTAGTATTGAAGGTGGAGAGAGCGCTGTACATTCACTCCCCCCACCTAAAATTCCTGCCGGACCGAGACTCGAACTCACAACCTTTCAATTACGAGTCTAACCATTAGGCCACGACTTCCCCCTAAATGCAAAAATTATAAATGCTCCCCAATAGACTTTTTTTCCAACAGAATATTCAGTGATCAGCCACTAAATTCCTTAAAATGATTTCAGGTGCGTGCAATTAGATTCATCATCATTATTATTATAAGAAATTATAAGAAAAAGATCTTTATCATTTCCTGCCATTTGTTTCCTTTTTAAATCTGAATATCTGTTAAGCCAGAACACTAAACAGTTCCACATTAGAGTTTTGTATGATTTTTCCTTTATTTTTATTTATATAGCTATTAATTCAGGCAATAATATTATAAAATGTTTAGAACATGAAATATTTTCATATTTACACTGTATTTTTATTTCTCTGTGAATGTCAGAGAATTTCCTTAACGCTGGCTGTGAAGCTTCAAGAGGGCCTGCAAAACATGACAAGTGTGTTTGCTGAGCTCACTGCTTTAAATAGCATTGCAGCGTGTTCTTTGTGCTTCAGACCAGTACACTGTGTGAGGAACACTAACTTACTGATCAACACGAGTAGTTCTGTCGTCCTTAGGGCTATACATTTTAGGGCTGACCCGTTTTTGTGCGTCTCAGCACCTGGAGTGTGGAGGTCAGGTGTGGTGCGTCTGTAAATCCAGACTTCGAAATTGTCACTCGTATAATTTCCTGTTGATCATCTGGTGTTGGTCATTTTAGTTTGGACTTAGACATGTGTGACGGATTCTTTCCACATGCGGTGTAGACCTGCATTGTTTTCTTAGCCGTATGGAAGAATTCAAGTTCAGTTTTCTAGCTAAAGGTCTATTCGGAGGGCATTTTTGTAGGTGCCCACAGGCAGATATAAAGATCGAGGCTTTGATCTTAAATCTAGACAGAATTTTAAAAGGAAACTTTACTCAAAAAGGAAAATTGTATCATCTTTTCTAATGTCAAGTTATTCCAAACCCATAATACTTTCATTCATCTTCAAAACACAAGTGAATATATTATTAATATGTTATTTCAACATTTTTGTCCATCCATTAAAGGGGTCATATGATGTTGCTAAAAGAACATTATTTTGTGTATTTGGTGTGATGCAATGTGTTTACGCGGTTCGAAGTTCAAAAACACATTATTTTCCACATACTCTACATTATTGTTGCTCCTATGCTTCGCCTTTCTGAAATGCACCGATTTTTACAAAGCTAATCGTTCTGAGAAGCGAGGTTGTGCTCTGATTGGCCAGCTATCTGGTGCGTTGTGATTGGCCGAATACCTCAGGCGTGTGACGGAAATTTTACGCCCTTCCCATGTTGTGATGCCGTGTCCCGGCCATTTTATAGTCTTTGGTCCCGGTGCGACAAGACTAAAACAATAAAACATTCAGTGAGGACATAATTACTGATTATAATGACTTATACTGTCTTTTTACGCATTGCGCCGCATCAACATAACACCATGTCTAGATTTGTGATCGTAGAAACGCCAAACAAGCACTACTCTACACTGCTAAAACTCGCGTTTGATTAGTCAGTAGCAAATTCTTTAAATATCGAAACATACTTACAGGCTGTGAGTCAGAAGCACCAGACTGTCCATGCGACGTTGGAATTGCCCCACTTTATAGTGTTCACAGCCATTCATAGTGTTCACATTGTAGCTACTCTCTTCAGGTTCAGGAAATAGTCCTCCGTAAAAAAAATCCGCTGCACACACTCAAATATTTGCGTTGTACTGTTCTGGAACAGTGTTGTAAATGTAACTTAACCACTGATTTCTAGTTGTGTACTTCATTTGGAAGCCCAGACAAAGTACTTTTTGCATTCACAATGACACACGGCGTCTCCATGCCATGGCGTTGGCAGCAACAATACTACAGTGTGAATAAAAGTTACGCCTTCTTTCATTGTGTATACGTTTGGGCGATGTTATGCAAATCTTCCCACACCGTGACGTAGACATGTGGGGGCGTGTTTAAATGAGCCGTTTTAGGAGGGCGTGGCAGAGTCTTAGCTTTGATCAAGAATATCTCTTTGGTTTTGAGACTTTAATCTTTGCAACTTTAGGGATCCTATCTATGCACGGACAGCTTGTAACACTCCAAAGAGAAAGAAAAACTTGAAATCGCATCATATGACCCCTTTAAAATGTAATGAACCAAAACTTTCATGAAAGTAATCCATATAAATTAAGCCGGTTTAATCAAATGTTCTGAAGAGACACATTCACTACATTCATATAATGAACAAATTTAATTTAAGCTTCACGTCGGGATGCTGATAAGCCTGATAACAACCATCTGGATGTACATTATCCTGGTTATTACAAGGCTGCCTGCCACAAAATGTAATAATTGTAAATCAAACATGAGTTGAAATAGAATGCAAAGCTTCTGTGAAGAAAGCAATTGCAACAGCAAGTTCAAACTAGACAGACATTAAAGGGATATGGTACAGTCATTGCACTTATTACACAACATTTCACCACATAAATAATTATGGCAATAAAAGATATTGATTTATGATGAAACTGTTTTCAATTCTTTCTAGTTTGTTAGTTATGTTACAATCCATTACAGTGTAGAAATCAATCGTTGATCCGTTGCAGCAGCTGCGTTTGTTTGAAACCAGAGAGTGAGTCCACGATACCAGGATGACAATATTAAATAATTGTACACACAATATTGAATTGAGTTTTAATATTTAAAAAGCTGTTCCCAGCAAGCGAATAGTGCCGACTGCAGTTACCCGGATGAGCCTGTGTTATTAGTTTTTATTGGCTGTGTAATAATCAACTGATCAGTGCACATACATTGAGCTTATCAAATATGGTAACTACAGAAGTTCAACTGTACTTGCTTGACCTGCGAGAACCAACCTCGTTGTTATTGCGAGTTAAGAAAGTTTGATTGAGCTTGTGTACAGTGTCTGATAGGCTCTATTTATGTGCATTTAAAATATTACAAATATTGATATCTGTGTTCCCAAGATGAAGTCTAATAGGTTTGGAACAACTTGAGGGTAAGAAAATGCTGACTGAATTGTAATTGTTTTGTGAACTGGTGAACACTAGGTTTAGCTTTCTATGGGGGGTCAGAGAGCTCTCAGAATTCATCAAAAATATCTTTTTTTGTGTTCTGAAGATCTTACGGGTTTGGAACGACATGAGGGCAAGTAATTAAAGACATAATTATCATTTTTGGGTGAACTAACCCTCTAAAGTAGGATAATTGATTATGCTACCTGACAGCTTGATTGAGCCAAACTCTAAAGGAGCATCACATGTATTTTTCATACATAAGGCAATCTCAGAAAGCATTGTGACAAAAATATTTTAAATGGCTGACTTTCGATTTCTGATAAATGTAGATAACAACCATTTAGAATTCATTCCGTACTGAAAAGTATTGATTAAAAATGATTTGGTGTAATTCATCATTGATTATTGTACTCTTTTGTGCTACATATTGTTATGCATATTAGCGTATCGGCATGTTAGCTTAGCAATACTAGCAAATAACCCTGTTAAAATCAGATGAGTTAAGTTTCCCGCTGTTCTTGTGGTTTGTGGAGTTTGTGTTTATATAAAATGTTCCAAATCAGTGATTTATGAGATCTGGTGATTTAACTGTTTTGATTGGCTTTCGATGACTGTTGCAAGGTGAATTGATTTGCTGTGGAATGGCTACATATGTTACGCGGGCCACATGTTGGCAACCACAAGCATGTTGATCAGGATTTAGGGTGTATGAACATCTGGAGAGGAAATTGTGTGATGGACAGTGAGCATCTGGGAGTCTAAGAGAAAGCCCCATTGGAGATCATTATAAATATGTAAACATGCACTGTAAGACTAAGTCTGTTGATGGTTTTGGGGTGGCTACATGCTAGGGATTACATCAGAGAGCACTACTGGCAAGCAAGAATCTGTGAAAGTGATGCTCTGTGATGCACTCAAAAGTTGAGTAAATTGTAACTTTTAATGTCCCATACTTACAGCTTCCATTGGCTGATAACAATTGGTAAAAGAAAGGTTCAGTTGCAGTTTTAGAAATTACATTCACAGTAGTCTCTTTGCTCTTTACACACATTCCAAATGGATTCAGTCAGAACTTTATCTAATGTTGTGGCACCTTTATATATAAAGATACCTGGTAGTTATTTCCTCATCATATTGAGCCTTGGTTCTCATGTGGGAAATAGGAGTTTAAATCCCGCTTGCAACTTTCCTAATTCCCTCTCCATTGCTAGCCTATATAATTTATTTTCTCATCACTATCCATATTAGAATTGCAAAAAGGTTTAAGAATAAACACCTCATTTTCTTTTAGTACATTTTTACTTGAATTTTTCAGTAAATAATGTTTTTTGTGATTTCAACACAAATATTTCATGATTTCAACGTCGACTTAATTTTTCTATCCTAGCTGATAACTTTTAAATATAATATGATATGATGACACCAGTTACAGCTTTATTTATTCTGATTTATTTATGATATAATCAATCTACAGCAAAAGTACAGCAATACTAAGCTAAGGTGCAATTTTATTAGTGCCGTTGTTGTATAACTAATCAGGTTTATGTCAAAATCACAAGAAAACAAAAATAATTTTAATGTCGACATCACAAAAAAACTAGAAAGAAAGAAAATAATACTTGGCCTCCGGCTTTCGTAAGTAAGAGGAAAAAATGGAGTACATTTAAATGATGCTTCTTGAAGAAAAGAGGGTTGGGATTCTCATAAACTGCAGAAGCAGGTTGTACAGGTTTTACATGGGTTGGGTGAGGTCCATGGAAGGAAGAGAGAGAGATACACTTCAATCTTGTCTCTTTTTAACATGTCTTTGTCTCTTTTGTGTGTCCAATGTAGAGCCTTCTACCATATATAAAGTGCCTTTTGCATGACTGCCAGCGATCTGTACGTGTCAGTAGCCGTCCTCCTCACTCTGTTATCCTGGAAGATTTGATAAATATATTTGAACGTTTTGCAGATTAGACACAAATGTGTTCCTGAAAGTTTTTAGCAATGTTTTTTTAAGGGATTTCTTTGAAGCATCTATATTTTGGTTTAGAAATTTTTGAAGATCATATTCTAAGCGCTTCTCCATGTAGGGCAGTGTTAGCAGGATCTTGTCAAGTTGCCTGGTGAAATAAAACACACTTAAACTGACGTCGATACAGCATTTAGATTCATATATTCTCTTAACGGCCCATTAAACCATCAGAGGGTTCAGCGTAACTTGCCCATGACTTAAAATGCCGTCCTTATCTGTAATCCGATCCAGGGTAGCAGCTGCTCGTCTACTTGTTGCCCTGTTGTTCTCTGTGAAAGGGTGTCTGTGTGTGTGTGTGTGTGTGTGTGTGTGTGTGTGTGTGTGTGTGTGTGTGTGTGTGTGTGTGTGTGTGTGTGTGTGTGTGTGTGTGTGTGTGTGTGGAGTGTGCAAGAGGAGGGTTGTTGATGAGCAAAGGCCTTTTCCCTGTTGACAAGCATTGCAGCTGTTTTTCCAAGTCTCCGAAGAGAACTGCCGCCTGTCTGTGCTGATAGCCTCTGTCAGATAAACTCAGACTGAATTTGTGAATCAGTGGTTATTTATGTACCTAGCATCACAAGATGCAGTATTAGCTCAGAATGTTGCAGAATGTCTTTGTCAAGTGTTGCTCTGATTTGTCCTAATACAACATTTCTCGCTCAACTCAACTGAAAATATAAATGAATAAGTAAACAAATGCAATTAATTAAATTGCCCTTGTAATTCTTTAGAAAAGTTTTTTTTTTTAATAATTGAAATTCAATAATAATTTAATTACTTTAAGCATAGTGTAAAAGCAGAAATTATTACCACTATGCATAAATATTTTATGATATACACTATTGTTTGGAGGACGGTCGTTGGTGCCCTATGTCTCGCTAGAGGCGAAGAGGACTAAGAGACACTATTGTGTAAATGTTTGGGGTCACTAAGCTTTTTTATGTTTTTAAAAGAAGTCACGTATGCATTTATTTGATCAAAAGAAAAACAACAATATTGTAAAATATTATTACAATTTGAAATAACCATTTTCAATGTGAATATGTTTCAAAATGTATTTTATTGCTGTGATCAAAGCTGAATTTTCAGCATTATTACTCCAGTCTTCAGTGTCACATAGTGTTAATTTCTGTAATTTAATGCCAAAGCTTATGCAATCTTTGGTCTACATTGAAAACTAAAACAAACGAAAAATATTATAACAGTGAAATTCCAAGTAATTTCTTAATTCCAAATTGCAATAGCCAATTTCAATCACAACAATATAGTTGAGTAAGTGCAAAATATCTTTTTAGTTGAGTTTTTTAAGAAAATCATATTTTGCCAGTTCGTCTGATTGAGACATGACTTGTAACGGGCAGATTGGCTTTGTAACGCAAGTAGAGCTCATTAGTTTCTGGCAGCACTCATGATAGTCTGTAGAGGCGCAGTAGCACAGTTTCAGGTCCGTTGTCGGCCGAGTTTTGTGATCGAGCCTAGCGGATCTGATCATTCGATACTCGGGCCAGATCAGTCCAAGTGGTTTTCACTATAATTTCGCTGCAGTGCGCGACATTTATTCCAGCATCACAATCAGACATAAAGTGTCGAATTTTCATTTGCGAATCACGACCGACTTTTTTCAGGCACCTTGTAGTTAGTATCAGCTCTTCTTCCGTTTTTAGCTTTGAGTAAGTACACCAGACTATTGCCACCTGATGGTACGGAAAGGATTTCTTCTACGCAGGCGCAAACGATGTTGATACTTGCCATCGGTGTCGAGTCGTTTGGTGTGTCGGGCAGGGCAACTTTGAACCCAGACGCTGCCGACGTCGGCCGACTCCGCAGTCTGATTTCGTCGCCACTAGTTCGTTGGCGTTGGCTGGTGTGTACAGTCCTTTAGGTGTGTTCAACTTCATGTAGCCCGAAAACCGATCGGCGGCTGACATTGAAGCATGCATTTGGAGCATGCTTGAACGAAATCATATCAAAGACGATGTATCCGACTGTAACCAGTACTTCCCGATTCTGTAAGAGATGAAGCCCGTCTTTGCGCATCTCTGTAGAGATCGTTGGAGCACAGTAGAGATTTTGGAGCCCGAAGGTGCAAGTGAGTAGAGATTGTAGTTGGCGGAGCCCGAGTCTGTAATTGGTTTGGAGCCATTTTTTATTGATTGACCCGATGAAATAGCCCAAATGGACTATGGACTAAAAATGGACTAAAGCTAAGCCAAACTTTGAACATTTTATAAAAGAGATTAAACAATATGGTACTACATTAGATCAAATTAAGAACAAAAAAGCATGAAAGACAGATGAAGCTTTTTGTTACTTTAAACTGTTGTAATTTTACCCCTGGCATGAATTGTTTAACTTTACATATTCTTATGAATGTTTATTTGTTTTTGTACTTGTTGTGAGTTGTATATGCTTGTACAAACCTTTGTATAATTGTTGCATAATAAAAAAAAATACTGCTCACAAATCTGTTTTTAGAACTATAAAGCTTTTTTATTGTATTGTATAGTCGCAATGTTATATTGAGTCACATTTAATAAAAAAAAACACTTAAAATCAAATATACCCTCACTTTATTGGTATTTAAATAGTATACGTTTATGTTGAACTTTATTCTTGAACAGATGGCCCTTTATTAAGCAGTATATAAAAAGTGTTTCTTGCTCATGAAAACATTTCTGAAACGTCTGTGCATTTGACAAATATTGCATGCTATTCACTTCATCTGTGATAAGAGTATCCAAACACAGCGAGAGCATCACTACCGGGAGCAGAAAGAATCTGACGTCACGTCTCCGCTTTCAATTCCGCCCCCGACTGCAAGCGCTACTCTCGCCGATAGGTCTCGCTGCATGAAGTCGAACACACCTTTTGTCTTCTTTTTTTGACGAAAATAAAGAGGTTTTCGTTAAAGTTGTAATGTTTTTTAAATACATTTTAGTCTCGTCTTATTTCGTCAACGAAATTGCATGTTGATATAGTCATACTTATCGTTTATTGGCCTTATTGTCATCTCGTCTTAGTCATATAGCGATCATTTTTCGTCATCATCTTTTTAACGAAATTAACACTAGAGTCACATGATCCTTCAGAAATAATTCTAATATGCTGAATTTCTGCTTGATAAACATTTATCATTATTATTATTATTAATGTTGAAAACAATTGTGCTACTTAATATTTTTGTGGAAACTGGTATATGTTAATTTCAATATTCTTGATTAATAGAAATTTCGAAAGAAAGCATTTTTATGAAATAAATCTTTTGTTAAATACAAAAGTCTTTACTGTCACTTTTGATCAAAATGCATGCATCTTTGGTGAAAAAAATATATATTTAGAAAACAAAGTCTTACTTAATCCAAACTTTTGAACAGTATTTACATCTACAATGTAAAATAATTTTATAAAATATTTTTTTTAGCATTACAATGATTCTAATAACTATAGTAATCGATTGTCATGAATATTATATCAGTGTTATTTTTTTCAGTTGATTTTGGGGTGAATATATGAAGCCGGCGTTCATTAGAGGTTTCTTGATATTTGTTCAGCAAAAGCAAGAACTCCTTAAAAATTCAGTCATATAAATCCCCCTCAAAGTGTTTATAATAGCACAGTGTGGGGTTAAAGGTTTAGACGAGATGCTTCTTTAATGAACACTGGTTATCCATCAAGAGTGTTGGATGCTTTTGGTTTGTCACTTGATTCTGTAACTCGATGTCTCTTCAGAGGCCAAGCGCTGCTGGTGTTGGCGGGTGACCTTTTCATGATGTCTGCTCACAGATAAGGCAACATGCTTGAAACCAAGGTCAATATTTACTCATGAGCACTACACACAAACATAAGCGAGAAAATGCGCTACAATTCACATGCTTTAAGAAAAAAACGGCCGAACACCTAGTGTGTAGGTTGACTGTTAGTAATATCTGTGATTTCAAGTTCAGTTGGCTATGTGAAAGTTTCAGGTCTATAAAGTTGTTTGCTGGTGCATTCAATTATGTATGTGCTTTTTGGCCCTCAATACTAGCTTGTGATCCAGGTCTTGGTGTTTATTTCCAGATAGCATTGGCTAGGAGTAGTGCTGTGTTATGAACCCAGTACACCTAAAACAGCAGTATTGTCCTTGGGGAGAGCTCTGTGTGTTTCCTGAGCCTTAGTGGATGCCTAAATTGGTCAGGCAACCCACACTCCCACTCCCACCCCCTATGATTTCCATGGTCTTCAGGCCTTTTTTGGACTGGGGTGCTCGTAACGAGAGGAAGGAGAGAAGAGGATGGGAGGGGAAGGACGGAGGTGCGGGTGACACAACGGATCTCCTGAGAGAGAGAGAGAGAGAGAGAGAGAGAGAGAGAGAGAGAGAGAGAGAGAGAGTTAGTGACACTGTGGCTTTCTTAATAAGGGCATGTCTGGAATGCCAGCCCTTCTTTCTCTGTGTAGGTCCATACCAGTGGTCCTCTAGTACCTCCTTATGATAACCGCTTTAGCTCCGTTTGTGCTGTTTCTGAAGTCCAGTGTTTTGGTTTTGGTGGTTTTTCTTGCATAGTTGCCATATTATTCACATTAGAGTCACTAGTTGGGATGAATACTTAAATTCCTCTACTAAAAATTCTGTAAATAAGTTTAGACTCAGTTTTAGACATTAGAAAAATATAACAGGGACATTTGTACTATTTATTAACCCCAAATGTAGTTAAATGTAGCTTAGCAGTGCTAAATCTTTTGAAAAACGCTCATGTTTTTTGAGAACGCTGCAGTATCATTGAATGCCGAGGACAGAGCATTCACCAAATCCATGGCCACAAAAATGCTTTGTGGGCAGTTTCTTAATAGTTTACTCTGTTTTTCAGATTCATTTAGCATATGGCCTCAGTGACTTCTTTAAAGAATGAAGGCACAAATGGTAATTCTCATAATACGAATGCCTGTATGCTTTTAGAGCAATTAACTCTAATTAGGAGCAGATTGATCACAAATTATATATACGCTACCATTCAGGAAAGACACATTACATTGTTCAAAAGTGACAGTAAAGACATTTATAATGTTATATATTTACATTTATTACAAATTCTGTTCTTTTAAACATTCTGGAACACTTACAGCCTTTATATAATGCTTTATTAAAGAAGTTTTAATGCATTAATTATGTTCTTTAATGCATCTTATAATGCATTGTATGATATTATGGATAATAGTAACCACAGTTATAATACATAACAATGCTTATCTATTCATTGTTACACCTTTAGAAAGTATAATGCATTAAAACACATGAAAAACTAACTTTCAAATATTATAATACATTTTAACTTCAGTTACAAATATATATGTAAATATACAATACATTACAATGTACATAATCAACTGTGTTGAGGGTAACACATTACAAGTAACTCAAGTTATAATCAGATAACTTTCAAGTAACTAGCAAAGTAACGCATTCAATTTACAACAAAAACTTCTGAGTTACTTTTTCAAATATGCAATGCAAGTTGCTTGATTGAGACCTATCTTGTTTGTTGAGTAATGCAACAGTAATCCAAAAATATTACAATATTGTAATGCATTACTTTTAAAAGTTAACTTCCCCAACACTGAATAACAATGCCTTAATAATGCAGTATACAGAAAAGCTTCAAGTAAATTGTTACCGATTGATGTATTCATCATGATATCAAGATGCTTGAAATAAAATGTATCAAGTTTTCCACAGAAAATATTAAGCAGCACAGTTGTTTTATCATCTTACCAACCCCAGACTTTTGAGAGATGATAATGAAAGTGTATAGAGTGTACTGAAATATTAATTGTGGGGTTAGAATGACTGATCCAGACCCAAGACCATGCATTGAATACAAGCTGTTCAATTTAATTTAGTTAGAAATATAAATTAAAGAAACGTATAAGAAAACAAATATTGCAATGATTTTATTAGGTTGTGAATTTGGCCATTGTTTTTCATAAAGATCATGCCAGTTGGTTTTGCCCATATTGAGTAGGGCTGGGTATCGTTCAAAAAATTTTCAATACCGATACTGATACCGATACCTTGAGTTCGATAGCGGTTCCTGAACGATACTTTTTTCGATACCAATTTTATAAAATCAGTTTTAACAAGATTACATTATCTAAAAAAAAATTTTTTTTTTTTCAGCTTGATGACATTTATACAGACTCAAAACCTCATCTCCTGAGCCACTGCACAAAGGAAAAAAATATGTCCTACACAATAAATCAGTGCAAATAGTTTTAATAAAGTTAAAATAGTTTTCAGTTTACACATCTGTTAGTCTACCTTTACACTAGTGCATGATCGATGTAAAACGCATAGCTGATACAGCATTTATTCTTAAAATAGGCTCATGAAATAAAGAAAACAGAAATACCTCAAAAATTCTGTGTTCTGTATCTGGTTTTCAAATGAAGGCATAAAACATTATTTTCATTTATATTTAAATGATTGAAAATCAAACTTTATTTATTTATTGTGGCAAACAAAGGGGGTTTACTATTAAAATTAAAACATGGAAGAAATGTTGTGTGATCATTATTAAAAAGATAAAGTTGGAATAATTTTAATAGTAGCCTAATAGTAGCAGTACTACTATTCTGCTGAATAATATTAATATATTTCTGCCGCAGTGTCTTCCAAGTTTAACCAAACTTTTATTTTGACGGGTTGCCGGGAATACATTCACAGTTCTGTGTGTATATGATATGACGCTAGTTTTACTCAAATCAAATGGTAAAATGCTCGTGAAGTGACTCTGAACAATTCTGGAGATGTTGTTCATGTATGTCCTCATTTAGTGAGACGGCAGACGCTGAAGTCACCGTGAGCGTCACGCGTTTCAGTCTGTGTGTAGTAAACAAAAGCGCATCATATAGAGAGCAGACGGCTCCATACGCTTTCGAATCGCCCTTGCGGATGTCAAACACTGATCGATCTGCTTCTAGTCGAACACACCTAGTGCTTCAGGCTTATTGCCTCACTGACTTTGATGAGATTAACCCCTTAGGTATCGAAATTTGGTACCGATCGACAAGATGTTTTTAGATACTCGATAGTATCGAGGCAATTCGGTCGGTGCCTAAAAAGTATCGAATTCGATACCCATCCCTAATATTGAGTCATAATGACTTGTGAGTGTGATACCACTAAGACTACAGACTAAACAAGTTTGAGTCATTTTTGCAAATCAGTTCTTTCAAACTGTCTTCTTCAATTAATTGAGTCAGTGATTGCAAATACTGGTTAACAAATGTTGTTCAAACCTATTAGTGCTTGCATTGATTGATTTGTGAACAGCTGACTTCTATTGTCTACTTTTACCATGACATTGGCCAGTCTTGCTCAGCTTGTCTTGTTGACACCAAGGAAATTTATCAGTGCCTTCACTATCTTGATTTTCAATACCGCTGCTATTAATACCCTCCAGCTCACGAAAGTTGTAAAGCATGGCCTTGAAAATCTGATATCTCGTCACCTGAACTTCACTTGACATCAGGAGTCTGAAAAATCTGGCGCCTTGCTCGGCAGCTCAGCGTGTCCTCCGCTCCAACAGCAATTTTGTCTTTCCTTTCCAATTCTCCTCTTTCCGCCGTCGCATAATGGGATAAACTGATTGACAGGGCTTATGCAAATTATTATATGATCCCACAAGATTCTTTATTTAAAGTAGGGTTGGGAGAAGCTCCAACACCAAAGGGAGAATCATGGTCACGCCATCTGGAATGATAGTTACTGTCAACCCTCCTATTGGTCTTGAGCTGTCTCAATTATCCAATTATTGTAAGACAGCCTGGAAGCTGATGCTCCTCTAAAGTCGGCTGGGACCTTATGTCTTTCCAAACCTGTATTCCTTCTTCCACAGAACACAAAGTTAGATATTTGGAAGAATCTTCATGTAGTTGTTTGACGGTTCATGATTATGGGGATTCATGTGCTATATTTTTCAGATCTTCAAAATCCACACGATTTTTTTGTATGAGGAACAGGAAAAAAATGAAGCATTTATTCACTGAAATCTGTTAATTCAAGGGCTATATTGTGACATGATCTCACAGAGTTAGTGGGCTGATCTCTGATTCATGGTTCACGAATTGGTTCAATTCTTGCATGCATTGTTCAGTTCAGTAAGACTTGTGACTCAAACAAACCGATTCATTAAATAGAAATTAAATCAAAAATTGAAAAAAAAATGTAGTCCTATGTGTAAGTTTTTGATTGGATTAAGGCAGATCTGAGTAAAATCTTGCAGCCAATTGTAAGAAAGGGGCGGGGTTTAAGTGAATCTTGTTTAGTGTGCTTTGCTCACTCCAATTCTATGATTGGTGGAATTTTCTGCACAGAATCATGGGTAATGTAGTTTTTCAACAGAAATTCTGCTATTAAACATGATTATTTTAAAAGTAAATTTAAATTCATACAAACAAGTGGGTTGAAAAAATGCATACACCGTTGATTAACAACCTCGAAGCTCGCAACCAGGTCTGTCTGTACAGGTTTATCAGTTATAGTTAAAAATCAATTTCCCTTTGGAGAAAATTAATGGAAGTTTTACTTCTGGGAACATGATTGTTGCATTCTATTAAAGTCTGTTGTTTTGACAGAAAATCGACTATTTGATTCAAAATTACTAGGTAAAAAAAAAGTAAATAAATAGATGAATCCTTCACTGTACACTGAAGAAAAACATATTCTATTATTTTTAAGGTAAGTAGTTGCAATCAGTTTATTTTAGCTACATTTAAATAAACAAATTTACTTGACTAACTTTCAACTTTTTTTATTTAAATGTTGCTAAAACAAATTGCTTGCAACTACTTACCTTAAAAAAATTGTAAATTCAATGAATCGTTTTTTTCAGTGTAACATCAATAAAATACATTTAAAAAAATAGATACTATGAATTAGATTTTTATGCCAACAGACATGAAAAAAAACCTGTGACGATTCTTCAAAAATAGTCTTATTTTGTGTTTGACAGAGAAACAACACCACACTGATTTGACACAATATTAGAGATTTTTTTTTTTATAAAAAATAAATTAAAATGTTGGATGAACGATTACTTTGTGACCTCCTGTTGATCTTTCATTCTCTCTCCTAGTCCTGGGTGTGAGGGCTCACTTAGGGGCCCAGGTGGAGCCACCATTGCAGCCAACGAGTGGAGCACCAGCGAGAGCCCGGAGGAGGGGCAGGAGGATGGAGTGGACGGGATGGACAAGGCCGGAATGGACGGCGATGCAGAGGGCATCTGGAGCTCTGACATCGAACAGAGTTTCCAGGAGGCTCTGGCCATTTATCCCCCCTGTGGCCGCAGAAAGATCATCCTTTCAGACGAAGGCAAGATGTATGGTGAGTCCTTAAAAAGCTGAATACGCCCATCGAGAGTCAATTGAGAATTACTTAGTGCTCAGATCATACTTTGCCATCATGAGAGAGATTTCTTCAAGATTCTTACTTGAAATTTTTCCTAATATCCCTATAAAAAAAATAAAAAACGGCTTAGCTATTTGTTGCAGTTGAGCTGATTCTGGAATAAAATGTAGTGAAACATGGTAAGGACAAACAGGGCCAAGTCAAGCTGTGGGAGTTTTGTTGAAGTGAATCAGAGGGTGAACTTATGACACTTCCCACCTCCAGATTGTCCCGTTCTCACATGGGATCCACTGACAGGAATGCCGTGTCTCCCTTTTGAGTCAGCATTCACAATAAAGCATGAGTCAGCCTCCTGCCTTATATCACGTGTGACAGTTTTCTCTTTATCATAGCCATGACTGGGTGCATGATTGAGACATGACTCATTAGTTATTAAAAATACTTGATACTTTAAAGGAGTGGATTCATGTTTGTTTGGGTGTCATAGTTTATAAATTACTACATATTTACAGAGATGTGTCTGGCCAACACACATTTTCTAAAATGAGGTCAGTTTATGATTCACAAACCAAACTTTGTGAATTTTTTTTGAATTAATATTAAACTGAAAGTTAATGTAGCATTTAATCCCTAATTATATTCAATGTGAATTTTTGTCCCAAATATTTTACCTTTATATACAGCAAAAATGGCAATAATGTGAAATATTTTTACAATTTAAATAATGGTTTCCTTTGTGTGTGTATATATATATACAGGTGCATCTCAATAAATTAGAATGTCTAAATTAGAATAATACACAGCAGATAAGACAAGACAATTCCTGTGCTGTGATTTCTTCTATATTTGCATGTAAACTAAGAGAAGCAATAATATCTGTTTTAACTGAACGGGCTGCTCCTCTCAGACGCTCACTGAACAGAGCAGATGCAGAGAAAGAGCTGCGTGCACGCTGATCTTGCGCTGTTGCAGCAATACCAACGATCACAGACATTCGCTAAAGTTTGTCCAAGAAGTTGCTAGATTTGTCACTAGTTGCTTTTTTGATGAAAAAATGTCGCTAGGGGGGTCTGAAAAGACAATGTCGCTAGTTTGGCAACACTGCGCGCGTCTCTAATACTCACCTCTTTCTCTGTCTGACTGCAGCAGCACACGCATTTTCAAACTTACACACACATACAGGAATATCTGGACCACGGCTAATCAGGGGGGGGGGGGGGGTCCGCCCTTCACTATCTCTGATTGGTTTAGACCACGACATGGGCCTAATGTGTGTCTGTTGTTGAACCACAGGGAGACTTTCAGAGTCGCAGAGACTTTTTTTTTCTTGTACGGCTGGTCGCACCAGTGCGACTTCAGATTTTTTTTTAGTCGCTCCATTGAGAAATTAGGTCGCACGTGTGACCAAATTGATCGCACTCTAAAGGCCTGATTCAGTATGTAATTTTATTTTACTTCCATTGCACCATTTCAGGAGAGGAACAACATATCCATTGACATTTTAGCAGTAAGCAATTGAAAATTACTAGATTTTGGGCATGAAAACAACAAACAACAATAAATGTGGCAAAACTTTAAGGTCATTTTTGGCACATTTCTGATGTTATAAATCACTAGCATGAATATTCAGTAATTACTATGGACTAGGCCAGGAGTAGACTATGTAACATAAATTAATTCGACTTTATGACCTACACACTAATCCTGTTGTTAACCGATTTAAGTAAGCATCAGGATTTAATATATGATTGCCCACACAAATGAGCTCATTTGGCTTTGGGGTATTTTGACCTTTGACCCTCTCTGTATAAAAGGCTTATGGAGACTGGCCCACATTCTTTTGTTTTCCCTTTGGCTTAAAGGGGACACACATTCCACAACTCTGCAGCCTTGTGCTCCGCCGTAATACTCCACCCACGCCTGTCACACGAGCTCTACTCCCCCTCGCAACAGATGAAGAAGGCTTGTTTCAACAGCCAGACATTTTGTCCTTTTGTGGTAGCTTACGTTATCACACAGAGGCCCTTGGGCCCACACTTTTCCCTCCGTATGACAAGATCATCCCCTTCCACTCTCTTTACAAACAGCCCCATCCCGTTACTATACTCCTGCCAGGACCCTGATGTCAATCTCTGAAAGCGAACAAAGTCTCCTGATATGCCCCCTCGCTCTCGTCCACCCCCAGCGCTAATAAGTTTACTGGCCGCAATGTATACTTTGACTAGACAGCACTAAAATAGTCTGGCTATCTGATGCAGGCAGGAGAGAACTGCCCTAGTGACTTTGTGGATTGTTTTTGCTCTATCAGAGTTTGCTGTAGACATTTTAGTAAAGTTGCAATGAGAAATTGTCACTAGATAACTGAAAAATATCAAGTAAAGTAAGTCTAAACCTAAGAATAAATCCAGAATCCTGATTGTCATGATTTGCTACACCACCTTGTGTTTGCTCTGTTACAAAACACACCTTCTTCGTTATGTTGTAGCAAAGCATGCTAACGGTCATAGAAGCTTGTATATGACTGATATGAAACACTGTACATAAGCAACAATTTGCATAATGGTCATGCGTGCGCTAGAATGTGTATTCCTCACATCAACCACATGGAGATTTAGCAGAGTTTTACGTTAGCATGATGCTAAGTTAACACTGTTATTCCTTAATCACAAATTATTGTTGGTATCACAAAACACACATATTTGGTCAAATCATCCATGTTTAATTCAATTGATCATCTTTTATTAATATTGAATGCTAGTATATTGGTACAAGTTTGTCCCTTACAAATAGTTAACCATGGTTTTATTATAGTAAAATTGTTGTAACCATGTTTTTTTGGCATGTTGACTATGTTGTATATAACCACAGTTTTACTACAAATACCATAGTTAAACTATGGTAAGTGTAGCAAAACCATAGTTACCATGTAATTTGTGGTTACCAGTGTTTAACTATAGTAAGCGTGTTTTTTGGTTTTATGTGTAGTAAAACCATGGTTAATTTGGGGTTTTCAGGCATTTTGGGTAACTTTCTGAGATTGTCTTCTTGTGTCATGTTGCACAGTATTTAGTAGTAGAGAATACATTCATACCAATTCAGAATTATTAATGTAAATAATTAACTCTTCTTTGCTCCTTAGTTTTTAGAAGCAGAGTTTAAAAAAAAACGTGCTTCTTTGTAGTTGATTAAAAGAAGATATAGTTCTGACTTAAGAAATTATCATTCTAAAGAGCATCTGATTAGACAAAAGTGCAAAAGAGTCATCAATATTTTAGGTATATTTTCCCTAAAGGGAAAGACTTATTTAAAGGGATAGTTCACCCCCCAAAAAATGAAAATTATGTAATTAATTAATCACCCTCATGTCGTTCCAAACCCTTAAGACCTTCGTTCATCTTCTGAACACAAATTAAGATATTTTCGAAGAAATCCGAGAGCTTTCTGACAGTCCATAGAACGCAATGCAACTACCGCAATGCAGCTCTAAAAAGAGGACAGTAGTAAACAGTCAATTTTCTAGTTTTTTTCCAGTTTAGACTACACTAGGATACGGGCTCAATGCTAAAATATATGTCATATTTTATGCCAGGAACACCTTTATGATGCCTTCAATGTCCATTTATGTTGGTATAGACAGCTTTCTATGCTTTTCCCTAGCTTTGTTTTGCAACAGGAATATTTTGTCTCAGGTATGCTGTGGAAACTGAAGGTTCAAGTTGTATTTTGTCCTGATCATCATTGCTAGCATTTAGCGGCTGTTAATGTTCATCAGAGCTTCATTACTCACTGCAAAACTCCTGCTGTCTTCTAACAGAAAGCAGCTTTTCTAAAAAGTTCTCTCTCGTTGCACTGTGGGAAGATTGGTTTAACAATTCTGGTTAAGCTGGCTGCTATAATGAGCTTGATTTGTCATCCTGCACATGTGATGTCTTGCCAAGTTTCTTGTTTAAAGTCTCGATCTGCACTCATTTTAGTTTATCACAAGTGTGTCAAAGCTGTTTGAGAAATAATACATCAATGCTAACGCTTAGCAAATGATCTCAATCTATTTTCCTGTGTTAGGCTAATTTGTGGCTCTGTTCATCATTATGCATCATTTTATGTTAGTAGTAGCCATTTATTGAGCTTGTTGATAGTTACGGTTGTCTGTTTTCACATGAAGTCTTGAACTAGGAGCATCTCAGAAAGGGCGCATGTCCGCATGACATCATCTCGGTTGCACAAGCTTCCCAGATGTGATGGATCCTCTGAGGAGATTTGATGGAGAAATGCTGCTCCTCCATCTGTGAGATGAATGACAAAGCAAAGCTCATTTGCAAGAGATGGGTGAAAATATTCTCTAGGAAATGTCTGGACTGTGGCACAGTGGTCAGTGAATATTGTGCCATGGTGGAAGATGCAGGTTCGAGTCTAGCTTGTGGTATTTCCTGGTCCTTTTTCCGATCTATACATTATACATGTTTTAAAAGTGTTCAAAATTGTTAGTCTGGATCAAAACTGCTTGTCTCTGCAGTGAATGGGTGTAGTCCGAATGAGAGTCCAAACAGATGATAAAAACATCATAATAATGCACAAAATCTTGATGGATTTGTTTCTTTCAGCTTCACAAGGTATTAAATGATGGACTGCAGTGGTGTAGATTAATTGTGGATTATTGTGATGTTGTTTGGACTCTTATTCTGACGGCACCCATTCACTGCAGAGGATCCATTGGTGAGCAAGTGATGCAATGCTACATTTCTCCAAATCTGTTCTGAAGAAACAAATTCGTCTACATCATGGATGGCCTGATGGTAAATCTTAAGCAAATTTTAATTTTGGGGTCAACTATTGCTTTACATAAGGGAAAGTACTGAGGAAAGCAACAAACATTAAGACTATAGGGGGTTGGGGAGGAGTAAAGTTTGAGAACTTAAGGGTCAGTAGGTGGAGGTGTGCTCTTCAGGAGTGGTCAAAGGTTAGGGTGTGGACACTGCCCTTCCTTTGTTTTAAAGAAGGCTTAATTTCACTGAGAGATACAAAAATCGCTACAGGAGCTTTGTTCTTTAGATGTTCTGCACTTCAGATAAGTGCTAGCCTGAAGTGGTATTGTGAGTTGGTATCATTTGAAAACGTTTTTGACCTTTTGATTTCTCACAGTGGAGATGGACCAACTCTCCAGTTGTCTCGTGCTCCAACACGCATGTTTTGACACTTTAGGTGTGTTCGTATCTGTTTCAGAACAAGTCAAAACATGTTCTACCGGATTGCCAGTAGATCAGACAGGATCTTCCAGAAATCAACTCACTCACATATTTACACTGTTTGTAATTATTGCCTTTGCATATCTACGTCATAGTTGATATGTTTATGTATATTGCTAGTGACTAATTGTCTTATGTTACTGAGTGAGATTATTTCCCTTAATCTTAATAAATCACCTAAAATACCTGTTTCTTTAGTAGGCCATTCAAGTTTCTGTTCAATTCTCTTCCACAACATGCAGTTTTAGAAAAAGTGTAAAATATGTGACATGTTTATTGTTCCAAAAGTATGTCATAACTAAAATACATATGTTAGTTATCACTTTTCTGCCACTTAAAAGTACACCAAGGAACTATTGTCCACTTTCTAAAATAAGTCTCATTATCTTTACCTATAAATATATTTGTTACACTTTACAATAAGGTAAACATGTTTTACAATATGGTAAAAGGTCACAAAGAATGCGTCAGAACCAGAAAGAGCTTTATTGCCAAGTGTTTTTGCACACACAAGGAATTTGTCTTGGTGTTAGGAGCTTCCAGTACAGAAAGTACAAGCATAGTGCAGACAACATATAATTAAGGTAATAAAAAAACACTAATAATGAAGAGAAATATTAATATATTTCTGAATATACAGAAAAGAAAAATGACAATAGACAGAACTGTAAATTTCCTATGTACAGATGAAGGTTTGATGAGTTTTTTTTTTTACAGATGTACAGTACTGGGGTGTGTTATGTGCTGTTTAGGTGGGATATGGCCTGGGGGTAAAAACTGTTCTTGTGTCTGGCTGTTTTGGTGCTTAGTGCTCTGTAGCGCCGACCAGAGTGCAACAGTTCAAAGAGAGAGTGAGCTGGGTGTGAGGGGTCCAAAGTGACTTTCTTAGCCCTTTTCATCACTCTGGAGGTGTAAAGTTATTGGAGGCTGGGCAGAGGGGCACGATAATCCTCTCAGCAGTCCTGACTCTCCGTTGTAGTCTTCTGATGTCTGTTTTGGTAGCCAAACCAACCAAACCAGACAGTTATAGATGAACACAGGACAGACTCGGTGATGGCAGAGTAGAACTGTTTCAGCAGCTCCTGTGGCAGGTTGAAATTCTGCAGCTGGTGGAGGAAATACAGCCTCTGCTGGGCCTTTTTCGCAATAGTCAATGTGATTGTCCCACTTCAGGTCCCGAGAGATGGTGCTGCCCAGGAATCTGAATGACTCTACTGCAGCCACAGTGCTGTTCATGATGGTGAGTGGGGGGAGAGCAGGGAGGTTCCTTCTGAAGTTCACTATCATCTCCACAGTTTTGAGAGTGTTTAGCTCCAGGTTGTTAAGACTGCACCAGACAGCCAGCTGCTCCACCTCCTGTCTGTAAGCAGACTCGTCTCCGTCCTTGGTGAAGCTGATGACTGTAGTGTCGTCTGCAAACTTCAGGAGCTTGACAGAGGGGTCTTTTGAAGTGCAGTCATTTGTGTAGAGGGAGAAGAGCAATGGGGAGAGAACGCAACCCTGAGGGGCGCCAGTGCTGATGGTGAGAGTTCTGGATGTGAGTTTGCCCAGCCTCACTAGCGACTGTCTGTCTGTCAGGAAGCTGGTGATCCACTGACAGATGGAGGTGGGCACAGAGAGCTGTGTCAGTTTGTCTGAGAGAAGGTCAGGCATGATAGTATTGAAGGCCGAGCTGAAGTCCACAAATAAGATCCTTGCGTAATTCCCAGGTTTGTCGAGGTGTTGCAGGATGTAATGCAGTATATTGACAGCGTCACCCACAGACCTGTTTGCTCTGTAGGCAAACTAAAGAGGATCCAGTAAGGGTCTAGTGATGTCCTTCAGGTAGGCCAGGAATAGTCTCTCAAGTGACTTCATGACCACAGACGTGAGAGCGACAGGTCTGTAGTCATTAAGGCCAGTGATTTTGGGCTTTTTGGGGACGGAAATGATGGTGGATTATTTGAAGCAGCAGGGGACTTCGCACAACTCCAGAGATCTGTTGAAGATCTGTGTAAAGATGGGGGTCAGTTGGTCAGCACAGACTTTTAGACAGGCAGGTGAAATACCGTCTGGTCCTGAAGCTCTCCTAGATCATTTAACATGTTAGATTTTCTTTTTGTAAGATAATTATATTATTTTCATGCCTTTTTTAAAAGATGAGTATTTTTTACAGTGCAGTGTAGGTGTATCTGTTGTACTCACATGAGATGAAGTATACAGCCATGGCCTACAAAAATATATATTATAATACATGGGGCGGGTCACCCCTCCAAGCGCCATGTTAAGATAGGCAGCTGAACTGTACGTACTTGTTCTCGCATACACCCTATTATCAGGCACTTTCTGTCATGTAATCATTTATTTAATAATGAACAATCTGTCTGTCTAGGGTTGTTTTGTAATGGCATTGATAATGTATCAGTTTTAAATTATAAATGTAATTTGTTTTTGCAGATGCTATATCAATGCCAGCAGGTGTCAGTACAAAGCAAAGGAATACTATTGTTTCAACCAGTGAAATATTAAGGAAATTGTCTTTGTGTACTTTAAAATAGGATAACATTCAAAGACAAACTGGTCAAAGCTTGGGAGTTAAAGGGTATCGAAGTTTGGGAGAACTTGAGCAACTACCAGTACAAAAATGTGGAGTCTTAATTCAGGTGACCTTTGTTGGAATATAGTATAGCACATCTTTATATATTGTCTGAGAAGCATGAGATACAAAATAACAATATAAGATGCCAATAGACTGGCACCAGTTCTGTGATAAACTAATTTGAATGGCATGGCATCTGTTTTTGATTGGTCATTGGTTTGGTATTTCCTTTGACTGGCTGTTTACAGTCTTTTACTGTGGGCCAAAGTTAACAGGTGGGTTGTGGGAAAGCTGTTAAAATGCAGGTGGTTTTGGTCAATAAACATACACATCTGGTGGGATGGAGGGTTAACCAGGGTGAACTTTGGGAGGAAACTGTCAAGGTGAAAAATGGTCCATGAAAGAGAGGGAAACTAGAAGAGACAAGGTGCTAATCATCATCCTCACTGCTTGCTTTCTACAGACTTCTTCCCAAGTGACCCAGAGGACAAGTCTAAAAGATCTTGCAATTAGTTTAGCGCTTCCAAATGGTTATGTCAATAGGGCAAACATAATTGAAAACGAGAGATCAAGCCTGGGATCACCTTCACATGCTTTTTAATACGGCCCAAAAACATATGCAAACACCGTTCACTTGCTGAAGGTATCTGTCTCACATACTTATCCCAGGTGGAGCACAAGTGGCCCATTCTGGAAAGGAGCATTGGCCAAATCCATTAAGGGGAGCTTTTTTGAGGGGGATAAATATGTGCAAAGCAGGTTTCAGGTTTCATTTCACTCCTGCTTTTCCTGGACATACTTTAGAGGAATCTGGGAGCAAATCAGCACTTTCCCTTGGCACAGCCTCAGTGAGATCTGCAGGAGTATTTATGCAGACATTGATATTTAGTGGATGTTTAACTGGCCCTTTTTATACTCAGCACTTTGTCAGTGGAATGGTCAGCCTTTCATTTTATTCCCAAAAAGGTAGGTACACAGTTTTAGCTCTCAATGGGACGAAAAGAGTTACTCTTTGTGCTCTGGTAGGGTTGTTGTAAAGAGCACTTGTTGGAGGGTTGGGCTTGCTTGTCTGTAAGCTTTGCCTGGTAGTTTGAAGCATTTTTTGTTTGTTTGTTTTTTATTATTATTTTCAGGCAGGAAGTTAAGGGGCCAAAACATAGAGATTGCAGTCTGAATTCATAACTAAATCTCCCATGTGGCCAAGTAGCAACAACATTGAAGAATGTTAACCACTGGGCTACCACTTCAGCTGTATAGGAAACAACTTGATTAAATTCTGCTCAACATTCTACAATGAATGAAAGGTGGTGTGGCATAGAGAGCTCCTGTCCTGTAGAGTTTAGCTCCAACCCTAATCAAACACACCCGAACAAGCTAATCAATGTTCTCAGGATTACTAAGGCTATAGGCAGGTGAGATTTTTTTCAGGGTTGAAGCTAACCTCTGCAGAACAGAGGCTCTCGGGGACCGAACTTGTCTACCCCTGTCCTATCCCTAATGATCTCAGCCTCTACAGTCCTCCTTCTATTCCAGTGCTGGGCAACTTCAGGCATGGAGGGCCACTATCTTGGAGAGTTTAGCTCCAATCCTAATTAAACACTCCCGAAGAAGCTAATCAATGTCTTCAAGATCACTAGAAAGCCACAGGCAAGTGTGTTTGATTAGGGTTGGAACTAAACTATGCAGGACGACCCATAGGTGTTACCTTTATGTATTTTAGCAAAGCACATCGTGACACCTGCAGGAAGGAGCTTCTAGTGACTCCTGAGGGATTGTCCTTTTAATAAAATCCTTGTACTTTAAGTCATTTTGGGTAAATCACTACTTTGCAAAGATGAATGAACCCATGAATGTACATGTTGTGTGTTTGAAGTCAAAAGCATCTGTGTTTCTGATGTACATCAGAGACCTATTTCCGCTTCTGTCTTCCTTTCTTCTCTTGTCTATTTCTGTATCTCCTGACTTCTTCCACACTCCCTTCTATAGTCTTATCTTTCTTTCTTACTCTCCAAGCCTAGGAGTACAGCCTTTTGTTTAAGGTCGTAAACACTCTATTTGTGGGCAGGTAGCCTGCAGGCAGGATAGGGGGGTAGTTAGCTGCCCTCTGAAAGCTTTTGGCTGGGGCTCAGGAGTTCAAGGCTGCTGAAAATGAGCCAGAGTCTCTCTCTCTCTCTCTCTCTCTCTCTCTCTCTCTCTCTATCAGAGTCTCCTCTGTATGTCTGGAACAGAAGATGTTTGCCTTCTCTTTTACACGTGTTCTGTCTTTCACTGTCTGGATGTTTCTCTCTCACTAAGGTTGTCTGAATGGCTAATCCTCTTTGACATTCGCCTATGTTGTCATTTCATCAGTAATAGATAATTAAATTAAATAGAAGAGGTTCTAATTTGTTCTAGTTGGTGTGACAAAACACTGGACTTCTCTCATATCATCTTGGTATTAAACACTCACATTGTCTAAACTCTCAAACCGGGCCAGCGCCGGGGGAGGGGGGTTGGAGGGGCTATATGCGTTTATGCCCCCCAAATGAGTTACTGTGTCCTCTTTCCCTCCCCTCTACACTGAATGTGAGTGAATTCGAAAGTAAAAAGCGAGCATGCATTTAACATGATTTCGGCACCCGCTCTAGAAATACAGAAGCCCTAAAAACATTGGCCCAACCAGTGTCATGAGTTTGGGGTGAGGCTATCAATTAATATGTAATTGTGTTTTGTGCCAGGGTAAAATCCATCAACATTTGTCTATTTATCACATGGCTATCATTAATATAGAATCTATCATCATGACAGTAAGAGGATATTTTACCTAAACTCTGGCATGTTCTGCACCATGTAGAGGAGCATGGTGCTTTATTTATATTTGAGTTGTCTTATCAGATCTCTTCATTTGTTTGCACATTCACAATGTCCAAACATGTTGTTTGCTGGTGACATGCTTGTATATGAATCCCTGGTGTTATATGGCTTGTGGTAAGGGAACAGGGTTTCCTGTGTTGGGTTCAGGTGGTCCGGCTGTTAGTGAGTGGGATGCCTTTGGGAGGGTGGGGTGTCAAGAAAGATTCACAGTTGAAACTTTGCACAGCTGTTCCCAAGGTCAACCCTTTATAAACTGATGAAATCTTTTTTATCTCTCAACCTCAATTAATCTCCTCCCACATCTCCCTTGGTTCCTATCCCTTTTTTCCAATATCATCATGTTAATGCCATTACAACAACCCATTTATTACTGTACTTATATAATAACTTGCTCATTTTAAGAAAACATTTGTCCCCTCAGAGCAGCTTGATTGGTCAACGTCCTGACACATGGTGGCCCTATTTGTTTTTGCCAAGTCACCACCCATATCACCTGACTCATCTGTCACAAGCCTTGTCTTTCAATGGTCTATTAATAAACTAATGGTCTCATAGGAGGCTTTACACCCTACTGTGATATTGCTGGTGGAGGCATTACAGCATTCCATGTGCTTTTCTCTGTATAGGAGTCTTCGCTCCCACCAGCTTTATTTAAAAGTGTTAAATTACATGTGACAAGAAAAATATTAGTATTTATTAATTTGGGAGTCACTTAACGAAACATCATAGCAGTTAATGTGTTGCCTGGCAATCGAACCCATGACCTTGTGTTTGGAGTGCAGTGCTCTACCAGTTAAGCTACTGCAGAGGAACAACTATTTATCAACAATTGCACTTTAAGATATGAAATATTAAATGTTATAAATGCTAACACAATTTTTATATCAAAGCAATTTTCAGTTTCATCGTTATTAATATTATTAATGCTCCATTCAGTCCGCTATGTGTGTAAGTTAGAACTGGGTATTTTTGCATTTATAGTAATCTTGTGTTTCTTATTGATGCCTTTCCAGGTCGAAATGAGCTGATAGCGAGATACATAAAATTGCGGACTGGAAAAACCCGCACACGAAAACAGGTAATGTCACAGTTTCTATTACCACTTGTTTGGATCGGTACAACAGAAGTCATATCAAAGTCAAAGATTATCACTATATTCTTAATTACATTATGATGCTTGTAATTGATTCAGTCATTCATCTATTATTTAGTTATTTATTTATTTTCGGCTTGTTCAAGTCATTTTTTAAGTGTTCTTGTTTCACTTGTTGATATAACAGTGAACATTTTATTTACAACTATTGGTGTGGATGCTGCAATGCCCAAAAACAAACATTTTCAGTTATTGATGCCATTATGTACGGTGACGCATTGCTGCCACACATATTATTGTGTTAAGTAATTTTATCGACACCTTTTCTTGTAATAACGAGATGTTATGTCATTAAAACAACATATTTTCTTATTAAAAAGACATATTGTTTGCTTGTAATAATGACATATGCAAAAAAAAAACAAATGTTTCCCATTACCTATAGAAGACATATGGTTACATTATGTGTACATTCATATTATTAATAATATTAAAATCAAACCGTTTGTCATTTCTCTATTTATTTTTTATTTCGATTTGGATTTAAATCAAACTTAAGTTATTCAAAGAAAGACATATTCCAAGCCCAGAGTCGATTATTCAAAAATAACTGGTTTGATCTGATCAGGGTCATATCCTCTGGGTCTAAGTGCAAATATTGGATAGCATTGGATTGGAGATTAATCCCAATAAACATGCCGCTACAATAAAATAGATGTACAATAAAACAGTGTATTTCTGTTTATCTCAGGACTCTCATTATTATGAGAAAATATTATCCTATTCACAGGCGCATTTATCACATGATTGATTATTATTATTTATGTGATTAATATTTATATTCCCTTAGGGGAAACCACCCCTACATAGGCTACAATAAAACTTCATGATTCATGAGTTAAAACATAGGCCTATCTGGCAAAATACTTGCAGTTATTTAGGTGAAAAACTGAAAAAAGTACTTAGTGCACTTTTAATATTGCACTAGAAACTTTAAATAAACAGAAAATGTTATAAACGTAGTATTTGCCTATATCTGTAGTAGATGTCTAATCTATCTTTGCAAAGTCGGAAGCAGTGCAAATGTAAATACACATGTGCTATTTTCTTGTGATCACTGCAATGCTGTAATCAAAACGTCAGTACTCTAGAGTTCATTGGTCATTTTGCCAGATGTGTTGTTATGTATAATATATGTGTTGGTTGATTTCAAATGTCTGTGGCCCTGTTTTGCCTCAGGTGTCTAGTCACATGCAGGTGTTAGCCAGGAAGAAAATGCGGGAATATCAAACAGGCATTAAGGTATGGCTGTGCTGCCACCTAGTGGCTTCTTTTCAATGTCTCTCTTCTCTTTTCTTTTTCCCTTCCTTCCTTTCTCCCTCCCCTGACTTCCTTCCTGCAGGTGTCTAGCCATCTGCAGGTTCTTGCTCGGAGAAAGTCTCGCGAGATTCAGTCTAAGCTGAAGGTATGCGCCTCAGTGCTGCTGTCTGCTCTTCTCTGACCGCTGACATCTTTTCACAACCCTTCCTATCTATATCACGCTTTAAATGTTAAAATTACTGTTGATGTTTAGCTTACATGTAGCATAATGTAACCGTCGCTGTGTACAGACATTGATTAAAACACATTCATTGTGATAGAGTTGAGCAGCATGCTTGCAAAGTAATGGCGCCCTCTGGCGGTCGACTGAATATTGCCTTGCATTCTGCTTGTATTGCTACATAGAAGCTAATGTGTATGCCTGACTGAACCAGGCTCAAACTCAAACCTGTACTCATCTTTACATCTTTCTGTGATTTACTGAAACATTGTACTATCCAAGTTTACATTTTGATGTAGTAGTAATACTTTTATTGTTTTGATTAATTGTTTGCTTGTGTAATTCTCATTTGTAAGTAATTTACCACCTTATAAAACAACAACAGAACAGACTACCTGTTTGTTGTCTTGTTTTGTTTTGCTTTGATTTCCCCCTCACTTACTATTTATGTATTTATTTATAAGGAGATGTTGCCTGTATAATTCAAATTTTTCAAAGTATAATTGTAACCACTTTATAATGTCCAATAGCTTTATTTTTTGTCACTTGTTTATTTATTTATTTACATATTTATTTATCACCACTATAATGTCCAAAATATTATATATTAAAAAAATATGTATTTTTTTATTTATGTATTTGTTTCTTTGTTTGAACAAAAAAAATCAAAGTGGGCACACCATAGCTCCAGAAATAGAAAACAATCCATTTATGTTCTCACTACAGGTGACGTCTCGAACATAAATCAATATTTTTCTATTTCTGGAGCTATGGTGTGCCCACTTTGATTTTTTGTTTTGTTCATATTCTTGTGATTTGGAGCACCCACATTGAGCTTTTTGCCCATTGGATGTGCGCTCTTGGACTGTTTTTTATTTATTTATCATACTGTAATGTCCAAAATATTTATATTTAATTGATTCTAAAAATGTATTTATTTACTTTCTTTCTTACCACCCTGTCCTAAATTTCCAGCTGTCTTTTTTCCAATGAATCATTTATTTGCTTATTGAATAATATATAGATAGATATATAGATCTATATATATATATAGATAGATAGATAGATAGATAGATAGATAGATAGATAGATAGATAGATAGATAGATAGATAGATAGATAGATTTTTTAACATAGTTTTATAAACATCCATATTTGATACACTATTATATATAATACACACAAGCACACCCTTTTTTATGTTCATGTTGTTGCATGTTTAACGGTTCAGCGTTGTGAGCTGAGTCTAGTGAGGGAGGAAGTAAACACATGACTTCCTTGAAATGGAGCGCGGTGACTGTTCTTAAATGGAGGTCATGGTTTAGTTTTCCCAGCAGTACAGGCAGCAGTTAGGAGTGATTGTTCAGTGGAGAAGCTAGAGATCTCTATTCTGTGATATCTGAACAGACAGCGTCAGAGGAGAAAGCACTGGCCTCTCGGTCCAGCTGTGTTGCTCAGAGTCATCTGATCTGTTTGTCTCATCAGCGCTTTTAACAATTTCTCTTCCTTTCAATTTTAGGCCATGAACTTGGTAAGTGAAATGTTTTGTACTCTGCTTTGCCCGCAGAGCTTTATCCGCACAGACACCTGCAGACGCTCAGCTTTCGGTTTGCATTCAGTGCTTTGGCTGCCAGTGTCACCCGCCTCACAGTTTGATGAATTGAGCAACCGCTATACTGTTCTCCGTTTCAATTTTGGCTTACATTTGTATTTGTTATAGCTGCAAACTCAGAGCACTGCAAAGTATTTTGAAAGTGTTTTATTCTGTGTCATTAATTGTAAGTGTGTATTATAACAATGTTATTTTGTTAGTCTGTTCTATTATAACTGAGTAACTTTGTATACTAAATTCAGACGGGGACTTAACTCTAAAAGGTGGTTTCCATTGCATTCTTTGGCAATGTTTAAAACACGTTATCTGTGACCAGGCACTTGCACACATAGACATAACAGGGGGCTTGAGCACCTGCCCTTTTTCTTCCTCGAGAGAAAGGGCACTTTTTTCTGGGGAGTTTTTTTTTTTATAAACTAATATATGTATATATGTGTGCGTGTGTGTTTCTGTTTGCGCACAGCTTTCCCTGTAAAAAAAAAAAAAAAAAACCCTTCTAAATATCAGGTCGGGTCAGGAAATGAGACTCTGTCGAGTTCCAATGCCTTTCTCCCCTCCGCGTCTCGGCGCAGGCGCGCGCAGCACAGCAGTGTAGCACACATTGATCGGCACATGCACATCACAGACACACAGAAGTGAAGCCCTCCCTCCCTCGAATGTGCCTCGAATTTACAGCTAATTATCCAAAAGACAAACGGCAAATATAATTAATTTGTCTTGCTAACATCCATGACTCATGAGAGCGCTACCATGTAAGTTAGCTGAAGTTTAGCTGAGGCAATAGGAAGTCTAGTAGGTTAGACAAGTGTGTCACTGCATGATTCAGTTTATTAAAATGCATTTAGATTAAGAATGATCACAAAATTCAAGATATGGGGGCAGAAATGTATATATTGATATCATTTCATATAGTTAATCAGTATCACGCGAAGACTGACATTTTTTTTTTTCACCAAATAGCAACATGATTACAAATGTGATATTGATTTTATACAGCAGTTCAATAAAGAAGAATTGAATATTAACACACTTACGTTTTAAACACAATATTGAGTGTTTTTGCTCTATTTTGCCAACAAATATAATTTCAATGTGCGTCTCTGAGCAACAGCTGTTTTGTTCCTGAATGAGTCAATCATTTAAATGATTCGGTTAAGTTGCAATGACTCACTTATTAACAGTGATTTGCTGCCACCTACTGGCAGTTTTAATTTCACATTTAAAGTAACTTTTCTTTTTTTTTTATAATTTCAAATATCAGTATTCAAAGTTTTATGTTTAAATATAAAAAAACGTATTAATGCATTTGTAACTGCAGGTTAAATGCATTCGTGCCCTGCATTAAACAGTGTGTGAATGCATCTAAATGGCACTTCTAATGCAGCTTCTGTGTTTTCTCTGCAGTGCAAAGATTCATTTTGTCAATACTGAATTAATTTGCTTGGTAACAGCTTAAATGACTTATTCTAATTGACTGATTAAATTTAAGAATTTGACTGAAAATATGATGCACACTCATGCACAGTGTTGGGGAAAGTTACTTTTAAAAGTAATGCATTACAATATTGCGTTACTCCCTAAAAAAGTAACTACTTATGTACTTTTTATGGAAAGTAATGCATTACATTACTTTCACGTTACTTTTTAAATATGAGCAGGGCTTGATTGTTTGTTTTTAATACAATTTATATTTATAGCAAATTTAAAAGCCCTTTCACACCCAAAAGTGTAATGAATAAACCTCAGGCTGAAGGAAAGTAAATTCACGTCTGTACAGCAGAACGCAGGAGAAGAAGGTTCAACACTCTTCAACAATAAAAAAACAACGAATTACAATTGTTAGTTTATCTAAAGTAATTTTTGCTTATTAGTATGGTTGAACTGGATCATCAAAGGTCAGCAGCAAACACATTGGTTAATAAAATGAGATTAGATATATTTGTGTTGTTTAACATATTTAATTATTGTAGGTTTGCGTCATATTCTGAGTTTGCATTTCACGGTTTTACTTCATTTTGATGAATACTGAATCTGTTTTTTGCGAGTGGGATGAATTAATACACATTCACATTTAGTCTAGATTAGAACTACAGTAAGATCATGTTCACACAGCGCACTGTCAGTCAATAAATGGAAACAAAGTAAATGGCGTTACTTTTTTGAAAAAGTAACTCAGATATTTTCTAGAAAATTAAAAATAATGCGTTACTTTACTAGTTACTTGAAAAAAGTAATATTATTACGCAACTTGCGTTACTTGTAATGCGTTAACCCCAACACTGGTCATGCAGGGCTTTATAAAGTAAAAAATGCCCACGAAAGGTAAAAAATATTAATTTCAATCACTGCTGTGAACTGATCACCGCAGAATATCCAAAACTTTAGGAGTCAGCTGTCCACGGTAGTCCTTAAGATATCAACACAATAACACAATTGACAAAATATTGTCTATCGTTATCGATAAAATCCCAGAAAATATTGATATATTTTTTGTCAATATCGCACATCCCTAATATATGTAACATTTTGTTTAGACATTTTTTTTTTAATACATATGAGAAGTGCCCTTTTTTCACTTGAGCCCCTGCCCCTCAAAATGTTTGTGCACGTCCCTGTCTGTGGCAGTTTCCTGGTTGGGACACAAGATTTCTGTCTTATTTGTTTCTTGTCTTCTTTCTGTCAACTGAATGGCACTGTCTTGACATGCAGTGAATGTTTATGCTGTTCAAGTTTTCTGTGTGATCGTGTTTTGTTTGGGTGGCTGGATTCAAATGCGAGCACGATATCATGCATCACTTGCCCTTTGAAGCATGATTTTTGCATGTTTGTCTAAACCATGAAGTTCAGCATGCATCTTCTACTGGAATGACACTAATGTTCAAAAGGATCGGTAGGATTTTTTTAATGGATTTATTTATTTTATTATTTGAAAGAAGACTTCTCACTAAGGCTGTGTTCATTTGATCAAATATAAAGTAAACACAGTAATATTTTTGATGAATGCTGAATAAGTTTTATATAGTATAGAATAAGTTTATTGTTACAAATAACCGTTTTTTACTAGAATATATTTTGAAATGTAATTTAATCCTGTGATGCAGAACTGAATTCCAACACTCTTCACATAAATCACATAAATCATTCTGATATGCTTTTATTGTTGTTACATTTGTATTATTATGTTGAAAACATTTGTGCTGCTAAATATTTTTGTGGAAACCGTGATACATTTTTTTCAGGATCATTTGATGTATAGAAAGCTTTTTTTTGTTTTTGTTTTTTGGTCAATGTCAAAGTTTTTACTGTTATTAATATTAATACAATTATTGTTTTCTTAAAACATAGTTTTTCTGATCCTAAACCTTTTGAAGGATAGTGTATATATTTGTGCTTTTCATAAAATATATTGTCTGCTTTTCATAAAGATTGCATATTATCATATATAAAAAGTGTGCTATATAATATAATTCATATTGTGTCTATATATAATTTATATAAATACATGATATAGAACAGTTTTTAGTTTTTTTATCCAATAGATTTAATTAATCTTAGATGTGGTATTCTGAAAGTTGTTCCAAATGCTTCATCTCTCTGCCCAGTAAAACTGTGCATGTAATGAGCTTTTCTTGTGTATTTCAGGATCAGGCCTCCAAAGACAAAGCCCTGCAGAACATGGCCGCTCTTTCCTCCGCTCAGATCGTTTCTGCCAGTGTGATGAAGAGTCACCTGCCTCCTTTTCCTCAGCACCCCTATCCACCTCCACCCCGGGTTAGTTCAGGGTTCTCTTTTGACCAGTTCTCTAAGCGTAACCTTCAAACTCACATTATCCTCTGTTTTGTTGTCTAGTTTTGGCCCGGTCACATCCCAGGACAGCCTGGACCTTCTCAGGAGTGAGTATATCTGACATCTGATCTAACATCAGTGTTCTTGTGAGATCCTGCTGATCTTTCTCTGTGTTTTTCTAGCATCAAACCCTTTGCACCGAGTCCATACTCCACCCTTCAGCCTCCAATGCCTACACCCATATCAAGTAAGAGCAATGCTGGGATTATATCAACCCTATACTGAGCTCAGACTGACCACCCGGCCTAAACCAGCATGTTTTCTCCACAGGTTATGAGCAGTTACCCGCTCTGCACCCCCCGAGCACCACTACCATGCCTGTGTGGCAGGACCGGACCATTGCCTCCTCTAAACTGCGCATGCTGGAGTACTCGGCCTTCATGGAGGTCCAGAGGGACCCTGAAAATGTGAGTCTCACTACTGCAGAGTATATTAGATGCTAATGCTAGCGTGTTAGGGTGCTATGTGGTTTCTATGTTGTTCTGGATAGTTTTAGCATGTTAGTATGCAGTAGGGTGTTCTGGGTTGCTTAGCTAGTGCTAAGACTTCATAGGATGTATTTTAAAACATTATAGCAGCATGCTAGCAACATGCTAAAACACACACACACACACACATACATACGGAGGCCCTAAAGGGTCATGGTGGTGGAAAAAAATTAGGGTGGGAGGACTTTTTTTTTTTTTTATGTTTTGCGCGCGTTCTCTCACAAAACTTTTACATTCCCTCGCAAAGACATTTGCGTTCTCTCGCAAAACCAGTTGAGTTTAGACAAACTCTTCCTGTTTACTTTATAGCTTGCAGTATAAAAAAGACCAAATATGCTATATTATATATGCATTACAAATATGTACTGTGTACATGCAAGCCCAAAATATGAGCTGAATTGCACGATAAGCGTTTTCTCCCCATAGAAATGCGCGCTTAACGTGGATTAAGCCAACAAAAACTGATAAAAAGCCCATGTTTTAAATTTTATAAAAAATATACATTATTTACAGAAAAGTAATGTGCTAAGAGTTTTTTTTATATAATGTTTTGTCTAGAGGAGAAAACACGTGAAACGGCGCGTTCCGTTCTGGGCTCATCTGCTTTTCTGTGTGTAATATAAACTGTAAACAGATTTGCTATTTTAATCACCATCTTCGTTCATTATCCTACCGTAAGTGTTTTCTATGGGGAGAAAAAGCTTAATGCGCAGGGCGTTGGGTTCATAATCTGGGCCTATTAGTATTTATTATTATCGAATTTGGTCCTCCACTGTCACTGTTTTAATACATTAAGCCACATGAAGCGTTTTAGAATAACCCAAAACTGTGCCTTGAACTAAACACTGACTGTATTTCTTTATTTGAGTCCAAGTTCAACATAAAACTCTATGAACCGCTCCGTTGTGAACATACGAAGCTGTAAAGTAAACAGGAAGAGTTTGTCCGAACTCAACTGGGTTTGCGAGAGAAAACAAACATCTTTGCAAGAGAACCGCAAAAGTTTTGAAAAATATTTTTCCTCCCACTCCGAAGTGTTTCCACTCACCCAAAATTGCTTTTTTCCATATCACTCTACACTCCATACACCATAATAAAAAAGCACAAAACAGTTTTTTTTTAAAAAACGTTGCAAATTTAATATAAATAAAAAATTAAATGATTGCATTTTATTCGTACCCTTTTCTGGGACACTTGAAATTAATCTCAGAAGCATTCATATCGCTTGTAGATGTGACAGGAAACATACTAGAGACATATTTAATATGAGCAAAAATTTGTCTTCCAGATGTAAACACACAAATCATACATCTCTGAGATGTATGTCTGCTACTAATCATGCAAAAAACACGCTAGAAACATGATAAAAAGCATTCTGAAATATTTTTTTAAACTTTTAGACAAGACTTTGCCAAGCCAACATCACTGTTTGTCTTCAAGCCTTATCTGTCTAGTTTATATGCTATTATGTTTATTAATATTTTGAATGAGTTTTAATTTTCATATTTAAATTTTAGTTTAGCTTTTAGTAACTTTATGTGCTTTTGTTATTTCCATTAGTTTCTGATTTTTTATATTTCTATTTAGCTTTTCTATTTAGTTTTAGTACTTCAACTTAAGTTTCTAATTTTCATTTAAGTTTGTTTGCCTTTTTTACATCTAGTTTTTGTATTAAATTATATTTCTGCTTTATTTTAGCTACCAAACCTAACCTAAATATTTTCAGTGGTTGTGGTTAACAATAGCAATACTTTCACAGACAAAAATATACATATGTTTCAGGAATGGTGACATTCCATGCATTTGAAAGCGCTGTAAAGGTTACCTCTTCACCTGTTAATCCACAGTACAGCAAGCACCTGTTTGTCCACATCGCCCAGACAAACCCCTCGTACACAGATCCTCTCCTGGAGGCCGTGGACATCCGTCAGATCTACGACAAGTTTCCAGAGAAGAAGGGAGGGCTGAAGGAGCTGTATGAGAAAGGCCCACAGAACGCCTTCTTTCTGGTTAAATTCTGGGTGGGTTTTTACAAATGCATGTTGATCTGTTGAAAATACAGTCAATATTATTAAGTTTGAAAATTTGAGATTCCAATTTAGTCTTAGATGTTGGTCTACTGTATGTGACACATTTTCAAACAGGTTCTTCTTCTTTAATGTCTTTCAGGCTGATCTGAACAGCAGTAATGTTCAGGACGGCGCAGGCTCATTCTATGGGGTCAGCAGTCAGTACAGCAGCGCTGAAAACATGACCATCACTGTCTCCACTAAAGTCTGTTCTTTTGGGAAACAGGTGGTAGAGAAAGTTGAGGTGAGTTATAATTATTCATAGCTGTGTTTTTGTCATAGCTGTACACGGTCAGTACTGACAATATGATTTCATGCAGAAAACCAGCTTCTATATTTTGACTTCTGACCTCTAGACGGAGTATGCGCGAGTGGAGGGCGGGAGGTACGTTTACCGGATCCATCGCTCACCCATGTGTGAATACATGATCAACTTCATCCATAAACTCAAACACCTGCCGGAGAAATACATGATGAACAGTGTCCTGGAGAACTTCACTATACTGCAGGTAAGAGAATGAGAAAACAGGACAAAATTCAGATTTTAAGATCAGATCCATTTTTTTATTCATAAGTGTGAATTAGCCAAATGCCCCTAAGGATGTTGAATCAGAATGACAGGAAAATTTATTTACCTTATTGCTTTTAATAGAGGGACTTCATTAGTTAAATATTGACTAATGCCTTTGTATTTCATTCAAAAATGTCATTTAAAATCTGCATGCAATTTTCACATTTTATGTCCTGAAGAGACATTGTTTTATAAAATAGTCATATGTTAACAGACCTGCCGAACTGAACTACGCAAAACCCTTTTGCCTCAAAGTCCAGATGCGATTTGTACTCACAAATCAAGCAGCAGAAAAAGAAGAGTTTGACCAATCAGAGCGTTTTTTTTCGGTTTTGCATTTAAATAATTTCCGTGCGTTTTATTTCTCTCCAAACTGGCTGTGTGTCCGTGAGTCTACGCGCTCCTCCCGTTTATAATGTGCATTTGAAAAAGCAGCACACGCGAAATATCTTCCCTAATGAGAAGCGTTTCTAAACCTGCTGTCCAACAAAAGAGAACATTATAGCGTACTAAACAGCATCAGTCGAATGTTACAAATAACTTCCTTTGGTGATCTTTTGTGACTTATCACAGAATGAGGCAGAAATATATATCCTCTACCGTAATAAAGGTTATGTCGATTAGCGATGGATTATAGATATACTAAATTATTATGAAAATACCCGAGGTGGTTTTAAGAACACAGACAAACACATTGTCACAGTCGAGTGTTTATTCGATTAATATTTCATAATTCAAAGGCAAATCGATTCTATCTTCATTTATTCAGTTACAGCGTTAGCTGGATGCTTTTGTCCATAATAAGAGGATTTCTGGAGCAGCATCAGTTCTTTTGCTTGTGTATGCATATTATGTGGATTTTCTGCACGAGGGCATCCTCCGGCTTCCAGTATGAATGAACACATTACATTTGTTTATAGCACTAAATAATGGCCAGTCCATAAAATAATACGTCCCTCCCGTGTTTTTCTGCAGCATTTATTTATTTATTTATTTAAATAGCATTTAAAAAATAATATATATAAATATGTTTTTTGTTTCAAGGTTGGCAGGTCTGTGTTAATATGTTTCAACTAAATCTGATCAGCAACTTCTCTAAATGTGAAGAAAATCAGTTTTTAATGTTACCATGTTATTACTGCATTAACCCTTTTTTAATTAATACATTTTTTTTTAGAAATGATTTGAAACTTAAAATTATACATGAACCATACCAAAATTATGACATATATTTCAATAATGATGAGAAATCTTTCTTACTTCTCATCTTATTATTTAAATATATAATTGAATTAAATTTATAAGAACATATAATCAGAGAGTTACCAGTATTAACCATTTTGTAATGAATATAATTAAATTAAATTAAATTGAATTTATACCTCATGATTGCTAAAAACAGTCCAAATTTATGAAACCTACATATTTATATCTACAAAAAAAAAAATCTAAATCAGAATTTTTTTCAAAGTCAATTCATTTTGCTTTCTCAACGTTCACTTTTAGATGCAAAAAGTGATACATTTCTGATGCTACCGTGATTCATTAATAGGCATACATATTCATGTTTATTAACAAAAATCAGTCCCAAAAGTATGTAAGATATGGGGAAACGATTTTTTGAGACTAATATAACAAAAAATGTTTTGTCATACAACTTTAAAATATTTTTTGGCAGCTAATGGTACTCCATACATACCCAGGTCCCATTTATTTTTATCATTGCTATTTTTTATCATTGTCTTCTGGGTCTTCTGAATGCATTATTAGAGTTAAGAAAAAAAATTAACAAGGGTGCTTTAAATGTATCAAAATTGTCTGTAAAGACAAATACAGTATTTATGTATTGATGTTTGTCTCGTTTTAAAGATTTCACAGCAGAAATACAATAGGGGGATGTTTTTACAATTACAGGCCTTGCTAAAAAACATATATTAACTCAGTCAGATGACAGAAAGCATGTAGTAGGTTGTATAAGACAGGTTTTTCAGCAAAGTTTTGATCGTGTTGATCATTTAGAGGCCTTAGAAATTGGTGGAAGCCATCAGTATGCTATGTATGTAATAGAGTCAAAATAAGGATGTGTTTCCAAGCTTATGTCATTAAGCTCATTAAATATGACAATTTACCATATGCTTTCTTTGAAATTAGTGTTATTCTACTGTTCTGTCACACTTCTCCCTGATGTGTTTTTCTCCCCCTCAGGTTGTCACAAACAGAGACACACAAGAGACTTTGCTTTGCATTGCGTTCGTGTTTGAGGTGTCCACAAGCGACCACGGAGCACAGTATCATGTTTACAGACTCGTCAAGGACTGAATAACCGCTGTGCCGAAACACCTCCAGACGCCGTTCATCCAATGCGTACGAACAAAGTGAGGAAAAGAAAATCAGACAAACCTGAAGCTCACGAACACAATCATGGACAAAACACAAACCCGGGATCCTCTGCACTAGGTTGTGTTGTATATGTAGTCATGTTCCTTAAAAGCAAAGGAAATGTACTTTCAGGGATAATTTCTTACTGTTTTGTGGAGGAGAGGTCTTGAATGTCTGTGGTGGGGGAACTCTGTCATGTTTATGGTACTAGACTCTGAAGGCGCAAAGGTCTTTTTAAAAGCCATTGTAAGTGAATAGGAAAGGAATTCGGGTCGATACAAGTCTTTCTCTAATCAGGAACGTTGCGATAGCGTATGTTTGTCTTTCATTTAGACGCAGCAGCTTACCTCTGACTTTTGACAGATCGCGGGCTCAGATTGTGCTCGGAAATATGCGCAAGTCTTGAAAATAAAAACGGTTTTGTGTAGGAAAGAGACACTGAATGTTTGTTGTGATGGGAAGCGCAGGTTGCAAGAAGTTCAGGGTTCATGTTCCATGAATGTCGCACACTTTTGCAAGTTTTACTCTCGATTTGGCTTGATTTTCTGTTTTGGAAAGTTTGAAAATGTGTGAGCTATTTCTACCTCCTGGTGTTACGTGGATATGTATGGAAGCCTGTATTCACCACGGAATAGAAACCGTAATTGTGAGTTTTCTTCTCACAATTTCTAGCAAATTTTCTGGCGATTCTGTTCACATCTCACAATTTGGACTTTGTTGCTTGTAATTCAGATATATATTTTTTTAAGAAATAAGCTCAGAATTGCGAGATTCTGACTTTTCCTCACAGTTCCGATGTTAACTCGCAATTGTTAGTTTATAACTATGTAAACTCGTAATTCTGAGAAGAAACGCGAGAATTTTGAGACATAAACTTGCAATTGCTACCTGGTCTCATGGCCTTTATGTATCTGGGTGTACTCTTTAGCGAGACGTGAAGTACGCACCATTAAGTACATATCACTGCAGTTTCCAAAATAAACAAACACTAGAGGCAGTAAAACTCTGACACCTTTTATTATTCCTTTACACACAAATTTACAGAGTTTCGATTAATAAAGCGTAATTTTCGCACAATTACTTCAAGAATATCATGTTATGACTTCAAAATAATATTAATATGCTGGGAGATTTGAAAACTGATGCTTTTGAACGTTAGCATCGCACATATCCAGCTTCATATCTATGGGTTTTCATAGATAGTAGGTTTGTTCGGTAGTTCACGGAGTACAGAGGCGTGAGAGGTGAGGAGCTCCGGTTCGACAAAACAGTTCAAATCTGCATATAAGGAAGTTGAAATGTCACGGTTGCATCAACAAATACGTTTTAATATCAGTTTTGCATTTGTTAACACTATCGGGTAGGTTTAGGGATGGGTTTGGTGTAGAGCATATTTCCAACACGATTTTTAGCGATAGTCCTCGGATATTTGAATTCTGAACCACCGCAATAAAACACAGCAATACGTACCTATATCAACGTAATAAAAACGTGCCAGGGTTCACGTATTGAACCCGTGTTTTAGCGCCACTCAGTGGACATTTCTTTGCGGCGAAACATGCAATAAGTTACATAAAAACGGTCTCACTAAAACGTGACCCCAGACAGTGCAATTGTGAGAAAAACACAATTGTGAAATTAAAAAGTCGCAATTAACATTTTTACCTTTTTAATATCTCAGAATTCTGTCTTTTTCTCAGAATTTCTAGAAACAAAAAATTCAAAGTCAGAATCGTGAGATAAAAAGTCGCAATTAGCTTTTTTTTTGTAGCAGAAAAAAAACAGTTGTAAGATGTAAACTCGGAATTCTGACTAAAAAAGTCAGAATTGTGAGATATAAACTCAGAACTGTGAGATGTAAATTTAGAATTGTGAGGAAAAAAAAGTCAGAACTGAGATAATACAAAGTCACAATTAGCTTTTTTTCTTTCTTTAAATTATTCTGTTGGAAACGGGCTCCCGTGGATATGCAAAGTGTGTTTTTAAAGCAGAGGTTTGGTTTAAAACCATTAATGGTTGTTGTGAATAGGCATGGTTTTACTCAATTGCCCTCATTTTGAGTGCCTTATCACTTTTGTGTCTACATTCGCCCTACTGGCGTGTAAGCAGGAACATTCAGAAGATCAGGTAACACTGAATAAAACAAAGAGGGCAAATCTACTATTGCATAATGAGGTTACAGCGGGACAAAACACATCTCTGCATGTAACACTTGGTTTTGATTTCTCAGTGTTTTAATCAATGAACTACATGCTAATTAATTAAATCGTCACCCTACACTAACCCTACACTTAACTGGGTGCTTAAGTATTTTCCTAATAAAAACATTGTGTTTTAAAAGAAAGAAAAAAAACATTGTATTTTAATATTAAATTGAAATAGTTCAGTTGTTCTCTCAATTTGTGGAGTGTGGTAAGGTGTGCCATTGGTCAACGGAAGATTTTGAACAGCACAAAGTGAAATTAGCTGTGAATTCCATATCAAAATGTGCAATAAGATCCGGGCTATTCCGATCCAGGTTTTCTCAGGTTCTTTCAGTAATGGAGAAATACTCTAGGTTTATAATGCTAGTATATACAGTACGTGGAGTCATGGATTCATAACTCTTTTTTACATTTATTCTTCCACATGGCATCCGTCTCGGTGTTGATCATTTTTTATTAACCCACAATCACCTGCGCTGGTTTGTACATATGATTTTAAATGTCAGACATAATTAGTGACATTTAATTGTAGTCAGCTGATAATTCGTGGCATCATATCTTGGTACATTTATTTACATTTGTCCAATACATTATGGAAAGCACTTGTTGATGTTCCATAAATATCTGAGTTGTACATTCTCATTTTAGGTTTCTAGGCTAATCTGTAATATCTTAACCAAAGAATCAAATGTGAACATCATCCCAGTCTTGCCTTATCATGTGCTTCGGGTCTTCTGTGACATTTTAAGAAAAAAAAAACATGCTTCTGTGTATGTGTGTGTGAGAGAGGGGAAAATAGAAATTCATTTCGAAATTCTACAAATTGTCTTCTGTGTATATTTTAAGAATGTTACAGGAAAAAGGTTTTGATGTCTATTCTTTTTCAATCTTTTCTTTTTCCTTTTACTTTGTTTGTTCCAGTAGGATTCTTGTTCTGGTTAATATTAAATAAGGGTTGTAACATCTACAGTGTTTTATGTTTTTGCCCATTAAAGTGACTTTCGACCCCTGGGAGCTAAAACATCCTTATTGAATTTGTTGTTGTAGAGTATATACAAAACACACACGCACACACTTTTGACATTTTAATGTGATAATATAATTAAGATAATTACCAGGCAACAGCTGTGACTGTATAGGTTCACATTTAACTTCATTTTTTAATGATATAATATACAATGAAAAAAAAATAGATTCCAAATAAAATTATTAAAATGAAAATGATTTAGCATCACTAAATCAACCCAAATACATTAATTTATATTTTATACCAACATTATTATTATTATTAGTAGTAGTAGTAGTAAACAGTATTTTTATGGGTTAAATCAGGTAAAAATGCTCTGTAATTTTACATTATTGGTTAGATTTGTGATAAGTTTATAGGTTTCCTCATCAAAAGACAATTCCTTAATTATGTAATTTTCCAGGAAAAATCAATAAGCATTATCTGTGAAATTGATGAATTACTCCAACCAATTCCTTACTGAGTAATGCCTAACTTCATCTGGCCTGGTAGCTCAGTGGTAGCTGTTGCCTCCCATGTTGTAGACCAGAGTTCGGTTCCCGACCCCATGTTTGGGGGGAAGTCGTGGCCTAATGGTTAAATAGTCAGACTCGTAATCCAAAGGTTTTGAGTTCGAGTCTCGGGCCGGCAGGAATTGTAAGTGGTGTAAGGAGTGAATGTACAGCTCAGCTACAGCTGAGTGAATGTTCAGCGCTCTTTCCACCTTCAATACCAAGACGAGGTGCCCTTGAGCAAGACCCCCGAACCCCCAACATGGAGTCACTCCATGACTGGCTGCCCACTGCTGTGTGTGTGTGTGTGTGTGTGTGTGTGTGTGTGTGTGTGTGTGTGTGTGTGTGTGTGTGTGTGTGTGTGTGTGTGTGTGTGTGTGTGTGTGTGTGTGTGTGTGTGTGTGTGTGTGTGTGTGTGTGTGTGTGTGTGTGTGTGTTCACTGATGTGTGTGTGTGTTAACTGCTGTGTCACTGCTGTGTGTGTGCACTATGGATGGGATAAATGCAGAACACTAATTCTGAGTATGGGTCACCATACTTGGCCACTCGTCACTAACTTTATCTCTTTGTTTCCATCCCTTTAATTGCCATGCTGTTTTGTAAATAATTAATTTAAACAGTTATAACTTGACCAGGGCATATTAATGAAAATCTGCTTCTGCTTTTATATAAATACGTTCTCTTGATTTTACACAGAGTTCAGAAAGTAGGTTACAGGAATCAGAAACATCTTTGAATGACCCCCTTAAATTAATTATATATATATTTACATAATCATGTACACATATTATATCTGTATATATATATATATATATATATATATAATATGTTTACATGATTATCATTATGATTTAAGCTATTCATTATTAGCATTTTTTAAAACATTTACTGTATTTACTGCATTTACCGAACCCTTAACTGGGAAATGTGGGATTAAATGAGTTAACTACATTGCCCACAATGCACTCGGGTGTTTCTGTGAGTGTGTCATGCGCATGAGCTGCACTGTGCTTTGTAATGTTAGGTGATACAGTGGACACAGTGGAGGTCATTTGACGGGACGATGATGATTATCGATCAGTCAGTGAGAGAATCATATAATGCGCTCAGAAAGAGCGCGAGCGGAACTTCCGCACGCGGAGCATCGATTTGAGCGCCAGTCCCAAGCAGGTATTTACATGACTAAAGACTATAAAGTATGCCTGAACCCTTTTTGCTAAGCTGGAAGTTAATATAGATCAGAATAAGTCTTACTGTTGATGTAAATCGTTTGAATGAATGAATAAACAGCATGGTTTCAAATGTCCCTGAGTTGGATTAGTTTGAAGCTCCGCCTCCAGGGCCAGCGGACTTTAAAGCGCTCGCCGCTCTCTGACTGACTGACTGAAGCCTGAGCTGCGCGGCACCATGACAACGGAGCGGCCCTCCAGACTGCGCGTCTTCTCTCTCAACTGCTGGTGAGCTCAGATGATGATGCTTCCGCGTCAACATCGCGCGCGGAAAACGCGCTTGTCTCGAGCGCTCCGAACGAGCTACATCTCTCCCCCATTTACAGCAGTTGACATTGTTTCGGAGTCATCAACTGCTGTAAACGGGGAGAAATGTAGCTCGTTTTGTTTATTTATTGAGTTAATTATGCATGGATATATTTATGAATATATTATGGGTTTGCTAGACACGTCTAATGGTAAAATACAGGTTTTTAAGTAGATAATATAGCAGTTTTATTAGAAAAAAATAGTATTTTTAATTCATTTTTTAGCTTTAACAAAACATTTTGTCTATTTCTAGCATATTTCATTGTTCTGCATCAACCCTCTGGGTTCTGAGGGTGTTTTTGAGATCTCCTGGCATTTGTGTGACTTTGGTGATGTTGCAATCTTTATTGTAGGCCTATAATTCAGTCAACTAGAATAGTAAGTTAAGTGTGTAGTAAGTATGAGTGTTGCATATAGTGTTGCAATATGTTTGTCTGTTTTTAATATTTCCCTTTTATATTTAGTTGTATATATATATATATATATATATATATATTGATAATTTTTTATTTCAGTTTTAGTTATTTTAATACATCACGTTACAGTAAAATAATTGCATCTTGAATCATTGCATCATGAAAGTGAATAATGGTAGCTTGGCAAATAGCCTTTTTATATTATTTATATTTTTTTTTAGTTAACAGTAATAACCCTGGTATATTTAATTTTAAAATAGTGGTTTCCAGGCCTTCAAATAGCACTGAAAATAATCAAATCTTCATAAATAATGGATTTTTTTAATAGATTGTATTACTATTATTATTAGTAGTAGTTTCTCATCTGCGGCACATCATGAGTGTGGGTGTGGGTCCTGCATTGTCAGCAATGACACAATAACAAGAATAATGCAAATGTGGGTTTTAATACTTCCCCTGATTTAGACGACACAGCAGATTATTAAGGCATGCATGTGATGGAGCTGTGAAATGATGAAGTCAGCTGTGTTAATATGTAGAGCACACTGACTGCATATGTGTATACTATAAATGATGTTGGGGTTTTGTATGTGAGTTAGAATAGACCGCAAGATAATAGTGACTGTGGTTTTGTGTTTTTCAGGGGAATACGGTTCTGCAGTCAACTCTGTACACAGCGGTATGAGATGATTGGAGAATTACTGGGCCGAGAGCAGCACGACATCGCCCTGTTACAGGAAGTGGGTTTTACTGTACACTTTTAACCCCCTTATCCTCTGACTGTCTTTAGGGATTAATTCAGTGCCCTTGTGGCTTTAGCACTTCATTTTGCTTCATTTCCCTGATGGACGAATAACACTGTGTCCTAAACAGATATGTGGTCGTGGCTGGTTATAACGTTTGGGGTCGGTAAATTGTTTAATGTTTTTAAACGAAGTCTCTTATGTTCAACCAGACATTTATTAGATTAAAACACAGTAGCACAGCAAAGTATTATTACTATTTAAAATAACTGTTTACTTTTTGAATATGTTTTAAAATGTTGTTTATTTCTGATTCAAAGATGAATTTTCAGCATCATTACTCCAGTCGTCAGTGTCACATGATCCTTCAGAAATCATAATAATATGCTGATTTGTTTTTTGCTGCTTAAAAAAAAAGTGTGATACTGTCACGGTGCACACACGAGGAGGATACAGGAACACGCAGACGAGAAGTAAACTCAAATAATAGTCTTTAATGTAGACAGACAAGGCTGGACAGGACAAGGCAAGACAAGGAATGAAAAGAACACCGGGGAGTAACGAGTAGACCAGACAACACTAAACTGAACAGACAGGAACTTAAATACACAGGTTAATTAGACAAACACAGCTGGAACAGACTTAACTAATAATCACACTAAACAAGGACAGGAAACAAACTAAATATGGACACAATAGGCGGGAGCACATGACACACACAACAGAGGACTGACAGATACTCTACCAGTCAAAGTTTTGAGCTAAGTATAATAATAATAGTGTAATATAGTGATTTGTTTTTTAGCAAAAACCAAAGTTTTGGGCTAAGTTAAATAAAATAATAATAATAATAAAAAACTAATACATTTATTCTGTAAGGATTCAATAAATTGAACAAAATTACAGCAAATATATTTATAATGTTATAAAATATTATATTTCAAATTAATAATATTCAATATACTTTCTATTCATCAAAGAATCCTGAGTAAAATGTATCACAGTTTCCACTACAATATGAAGCAACACAACTTTTCAACAGTTAATAATCAGAGATGTTTATTGCGCAGCAAATGAGCATATTAGAATAATTTCTGAAGATCATGTGACACTGAAGACTGGAGTAATGATGCTGGAAATTCAGCTTTCTTTACATCACAGAAATAAATTACATTCAAAATATATTCAAATAGTTTTTGAAGTTGGAATATTTCACAATTTTACTGTTTTAACAAATAAATGCAGCCTTTAAAAGAGATGTCATTAAAAATCATAATTACTTTGTGAAAGTATGTTAATGAATTCTTCAAAAATTTTGAAATGTATATTTTACCTCCAAAATATAGTATTGCTCTTTGTGATCTCTTAAATCCTTTACATTGAATGCACACATGTAAAGCTTTTTCACATAAACTTAATATTTACTGATCTAAGTATCTTTAACATTGTTCTAGGTGTGGAGTGAAAGAGATTTCCTTTTCCTGAAGAGAAAGCTGTCCTCCTCTCATCCTTATACTCACTATTTCAAGAGGTCAGTTCAACTCGCCGTGACATGAGAGACTTTGAACGTTGCTTTGTACTTCAAAGCCACTGGGATTTTGAAAGAGAGACTTTGAAACCTTCTGATCACCAATCAAGCGGCTAGACGCTCTCACACATTCCAGAGAGAAAAAGGTGGGAAATAAAATACCCAGTAAGAGTAGAGTTCACCCAAAACTAAAAGAATCCAGCCATCATTTACTCACCCTTGTGTCGTTCCAAACCCGTATGACTTTTTTTCTTCTGTGGAAACACAAAAGGAGAAATTTTACTAAAATTGTGCGTCATGTTTGGTAACAAGACACAATAGAACTAACATTATTTGGTGTCCCTTCATCACTGTCTGCTTTCATTGTATGGAAAAGAGCATGTTGGTCATTCTTCAGAAGTTCTCCTTTTGTCTTTCTTGGAAGAAAGCATATGGTTTTGGAACTTAAATAAGGGAATAAATTAAGACTTTTTAAATTATTTCTGGGTGAACTATCCGTTAAAGAAGCTATGAAATCTTCTTTTGAGACATTTGTTTGAATATCCCATTATATTCTGCGTCTTCTCAGTGACCTTTATATCTTATCCTTATCATCATGAGACAAGAAAAATAAGGATTGATCTTAAAGCATGCAATCAATAAAGCTGATTTGGCAGAATTTGTAATCATCTCTCTTATCAAAGAAGCATTACTATCTTCAGTTAACACTTCAACACTCTTAGACTCCCTCCAAAGCATGAAGGGAATTAGAAGCTTCTGGCTTCTCACATTATTGGTGGTGTCGGCTATTACTATTGAAAATCCTTAACCCACCTTTTCACCTTTAAAAATGTATGTAAAATTAATTGAAACAGTTAAGAATAGAAAATGATTATACATAGTGCAATCAGTTGGGACGTAGCACAGTGCTCATTCAACAAATCACAGCTAAACAGATGAGTTTTGAGTCTGGATTTAAATGTGGCTAATATTTTAGCACATCTGATCTCTTCTGGAAGCTGATTCTGACTGCGGGCGGCAAAATAGCTAAAAGCGGACTCCCCTTGTTTTGTGTGAACCCTTGGTATTTCTAACTGACTCGATCCTACTGATCTGAGTGTTCAGTGAGCATATCTGCAATGTATTTAGAACCTAGGCCATTGAGTGATTTATAAATGAGTAAAAGTACTTTCAAATCAATCCTAAATGTAACTGGAAGCCAGTGTAAGGACCTGAGGACTGGTGTGATATGCTCAGATGTTCTGGTTCTAGTCAGAATCCTGGTAGCAGCGTTCTGGATCAGCTGCAGCTGTCTAGCAGTCTTCTTGGGAAGGAGACCATTACAATAATCCACCCTGCTGGTGATAAAGGCATGAACATGTTTCTTGACTGGAAACAAAACATCTGATTCTTGCAATGTTTTTTTCGATTGTGATGACTTGACTTGATTTTTAGTTGTTTGACCCCTAGAGTCAAGGTATGCATTCACCTTGAGAAGTTCATCTTTGTTTTCAAATGCAATGACTTCAGTTTTCTCCTTGTTTAACTGAAGAAGGTTTTGGCACATCCAACTGTTAATTTCATCAATGCATTGGCAGAGTCAATGAGGCTCTAATCATTTGGAGATAAGTCTAGGCAAACCTGCGTATCATCTGCATAACTGTGATATGCAGTTTGGTTCTTTCTCATTATTTGACATAGTGGGAGCATATACAAGCTGAACAGGAGTGGTGCAAGAATTGAATGAATGAATGAATGCATGCATTTATATAGCGCTTTGTTGTGTATTGTTGTACACCCAAAGCGCTTTACAATCATGAGGGGGGGGGTCTCTCCTCAACCACCAGTGTGCAGCATCCACTTGGATGATGCAACGGCTGCCACAGGACAACGGCACCAGTGCGCTCACCACACACCAGCTACAGGTGGAGAGGAGAGAGAGTCATAGAGCCAATCAAGCGTATGCGCTCACCACACACCAGCTACAGGTGGAGAGGAGAGAGAGTCATAGAGCCAATCAAGTGTATGCGCTCACCACACACCAGCTACAGGTGGAGAGGAGAGAGAGTCATAGAGCCAATCAAGTGTATGCGCTCACCACACACCAGCTACAGGTGGAGAGGAGGAGAGAGAGAGCAATCAAGTGTAGCGCTCACCACACCAGCCAGGTGGAGAGAGAGAGAGTCAAGAGCAATCAAGTATGCGCTCACCACACACCCAGCTACAGGTGGAGAGGAGAGAGAGTCAAAGAGCCAATCAAGTGTATGCGCTCACCACACACCAGCTACAGGTGGAGAGGAGAGAGAGTCAAAGAGCCAATCAAGTGTATGCGCTCACCACACACCAGCTACAGGTGGAGAGGAGAGAGAGTCAAAGAGCCAATCAAGTGTATGCGCTCACCACACACCAGCTACAGGTGGAGAGGAGAGAGAGTCATAGAGCCAATCAAGTGTATGCGCTCACCACACACCAGCTACAGGTGGAGAGGAGAGAGAGTCAAAGAGCCAATCAAGTGTATGCGCTCACCACACACCAGCTACAGGTGGAGAGGAGAGAGAGTCAAAGAGCCATACAAAGTGTATGGGGATGTTTAGGAGGCCATGAGTGACATGGGCCAGTGGTGGGAATTTGGCCAGGACACCTGGGTTACACCGCTAATTGAGCCTTGTGGGACTCCGCATGTCATGGACGTCCACTTAGACTTATGCTCTCCTATACTCATGGATGAGTACATTTAATTTTTCTGTGAGCTATTCCTTTATTATTTCCGCACAAAATAAATGACTGCAAATATGTTCAAAAGAAAGGAAAGTAGGTTTTAGATGAGTCAAACAAAAGGTTTTTGTCTTCAGTGTCCCTAATAATAGTGGAAAAGTAAGTGCAGCTGTGTGATTGCTGGCGTATATAGAGCAAGCGATACCTAAAGACAAATGTTATTTTGTAGCTGTATGTTCTGGTATCTGATACTGTGTGGTGTTTTGACAGTGGAGTCATTGGCAGTGGGCTTGCTGTGTTCTCCAGACACAGGATCCAGGACGCTCTGCTCTACCAGTACTCTCTCAACGGCTACCCATATATGGTTAGTTATTTCTGTGTACTTCATTCTGATTGGTCAGTCTGCCCTCAAATATTTTGTATAATGACACTAAACTATATAATGGAATTTTGTGTTTTTTCCAATCCCAGGTACTGTTTTCCTAAATTGCGCTGCTATTTTCATAATAATTGTTTTATACTATTACTCTCATATAACCCCGGAGTTTCTTTCTTCTCACATAACGTAAACTCAAATTTATATTTTATGTCAATGTATTTATTTATCTATTAATCTCTGTGTAATATGTCTACACTTTGGGATTCTGATTAGCCTGTCAAGGTTTATTTTATGATTGTACATTATTGCCTGCTTATCACTGTTTGTGTGGCCTTTGTACATCGCTAGAATAGAGTCGAAAAAAAGCCTTGGCCAAACAAAGAACCAGCATTTAGTATTTATTTACAACATGCTTTATGTTCGTCACAAGCTTATATAAGATTAATATAACATAATGATATAATAAATATCTAACATTAAATATTTTTTATATATTAAATATTATTTAATATTAATACAATTAAAATGCTTAATGAAATGCTTTGAAGTACATTCATTTTGATGTATTGACTAACATACTAAAGCACATGTAAAATATAATTTTATCATTTTAAATGTAGTGTGTTATTCAATGTTACATTTAAGGTTAATATATTTTAAATGTACTAAATTGCAACTTAATCATTACAAATGTGTAATCACAAATATATTTAAAAACATGACGTGTAATATATATAGTAGCCTTTGTTTAATTTACCATAAATGCTTGTCAGTACATTCATCAATATATTTTAACCAAATATCAACAGACAATATCATTAATTGTGAGATTACATGTAAATATATATATATATATATATATATATATATATACTGTAATTCATATACTTAAAGTTCAGCTAATTACATTTAATATGAATTGAAACTATTAATACATTTTCATTTAATTCAAATGAACATGTGTATGAAATTCTTTTGAGGTATACAGTATTATTTCTGTAATATGTACTCTGTTTGAAAGTATGTTCAAGTTTACTTTTTCCCCAAGGGACATAATGTGACTAGCTTTTGTAGAGGAATCTACGATGGCCGAGAGAGCTCAATGCGCTGCAAATATAAAAAACACCTGCAAATTAAGGAAACAACTTCCTCAATTTTACAACGCACATGCTGCAAATGCTCACAACACAACCAAATAATAAACGCGCTGCAAATTTGGTTGTGTTGTGAGCATTTGCAGTGTGTTTCTTTATTTGTTTGTGTTGTGAGCATTTGCACCATCTGCTGTCAAAATGATGAAAATGTTTTCTTGATTTGCTGGTGCTTTTTCTATTTGCATGTGTTTTCTGAAGTTGCAGCGCGTTGAGCTCTCTCGGCCACCGAAACATGTTTTGTTTCTTTATGGTACAATGATTCATGTAACAAAGTTTTAACACAGCAATAATTATATTAACTTTTCTGTGTGTGTGTGTGTGTGTGTGTGTGTGTGTGTGTGTGTGTGTGTGTGTGTGTGTGTGTGTGTGTGTGTGTGTGTGTGTGTGTGTGTGTGTGTGTGTGTGTGTGTGTGTGTGTGTGTGTGTGTGTGTGTGTGTGTGTGTGTGTGTGTGTGTGTGTGTGTGTGTGTGTGTGTGTGTTCATCTCAGCTACGCCATGGCGACTGGTTTGGAGGCAAAGCAGTCGGGTTGGTCATTGTAGACATTTCTGGATTAAAGGCACATGTCTATGTTACTCATGTAAGTCACTCTCTCTCAAGTCTTTAATAGGTCTTGAGGTGCGTTCTTCATGTTCACTCAGATTTATTTATGAGAAACTGGAGACGATGCGGCTTCGGTAATGATACTGTTTTCCTCTCAGTTACATGCAGAGTACTCCAGGGCTCAAGACGAATACCTGCCCCACAGAATAGTGCAGTCGTGGGAACTGCTGCAGTTTGTGCGGTAAGAGAAAGTGTGTTTTCTAAATGTGTCATAGAGAAAAGAGGTCACATGCTTTTAATAAACTCACACCGTGCGGCCTCTTTAGCCACACATCCCGTGGAGCAGATCTGGTGGTTCTGGGAGGGGATCTGAACATGCACCCTCAGGACCTGGGAAACCGTCTCCTCAGATCCCACACTGGGCTCAGAGACTGCTATACTGAAACAGACACGTTTGATGTGAGCGCACTTCCTGTTACGTCCAGTGTGTCCTGTTTTTATTCGAATCATCACTTTGTGTTGCTCTCGGCAGGGCTGTGAAGATGGTCACACGCTAATAGCAGACAATCACTTCACAATGAAGCAAGATCTTATTCCTTTTGAGAAGGGCATCAGAATTGACTACATTCTCATGAAGGTAAATCATCTCTAAAGAAAATATAGGACTACACACATTTTTGTTGAAAGATATTAATAGTTTTATTCTGCACGGATGCATTAAAGTGATCAAAAGTGACAACAAATATGTTTATAATATAACACAAGATTTCCGTTTCAAATTATTGCTCTTCTTTTGAATTCATCAAAGTATCCTGAAATAGAATGTGTTTTGATTTTCAACAAAATATGAAGCAGCTTAACTGTTTTCAGCATTGATAATAATAAGAAATGTTTCTTGAACAGTAGTGCTGTCAAACGATTAATTGCATCAAAAAAAAGTTTTTGTTTACATAATATATGAATGTGTACTGTGTATATTTATTATGTATATATAAATACACACACATACAGTATACATTTTTTTAATATTTACATGTATATACATTTATATGTTTATATTCTTATATTATATGTAAATACATTTAATATATAAAAATTTTCTTAAATATATACATGCATGTGTTTGCATTTATTTATAATAAATAATTTCACAATATTTCACTGTATTTTTGATCAAATAAATGCAGCCACGGTGAGCAGAAGACGCTTCTGTCAAACACGTTTAAAAATCTTACCAACCACAAACTTTTGAACAGTATGTAAGCATTCACACTGCTTTTTTATATGCTTTACTGAATATTAGTGTTTGTTCTTTTTCTTGTGCAGGGCTCTCAGAGAGTGAACATGAAATGTGAGTCTCTTTCCACCACCAAGGGTCCAGTGGCTGATAAACCCTTTCCATACTCTGACCACGAGGCTCTGACTGCTGAACTGGCCCTGCTGCGTTTAGAGGACAGCAGACAGCATGGATCGAGTGACAGTGAGTGCTCAGATGCTGGTGTGGTTGCGCTGGTCTCAGAACAGCAAAAACAAGCATTTCACATCAGTATAACAAATGAAACCCTGCTTCAGTGCAGTTTTTATGCATACCACCAACACACTCTCATGACAGCTCTTAAAGCATAGTTCACCCAAAAATGAAAACTACCCCCTGGTATTACTCACCCTCAAGCCATCCAAGGTGTATATGACTTTCTTCTTTCAGACGAATACAATCGGGGTCATATTAAATCTTCCAAGTTTTATAATGCCGTTCAGGATTTTGAAGCCCAAAAAAGTGCATCCATCCATAATAAAAAGGCTCCACACGGCTCTGGAGGTTAATAAAGGCCTTCTGAAGTGAATCGATGCGTTTGTGTAAGAAACATATCCATATTTCAAACTTCATAACTCGTAATCTCTAGCTTCTGCTGACTGTGAGTGTTCACGAGAGAGTGGGGTCCAGCGGAGGATGCAGGCGTAGTATAAGCTCCGGTGAGAATATGCTAGTCTCACGAGAACCTAGTTTTGTTTACAGCAAAGGAAAACCAAAACTCCTCTTGGCTTACATCGAAACTCTCCAGCGTCTTTTCTTTCCTAATCCTTGTTTTACTTCTAATTCGTGACCCGTGTTTTGTTTTCCCGGAGCCGTGTGGATCACTTTTTATCATGGATTTCTGCTATTTATTTTGCTTCAAAATCTCGACACCCATTCACTGCCATTTTAAAGCTTGGAAGAGCTTTTTTCAATTATTTAACTTGCATTCGTCTGAAAGAAGAATGGCTTGAGGGTGAGTAAATCATGGGGTAATTTTCATCTTTGGGTGAACTATACCTTTAATCGTTGGTATAAGATATGGTATTGTATGGCTTGGGTTGTTCAAAAATGCACAACTTTTATAGTTTCTTTATCAATTCTAATCATATAGTAGTTACGTTTATGGTTATGTTAACACTGCCGTGAAATATTATTGAAATTTGAAATAACTGTTGTACTATGTTTTAAAATGTAATTTATTCCTGTGACGCAAAGCTGAATTATCAGCATCATTACTCCAGTTTTCAGTGCCACATGATTGCTACAGAAGTCATTCTGATATACTCATTAGATGATCAAAAAACAATAAAACAGTTAAGCTGCTTTCAAAAGAACAGCGTTTATTTGACATAGAAGTCTTTTGTAACAATATGAATGTCTTTACTGTCACTTTTGATAAATGTAATTTTCTTGTGTGGTTATTGCATTTAAATGAGGCGTTTGGACTTCAACACTGAAAATGTCATCGCAAACAAAAGCTATATATATGCCAAATAATTGTCATTACAGTAACTCCACTAGACATTTCATGCGTTTGTTTGAATTTAATGCACAGCATATGTATATGTATTGTATATACATATATATACCAATTTACACTAGCTTTTCTTTATCTGTTAACAAGACTTCAGGGAGAAAGCTACTAAAGCATGATTCTGGTGGTGCACAGATAAATGTTGGTAGAGCGACGTTTACTTGTGAGCCAGGATTTAGATTCATATAAGAGAGATGGAGGAATTTTTGTGTCAGTTGGCAAAAGGAAAACTGGAGTACTGGACTAACTACAGGAGACCGGATATGTGATTGTTATGAGTGTTATGGTATATAATGTCGGTTTCTCTGGTTTGAGGAGTGTTTGTGATAGATCAGAGTGACCCATTCTTCCAATATATAGAGTTGATTTAATGAACATGACGAGGCCATAAGTGCAAACATAAAGAAGTACCGATAAAGACAGTTAAAGAAACATTGTCCAAAATGTACACTATTTTCTAGTTTGAAAAAAATTCATTTATTTAAAAAAAGAACAGTAAAGATATTTTTAATGTTACAAAGAAATTATATTTCAGATAAATGCTATTCTTTTGAACTTTCTATTCATCAAATAATCCTGAAAAATGTATCATATTTTCATGATAATATAATTTATAATTAATGAATAATTAGAAATGTTTTTGAGCAGCAAATCAGCATATTATTATGATTTCTGAAGGATCATGTGACACTGAAGACTGGAGTAATGATGCTGGAAATTCAGATTTGATCACAGGAATAGATTACATTTTAAAATATATTAAAGCTGCAGTCCGTAACTTTTTTTTGGTTAAAAATGATCCGAAATCAATATTTGAGAAAGTACATAACCAGCCAGTGTTCAAAACTACCGCCTTACTTTAGCCCGATTCACAACGGTTAGCTTATAATAATGTTTTCTAATTTGAGTGGTATGGGTAGGTTTTCGAGCATGGCACTGCATCATTACGTCACGTCTGCACACATAAAAACGTTTTCCCGGCTACAAGGCTATCGCACGTGAGGATGCTGCAGGTGGCGGATCGTTTAGCCTTTTCTCACAGCAGCTAGAATAATTGAATTTATCGCTTCGATGGCAGATTGTAATCCAGAAAGGATTATGTGTTTATGAAACACATGTGAATGAAATTGAATTATATTCCAGTTTTGAATGTGCTTCTGATTACAGATAGCCTGGGATTACACAAGATTTGTATTTTAAAGAAAACCAGTTCGATGGGAGCATAGTTTGCTTTTTGGGTTAAAATAATTTATTAATATGAAATTTGAATGGCATGACAATTCGATTAGACTGTGCAGAAATTGCAATCTTCACATTAATACACACTATACTCATAGTCACGCAATGCTGATGTTGTTAACATTAATAATTTGAGAATAAAGTATAACAATAATAATACTTTGCTGTGATATGAGCTAAGCGATCGTTAGATTTAATCACCATTGGTAGCGCTATTTATTGTAATGTTTTGTCCTCAGTTGGGCAGAACAAACATGGCAATCTTGTTACTTGCTTGTTCAGATGACAATATCTGGTGAAAATTCTGATTTGGGTCATATATACTAGGCTAGAATATGTGATTGCGAAGTACAGTACACCGGTGCGGTGACTGACTGCTACACATACTCATCAAAACATTAGATTAATCTTCGCTGGAGCCATGGCGGAGCACAACCCACGCAAGGAAGATAATTCCGCACACAGCTGCAATTCCAGGTTTTCAAACAGAGATGGCGACAAAGAGGCAAAACTTACGGACTGCAGCTTTAACATAGAAGCCAGTTATTTTAAATTGTAGTAATAATATTTCACAATATTACAGTTTTACTGTATTTTTTATCAAATAAATACAACCATGGTGAGCATTAAAGGCTTCTTTCAAAAACAAAATTGAAATTTTACCAACCCTAAACTTTTGAATGGTAGTCTTTGATGTCACTCCCATGAATATGATGTTCAAGAAAGATCAAACCACAGAACCTGCAAGGATAACATATTTAAGAAAATAACAACAGACACTATAACAATGATATTTCGATTTCAATAAAAGCAAACTAATTAAGGTGTAATTAATTGTTATTCTGTATCGCTCTGTCTTCGTCCAGCACTGGCTGTATCAGAGCAGATGAAGTGGTCACAGAGGCGCGTGTGGTGGTAAAGGAAGGCCTGTGTCAGACCGAGGCCCTGCGGGACAAAGCCATGCATCTGATGTTCGGCGCTCTGCTGTTACTGCTGCTGCCGCTGGCTATGGCCTTCCTGCCCTGCTCCTGCTCCTTCAGCACCATGGGGCTTCTGGGAGCCGTTTGCATGGGCCTGCTCCTCTCTGGAGTTCTGCTCTACCTGCTCTTCACCACACACATCAAAGTCCTGAAAGAGACGGAAGACCAGATGATGCTGACCTCTAATGACCTCCAGACTAAACTGACAGGATGTCAGCTGCCTGGTTCTCCAGAGCTCCAGCCACTGAGTCCTTTTAAACGGGAGGAGTAAGGTTGACCCGTAAGAGCTGGTCCTGGATCAGGTTACTGTACCTCAGTGTTACAGAATAGCTGTTAGGATTGAATTTGAAGAGCTGATCTGAGATCAGTGCTCTGAGGCTATACCTACCTCAGCTTGGTGAATAGACAGATTAATCATCACAGAGCTGCTGCTCTTTTCATTTAATGAACTGAAAATCTTGAAGGCTGGAAAGGATACCCTGTTTGTTTCCGTGAGGGCGAGATATTTAATTATGGGCTTGTCTATCCTGTAAAGACACTCCGAACAGTGTGCTTTCTGATATTTGAATGTAACTCGAAAGAGACTTAAAGGGATAGTTACCCAAAAATGAAAATTCTGTCATCATATACTCAGCCTCAAGTATTTCCAAACCTGTATGAATGTCTTTGTTCTGCCGAACACAAAGGAAGATGTTCTGAAGAATGTGGGAAACAGGGCAGTTCTGGGCACCATTGAATTCCATAGTATTTTTTTTCCTTCTATGGAAGTCAATGGTGCCCCAAAACAGCCTGATTACAAACTTTCTTCAGAATATCTTCCTTTGTGTTCAGCAGAACAAAGAAATTCACACAGGTTTGGAACTACTTGAGGCTGAGAATATGATGACAGAATTTTCATTTTTGGGTGAACTATCCCTTTAAGTCATTTTATTTAACGGTTTGTTGTTGAAGTATTACTAGAACACATTTTAGGCATTATAAACACTGTTTGGATGTAATTTTATCATAATCATGAATAAATAAATCACTATTCTGAAGTATTTTCATATTTACTGTAGGGTGTTTTAAATCATTATCTCCCTTTCCACAAGGAAGTGCTCTTTCTCTTGTATGCAAGCGCATGAAAGGTAAAATGGTCAGTAAACGTTCTGTATGGATGCTATCATGCTAGTATTTGGCAAATAGTAGCACATAAATAAAAACAATATATATATATATATATATATATAAAATAAAGTTGAAGATCCATTTTTATTGAATGGAATATTTGCTATAGATGTAATATGTTTTTTACAAAATCAAACAAAGATATGCTAAAGCATAAATATTCAGCCATTGTTATGAAATTCAGTTTGTGTGATAAATTAATATCTGGTTTGTGGAACTGGAGAGTGAACAATAACAGTTTAGCTTCTGAGTATAAGTAGTCTGTAGCCTTGTCGATGGCATTTGTTTTCTGTGGTTAGCAAGTTATTTTTAGCTTTCGTTTTCTTCCAAAGAAATTCTGAACATTCAGCAACAATAACTCCCGCTTTCATTACATTAAAAAAACACCCCTCGGACAGTTTACATTTTTTTTTAAGTTTAATATGAGGTCATAAATCCATGCATAATAATTATACAAAATTAAAGAAAAATATTGTTATCGTTTTTTTATCTATTTTAACATATGATACGTTAGGATACATTAACATTTTATGCCAAGCCTATAATGCTGCATCAGACTAGCAAGTAGCACAATTGAAGATTGTGGCTTCTAGTAGGGTTTTATAATATTTAAGTAGTTAAGGAAACCATTACCATTACAAAATCATAGACAATAATGAGCATCTTAGCCCTTTTGTTAGATTATAATATAGTAGGAGAAATAGTATTTCCGGGTGTGGTTGTAAAGAAGGGCTAATTATAATATAGAGTTACAACACTTTCTGTGTTTGATCATCACAGCTGAGTCATGGACGGTGATGCACTGGTATACACACTGAAGCATGTACTGTTATACTGTGTGGTTCTGCTGAGTGGATGTCAGACATTGTAGAAGTGTTGGCGTCTGCAAGATCTGTCCCTGAAGTGTGATGCCAGAGACCGAGCACTCTGTCATTAACATCTCCCATCATCCACACTGGAGCATGTGAACATTACACTATCCAATCACCGCATGTCACACTTTAATGAACATAACGTGCATGTTTCTATAGATGGGGTGAAATAGTTTAACCACGATTCTGGAACTCGTAGACAACAGCACACAAGGCAGACATTGATGCAACTCATGATATCACTGCTATAAATAAGGGTATGTAAACTTTGGAACATTATAATCAACATAATATCAGTTATTTTGTTTTTATTTTATATATTTTTTAATTGTCGATGTACTGTATGTATACAGCATGATGTGTATGTTATGTGAAGCTTCAGTACGGGATACAGCGTTGATAAAGTGAGAGAAGAAGAAAAAAATATACTGTGTAAAGTATTGCTCGCAAAAGTAGTGCATTGCACATTGGAATTTAAGACTTTTGTGGGAGAATGCATAATAACCCTTTGGAATGCAAGACTTTTGAGAAGAACGTCTCCGGTTGCGCATGTAGCCATGGTTCCCTGAGAACGAGACGCTGGGTCCCCTAGTGGGCGCTTTTGGGGAATGTCTTTGGCATGACCAAAAGCACCCTCCAGGGGACGCAGTGTGTGGAGTTCCCAGTTGAAAGGGAACTTAGCAAGAGATTTGCAAGAGAACACAAGACGTTTGAGAGAGAACACGACATGTATTTCGGAACGCAAGCTTTTTGCGAGAGCCTGCAGAGTTTCTCTTTGATATTTTTGCAAGGGAACGCAAAGTTCCCTCAGTAAAGCATTTAAAACAGGCTATCCTGGAACAACAGGTTTGGTAACTATTTATAGGCCTATAAATGATTGAACGAATGAATGTTCAGCCAATTCTTTTCAATCACTATGTACCAAAAAAAACAAACATTTTATGACCAAGATAGACAGATAGATAGATAGATAGATAGATAGATAGATAGATAGATAGATAGATAGATAGATAGATAGATAGATAGATAGATAGATAGATAGATAGATAGATAGATAGATAGATAGATGGATGGATGTCCGCGGCGTCACACATCAGGTGGGCGTGTCCTCAGGCGTGGTTCCTCACTGAAGTGCGCACACAGATCCTCACTAGATCCGCAGCCGTACGGGAGATTTGTGTTGTCGCAGGTTTGGTTTGGCCGTAAGTGCGAGCAGAACTACTGACAGCAACGATGACTGCCGAACCGATTCGCTCGGCTCTGGGCACCGTCCTTACGGAGGACACCTCTCTGGTGCTGCCCTCCGACAAAAACCAGCGGACGGGGCAGCAGCGCGTCCTGGAGCAGGTGAAGTCCATTAAGAGAGGCAAGTCGAAGATGGTCAAGAATGACTCCATTTCGTCGCCAACAAGTAAGTGCGCTGTTTATATGCACACATGCGTTAGTTATAATGCCAGTGAGACAGCGTGAAATAAATCTTACAACTTCACTGGCGAGGACTGCATGCTTGTTTGGCAGTTTTAGCATAAAAAAACATTTTTTTCATTAGCAAGTTAGAGCAAGTCTTTGAGGCAAAGCTGCATTCATTTGCAATCAATATCTCAAACACAACAGTTTTTGACCGGGGTGTGTCTCAAAGCCTTGTGAACTAGAAGCCTAACGTTACCTACACTGCATATTTGGGGCTGATATACAGTACGCACATTTTAACCCATGCTGCATGCATCCTAAATACAGTGCAAAGTAACATATGTTTTATGCATGTTTCTATGTGAAGTCAATGCGTTCCAGGTCACTGTTTCATAACAGATTACTGTAAACATAATCATATCACGCATTGTGGGAAATCATTATCATGATTTATTAAAGTTCTATTTGGCTGGAAGCAAGTATAAACAACTTTCAGTCTGTGTGGCCATATTGTACAATGTAGTGTAGGATAATAATATTAGTTTTCAATAAACAATTGGGACTTGTCTAGTAATTATTTATTAAATAATTTTTATTGTTTATCCCTTTGGGCATGCAACACTGTTTTAATCTCTGGTAAATCTTTAGTATGAGTTGTAAACTCCTCGACAAGTACCCAACGGTCAGCAATATTGTAATTTTCAATAAACATAATTATTGATAATTTAAATAAAACTTGCATCACAAAGTAATAGTATTGTAAGTACACATGGCAGTGCGAAAACTGCAACAGAACAAACTTTGCCTTGTGAAAAAGAAGCATACTTATACAAAGAGTACTTATTATGGAAAGTATGTACTTTAAAAGAATATAGCCTACATAAGTAATATTTTCAAACACTTAAAGGGTTACTCCACCCCAAGATTAAAATTTAGTTATTAATGACTCCCACTCGTGTTGTTCCAAACCCGTAAGACCTTCGTTCATCTTCGGAACACAAATTAAGATATTATTGATGAATTGTGAGAGCTGTCTGACCCTCCACAGACAGCAATGGAGTTAACACGTATCCGTGGGGTGCGTCTGATTCTGCGGCTGAAGTATTCGTAGCTTCGTAAAATCACGTTGAACCCCTGAAATGTCACATGGACTATTTTACCGATGTCCTTGCTACGTTTCTGGACCTTGATCGTTGCTGTCTATGGAGGGTCAGACAGCTCTCAGAATGCATCAAAAATATCTTAATTTTTGTTCCAAAGATGAACGAAGGTCTTCTTTGGAATGAAACAAGGGTGAGTAATTAATGACAGAGTTTTCATTCTGGGGTGGAGTATTCCTTTAATTTCATGTTATTTATTGAACAATTCAATGAAAATGTATTTCAGTCTTTATCAAGTGCAATTAGCCAAACTTTAGAAAGCTTTTTGACCCACTTTAGTAGCTCATTATATGAACTTTCATAATTAATTCTATGGTATTTGAAATAGTTAAAGTGTATTGCTGAATGTACTGAAAAGTGTATATGATCAACTAGCAGGGCTGGATTGGTAATCGGGCATACCGGGCATTTTCCCGGTGGGCCGACACACTTAAGGGGCAAACAGAATGTTTTAGTTTTTTTTGCCATCATGCAGGGACCGCGAGCAGCCCGTGGCCCATTGTTTTGTCTCCTGTATTGACAGCATAAACCACCCAAACACAAAGCGCTACAGACCGAGTGATGATGTATTTTGCTCCCCTATACAAAGATCGCTTCACCAACTTCTTCCTCATCGGCTTTTCCCATGTTTTCACAGCAGCTTTATCAAGAACAGGCTTGCTCCGCGGTGAGTGATGCGGGTGAAAGAGCCAGGCAGGAGGAGGAGAGGAGATCGTTGAATCAGTGAAGTGCTTGATAGGGGCTCGTAACGGAGGCTGGCATCTAAATATCCTAATGTGTGCGTGCGCCACGATTGTAGAATACGCAAACACTTTTTAATAAAACCTAAATTCGTCCCCGCAATTTTTTTGGTCAATTCAAGTGTGTTCATAGAGGTTTCCATGGGCCAATGCGAATACGTTTGATTCTTATCCAAAACAACTAGATGCAAAGATACTACCAGTCGAGCATTTTTGAACAGTAGCCTAATATAAGGTTTTTAAAAGAATTCTCTTCTGCTCACCAAGCCTGCATTTATTTGATCCTAAATACAGCAAAAGCAGTAATATTGAGAAACATTTTTTACTATTTAAAATAACAGTTTCTATTTGAATATCATTAAAAATGTAATTTATTCCTGTGATCAAAGAGGAATTTTCAGCACCGTTACTCCAGTCTTCAGTGTCTCATTCAGAAATTATTCTAAAATGCTGATTTGCTGTTCAAGAAACATTTTTACATATTATTATTATTATGATCAATATTTAAAACTGTTGAGTAATTTTTTTTCTGGATTCTTTGATGAATAGAAAGATCCACAGATCAGTGTTTATCTGAAATAAAACGCTTTTGTAACATTATACACTACAGGATACAACGGGGCTAAAGGCCCACCTTAAGAAAAAACATGCTATTCCCTGCGCCTAAAATTTATAATTGCAGAAAAAAATATATACGTTGTATTGAACATTAATGGAGCAACAGATTTTGTGTGAAAATTAATAATTCTAGTAAATGTATGAGGTGGCAAGAGGGGCCTTTTACCCCACACACAGGGTAAAAGCACAGAGTAAAAGGCACACGGTATTGATACAAATGCTTCTGCTAAAATAATGGTTTTTAAAATAATGTCTTCGTTAATACTTGTTCAAAACAATCACTTTAGCAAAGTTAGTACTATTTTCTGCTTATTTTGAAAAATAATATATTTTTGTTCATTAAATATACTGTCATTAAAATATGTTAATATAAAATATAAAAAAAGATCCAATAATAATTGTATATATATTATAGAAATTAATACTTTTATTTAGCAAGGATGCTTTAAATTGATAAAAAATGAGGATAAAGACATTTATAATGTTACAAAGGATTTATATTTCAGATAAATTATGTTCTTCTGAACTTTCAAGGAAAAAGAAACCTGAAAAATTATACTCAGCTGTCTTCAACATAATAATAATAGTAATAAATGTTTTTGAGCAGAAAATCTGAATATTTGAATGATTTCTGAAGGATCATGTGACTGGATTAATGGTGCTACAAATTCAGCTTTGAAATCACAGGAATAACTGACATGTTAAAATATATTTAAATAGTACAAATATTTCCCAATATTACTGCTTTTGCTGTGTTTAGGATCAAATAAATGCATGTTTGTTTAGCAGAAGAAAACAGTAAACATCTTACTGTTCAAAAACCTTTGACTGGTAGTGTCTATCATATATATATATATATATATATATATATATATTTAATATGTGGTGGTGGTGGTGGGCTGCCTGGACCCAAAAATGCCAGGGCCGATGTTTTGTCCCAGTCCAGCCCTGTCAACTAGAATATGCTTTTATGCCATTCCATTGAAAATTACATGATATATATAAATATATTTGTAATAACACATTTGTATTGAAGTAGAATTTTGGTTCATTTAAAATATATTAACTTTAAATGCAATGTGAAATAACACAATAATCAAGTACTTGTGTTTTAGTATGTTAATCAACACAACAAAATAAGTATACCTTTGAACGATTATTAAAACATAATTGAAAATGTACTTCAAAGTAAAAAAAAAACTTTTTATTTACAATTAAACACTTCTTTTTCCACAAGGGTTCACTTATTTTGTATGATTTTTTAAAAAGCAACCACATAATTGATTCATGCTGCAGTGCATTCTGGGAATCAAAGCAGCAGTGTAGTATTCCAGTTAATCGGTAAATATTCAAGCGATGACTGTAACACAGACACTTGTGATTATTGTGTCTGTCTGTGAGGTCACGGTTATACATACATCATTTAATTGTAAAACATCGTAGAACTGCTACTGTAAAATGACTGACAGTACAACAGTCATTAGCCAGGAATATACTGTACCTTCACATTTTTGTGAGCTTATGCTGCCCAAAATGCTGTCTAGGTAGGAGACACAGACGTAATCCACCCAGTGTTTAGAAGTGACGCGCTGTCTAGTGCAGAACTTTGCTCATTTTCATTCAATTCAGTTATATTTAATATCTCAAGGATTTTTGCTAAGAGAATAAAGTGATAAAGAGAGAATAACGTGTCTTGTTAAACACTGTTGCATGTTGTATTTCATTGCACGCTTTAATAACAGACTTAATTCATAACTTAATTCATCAATATTTCATGTGTAAATATATATATATATATATGAAGTTCAATGGTATTTTCAAAATATCTGAATGTGGGTTCCTGATAAAAAAAAATTTTTTTTTTGCATCAAATATTTGGATAAATTGTATTACTATTTAAGAGAAAGTGTGTATTTTAAGTGCTGTATGTAAGTTTTCACGTATTATTGGAATTAGTCATTTGATGTGGTAAAACAATCATAGTATGTACAGGCACATCTAAAAAATTAGAATATCATGAAAAAGGTCAATATTTTTGTCACTCATTTTAGAAAGAAATTATATAGATTCATTACACAGAGTGAAATATTTCAAGCCTTTATTTCTTGAAATTTTGATGATTATGGCTTACAGATAATGAAAACCCCAAATTCAGTGTCTCAGAAAATTAGAATATTAAAACTTTTAAACTTCTTTTGCATACGAGACATTTGGATAGTGCGGCATGATTAATCGAAATAAAAACAAAATCGTGATATGGATTAATGCGAATATTACATGCCTAATAATGTTTATTGATTGTCAAAATAAAAGTTTGGTGTTTTAATGTGTAAATTAGGACAGCCATAAACACTGGTATTGTAATTTTACAGTTTCACCATAAAATAAAATTGAATATGATTATATATTTTTTTCTTACATTTCTTGATTTGTTTACTATATGAATATTTCTTTTTTTATTTTGTTGTAATAATAATAATAATATATTAATTATAATAATTTGTATTATTATTATTATAGTTATATATAATTACAACATTTGCAGCCCTACAAACAAACAAAGAGAAACCGGGGGTTCCAAAACATTTGAAAATATATTTTTGTTTATATAAATGTTGCTATTCATGTTTAACTATGTGAGCTAGATTATAATAAACATGATACGTTTATTGAATAAGTCTAGTCACTAGTAAATTAGTTTAATTATGTAATTGGTGAATTTGTTTGCACTTTCTGTAGCTCCGGCATCGGTGACAGAATACAGTGAGCCTAAATTCCAGTTCTCACCTACAAAACTGAACGACACGCTCTTCAGCCCCAACATGACAACAAGCCACAGCAGAATGGTAAAGTCTCACACACTGTGCTCCGCAGCAGGATTTATACTGTACTGCTTGACAACACTGAATTATGATTGTTGAATATTTAGCGTTTCATTGTCACGGCAGACACGTGCTTGGTTGTGCATTCTGACAATTTTGTAACTCATGTATTTTGATATTCAGCAAATTCACTAACTTTTAGTAGTATATTACTAAATTGCAATAAAAGCCTTCTGCTAGATGGACTTTTTCATAATTGATATTTGGCCGTTTTTGATGAATTTGATATAAGCGGAGCTTGATGTTTAATTTCTTCCCAAGGGACACATGTGATCCTGATTTGAAAAATGTAGGAGCACATTAAATATCTTTATGGATGCAATGAAAATGTAATCAAATAATGTGCTTTTCATTAATAAAGGATACAAGGAGACATTTACAAGCAAGTTTAATAATTACATAACAGGCTGTTTAGCGATTCCCGTTTTTCCAGCCCCAAATTTAAGACTTCGTAAAATGATAAAGGAAAACGATGTTTAATTATACAATTTAAGATAGCATAAAATTCATAAAACTTACTTGTGCTCCTAATTACACTTTACAGTTCGCATACATCCATTTTTAGTCACAAACGCGAGTGAAATGCTTTCAATGTCGAATTCAGCTAGTGTGACCTAATATATAAAATATTGTAATTATTAGCCTTAAATGTATTTAAATTAATAAGTGTAAATTCATTATAATCAAATCAAATCACTTTTACTGTCACATCACCACAGCACATGTGCCTTGGTGAGTGAAATTCTTGAAAGCGTGCTCCAGACAGTGCAGAAACTAATTTACATATAGACAGTACATACTTACAGACGTACAGAATAATTATACAGAGTTATTGTTGAGTGAATCTCACAAAGACAGGTACTGAACATATCCAGGTCACATTTACCCTTAACGACTAAATATATAGGCTATGTATTTTTTATAATTTAAATTAGTCTCTCTCTCTCTCTCTCTCTCTCTCTCTCTCTCTCTCTCTCTCTCTCTCTCTCTCTACACACACACACTATTCCCATTAATCTGTTGTGAAAAGTAGTATTTTAATTTTAAACTTAATTCATTAACAAAATTAATTGTTTTGGACCAATATATTACAGTAATTACATTAAAAGAAAATCATAAGAGTGTTTAAAGAATTAAAGACACATTCAAAATTAAAATATCGAAATGTATTACAGTAAATAATTTTATTTTTTTTTTATTTGCTTTACAGTATTTTATTCATGCAAATATAAAGTATATTTGTGGTTTTCATTTTAGTTTATAATATGACCGCGCATGATTGTGATATTCAGTCTCATTGCATTATCTATATTATATTTTATATTCAGTAGCATTGCATTTCCTTTGCATATTTAAGTTACATCTGTGCACACTCAGAGCACAGCAGTCTATGGTATTGTGTTATGAAACAGTTTATTAAACCAAGCTGGTGGCTGTTGTGGAGAAGAAGGGTGGTGGATCATTTTTTACTCGTTCTCTTCCCTGTGTGTGTGTATTCTTAAACCAAGAGTATTTTTGTTTATGCAAAAACATTGCAGCGTAATACTTAAGAGTGTGTTCGGTGTGCTCGGTGGATTGCCATGCAAACATTACTTTAAGCTGCCTTTTTGAACTTTTGTGTGCATATGTCAGTGACATGAAAAATATTTTATAAGTTAAATTGCATTGCAGATTGCAGAATTACTGCAAACAAAAATCATAATTAAATGTTTAATAAGGTTATTGCTTCACCCAAAAAATGAAAATTAGCGAAACCCTCAGGACATCCAAGATGTAGATGAGTTTGTTTCTTCTTCATCAGAATTGGAGAAAATAAGCATCACATCACTTGCTCAGCAATGGATAGTAATGGATCAGTGAATGGGTGCCGTCAGAATGAGAGTCCAAACAGCTGATAAAAATATCACAATAATCCACAAGTAATCCACACCACTCCAGTCCATCAAAACCAGTCTTGTGAAGAGAAAAGCTGCATGTTTGTAAGAAACAAATCCATTACTGATGAACTGGAGTGGTGTAGATTACTTGTGGATTATTGTGATATTTTTATCAGCTGTTTGGACTCTCATTCTGACGGCACCCATTCACTGCAGAGGATCCATTGGTGAGCAAGTGATGTAATGATAAATTTACATTTTTGGATTAACTATTACTTTAGCCAGAATACAGATCTTTATGGGGAAATGCTGTTCATGTAAACAAACTTATTGCAGAGCAACTTTATTATGCCCTACACAGGGCTTAAAGTTCTCCGGCACCGTGCCGGATCTCCGACGTGTCGGCTGTGAAAAAAAAAATACCCCTGATAATCCTACATAAAAAAAAAAATATGAGTTTGCGTACCAATCGTATGAGAGGGACACCGCTTTCACTCTCAACCAAACCAACATTACTAGCCAATCAGAAGTTGTTGCCTCTTATAAACACGAGACGTGAAATAGTATCCAGAGCTGCAGCCCTGATGAATGGAGAAGAAGCCTCTGGATCTCGAGCGCGACGTGATGAAAAAGCTGCGAGGCACAATGGTCAGAGATGTCACTCAAGCACATCTGAAAACAGTGTGCATTATCTCACTAGATTTGTTACGTAAATCATTAAGAAACCTATGCCAACACAGGATAATACATCAACATATTTTTATAAGCGATTTGTTGCACATCGCAATTTCAAAATAAAAGTTTAAACCCTCGCTCTGAGTATGCATGTACAATTAAATGCATTTAAACGTCATTGAATCACGCTGTAAAGTGAAACAACACCAGGCCGTTGGCGCCCTCTGCTGGTAGGCTATTTGTTATAATAATGGTTTAAGTTGGTTATGTTCATATTATAGGCATATTGGTGTATGGTTCAATAAAACCATGTAATTACTTGGTTTTTATACTTAATTTAAGACTATTATTATTGCCTATTTGTTAGTTTATATGTAAATATAGTCATATTAAAGCCTCGTTTTCACTTAGGTCTATTTCAGTTTACTAAAAAATATCAGATTACTCAATTGTCAAAATAACAGTATTTGATTACCAAAGTAATTGTTAGTTACAGCCCTAGATTAGTTAAAACATTTCAAAATGCAACTGCATTGTTTACTTTTTGTGATTAAAAGACAACATTTATGTCATTGAAAATGTATTTAAAATAGTATTTAAATATTGTGGACCAGATATCTGTATTTTGTCTCATCTCGTGAGGTAAGTACATTGTCACACTCCTAGTGTCGATAATCGGTGATATAGCTCATAATTTTCCAAGTGATATAGCTTTCATTCTTCAGGTCAATCACAAGGAATAAGGAAAGTGATAACTTTGCCATAGATTCCTTTTTAAATGTTAAAGTTGCCACAGTCATTGCATTCTTTGCATGTGCTGCACTTTATTTGTACCAATTTGTTGTATTAGTTTATTAATCAGAATTTGAAAGATAACAATGATGTTGTTTGATAAGTGAGATCTCTGAATTTAGTCCTTGAAAACCATAAAGTAGTGCTTGGAAAGTCATTGAAAGTCCTGGAGTTTAATTTTACCGTATCTGTAACCCTTTTAAGTTTCCAGTTGGAGCATTTTATTGTTTTTGTTGTTATTAATTGAACTAAACTGTAGTTTTCTCCTTCTGTCCCCTCAGAGGCGGAAGTATTCAAACTTCTCCTCTCCAGCCATCCTACAACATTTCTAGAGCCTATCCCCTCATTAAGCAATGCACTCACACACATTTATATGAAAGCAGGCTTTCCTAGTATTCTCTCTCCTTCCATTCATAGAATTTACCATTATTTCTTTCACAGAACAACAAACTGAACAAAATAATTTGAGTAGTCTGAGCCTTAGTTAGTTTGTCATGGAAAATTCACTTCGCTGGTTCGAATCCTATCTCACTGTGTTTTTTTTCCAAAGCACATTATTGTTTTCTTCTTCTCCACATACACTACATCACTGCCAAACAGGCACATGGTTTCTCCTAACCCTGCGTATCTCTCATTTCGTGTCCAACGGTCACCCCCGAAACCATGGATGAAAGAACAACCCCCACCCGGGCTTCTTGTCCTCCCTGCCAAAAAGTTCAGATTCAGCTCAACAATAACCCCATCAGGATTTTGTTTTGCTTTAACTGCCTACATGTTTCATACAACATCAGAAAGATCAGGCCCTTTCTGACAGAGCATGCTGCACAACTTCTTGTCCAGGCCCTGTCATTTCTAGGTACTACTGCAATGTTTTGGCTGGATTTAATTTTTGTGCAGCGGCACGACTTTTCACAAAAAGAGCACATGTTACACCTCTCTTTGTCTCCTTGCAGTTCCAGTGTATTGCTGCCTAGTGATTTTTAAATGTGATTTTCTGGATTTTTGTTGTTATTCTGTCTTTCACTACTCAAATAAACCTACCATTAAAATTATAGACTGGTCATTATTCTTTGTCAGTGGGCAAATGTACAAAATCAGCAGGGGGTCAAATACCCCCCCCCCACACACACACACACACACACACTCACACACTATATCAACATATCATGAAGTGAAGGGTTAAAGTTAATGATTTACAGTAAAGTCTCTAATTAGCAGGTGTGTTAATGACCACTTGTCAAAGAGAAACACCCCATCACAATATGGCAGGGAAATAATAGATTGTGTCCATATATGACCAGTAAATCATTGATTTTATATTACTTAAATCAATCAGAGCTGGCTGTGTGATTCCAGGGAAAGAGTTCAGTAGTACTGTCAATGGCAAATAGTAAGTAATGCAAAAGTAATGCTATTCTTATTCTTAATAGCAAGTAAAGGATACACATCAGGATTATTATAGTTTACATAAAAATAAAACCATAAAACAATTTTATGTTGCTTGAAACATAACTTTAACTGAAATAAAGTACAAAAACGTTAGCTAGTTGTCAAGGCAGCATTTTTTTTTTTTAGTTTATATTAATTTTCTAAAATAACAAAAATACAATACAAAATAATACAATATATGAAACAAAAAAATTAAATGAAAAAAACACAAAATAAAATTACTAAAATTTTACTAAAATTTAAATGAAAACAGAAAATATAAGAATAAAAACGAATTAAGCTAACTAATAGTATATCAGTTATAATAAAATAACTAAGGTACACATATATTTATGCATGTTTGGAATTTTGGATATAAACTAATATATAATTCATGGCATGTGAAACATCGCTTTTGCATGTAAAATAATGCATGATAAATAATGTAGACGGATATAGTGTAGACAAACATAAAATGCTAATGTGTTTTTTCTCTCTTTTTTTCTTTTTCTGCTCATTGAAAATCTGTGTCACTCTTTAAGCATTGACATCCATTTGCAGACCATTTGTGAATTAGCACACTCAGAACTCAGCAGGCTTCTGTATTGTGATTTGAAACAGTTTATTAAAATAAGAACGCTGTTGGAACAGTTTGGTTCATTTTGCAGTGTGTTCCCTTGTGTGCTCATTCTCTTAAACCAAGAGTATTTGTAATCGAGCTGATTGCCTTCTAGCAATATACTCACTTACACTTCATACAAGTCTTTTCCTGTGCCTCAGATATTCTTTCTTTCTCTGCATCTTGATCATTTCTGTAACAGAAATCCAAGAGCTCGGTCAGTGCTCCGCTGGATCAGAGTGAAGGAGTTATTACACCACTGTGCCCTTGAGCAAGTTACTCACTGTCCCTGAGAAAAAGCATCTACTCATTAAACAGTGCAAAGTGGTTTAAATCAGTATCTAGTAGTTTAATATCAGTATTAGTATTAACATAATGTAGGTAAAGTGACTTTCAGTATAGCATTGGATCATGCTCCAAGCATCCACATATTGTTTACAGTACATATTGTAATCGGTACAGACAGTGTTTATGCTTATTGGAAACCAACCCATGTTTAATGTTGTCTGGATTGTAAGTTAATTTTGTTTGTGGTTTTTTGTTTTTCGGATTCGGGTATGTCACTCAACCTGTCCAAATACTGTAGTGTTCGATTGAAGGCACAACATTTGACGTCAACAGATGTTTGCTCCTCCCTTTCACAAGTCTTTCTTTCCCCGCTCTGCGTGACTGTGGTAAAGGAATATGCTGAGTTAAATGTTTAAGCTCTATCATTACCATTACCGCAGAAAATAATTTTGATTGTCACTCAGTTTGCAAAATCAAAAGGGAAAGAAAAGCAGACAGTTAACAGCACTGTAAATAGAATAGATAATGCAACTTGAGTTTAAAATAATGCATCTCTGTTTTGATAGTACAGCCCAAAATAATGAGCTCAAAAATGTGAACTTCAGAAGTCATAAAAAAATAAATAGATGCTTTAACAAAGAAAAAAAAATGGGAGCTTCTGCCACGGAATAAAAATAAAATAAAAATAAAATTGCAACTTTTTATCCAACTTTTTTTTTGCAATTGGACATTTACATCTCACGATTAATAACTCGCAATTGCGTTCACAATTCTGAAAAAGTTCTAAATGACAAGATTTAAATTTAGAATTATGAAAAAAGGATGAATTTCAAGATATAAACACAGACATGAGAAAAATGTCTGAGATATAAACTCACAATTTTGATAAAAAGTGTGTAATAACTCACAATTCCGAGATATGAAGTCTTACAGTTTTTTTTTTAATTGGTTTGGTACTATTTTCATAACTACGGTGTACATTTTCAAAACTCTTGATCACAATTGTAATACCACCAGTCATTCTTTCGAAACCTGATCTCATGATTTCATTGTAGTTGTACATATTATTTCCTTCCACATAATCATTGTGATTATGTATTGAGAACATTTGGTTTAATCCCCAAAATACAACAGTAAGATCTTTTTTCAACTTAGTACTTTTAACAATCAGTTACTTCAGTAGCAAACAATACAAAGTATCTTGCATCATCGCCCTCGATGCTGAATGAATGTTACTGTACTGTAAAACTGTATACACAGCCATCATAGCAAATGTTACACTTATGTTCAGACAAACTGACAAAAGCTATGTAAAAAAAAAAATATTATACAACATGAAAATGTGATCAGAGGACACATCAAGTCATTTACATACGCAAGCAAAAAAATATTTTATTTTAATTTTAGTTTACAACAATACTGTTGTTGCATGTGAAAAACAAACAAACAAACAACAAAAACAATAACCTATAAATGTAGACCTGAAATTCACATTAATTATCTTCAACATTTGGCCATAAATTCTCATCAACATCACAGTGAATGTATTCATTGTTCAGGCACCGCGGGAAAAACCTTCTGGCATGTCGAATCCAGGCTTGACATTTCTCTGCAGTTATATCACCACAAGCTTCAACCATGGCTTGAAGAAGGGTGACATGTTCATTGGGATGGCGATCATACAACTTCCACCTCCATGTAGAGAAGAATTCCTCAATTGGGTTGAGGAAAGGAGAGTATGGGGGAAGGTAGAGGGTCATGAACTGAGGATGTGCCAGAAACCATTCCCGAACCAGCTCTGCATGGTGGAAACTGACATTGTCCCACACAATAACATAAATTACATCTTCACCCTGACAGGCCTGCTCAAGCTCATTTAGAAAAGCTATCAGGTGTTCAGTTTTGTAGGATCCTAGAACTGGTCTACAGCCTACCACACCATCTTCAGATATAGCTGCACACATTGAGATGTTTCCCCCATGTTGTCCAGGCACTTGGATGGTTGCCCTTTGGCCAATAAGGTTACGTCCACGGCGTCTGGTTTTTGCCAGATTGAAACCGGCCTCATCAACAAAAATATGCTTGTGATGATTCACAGCAGCGTCCAGCTCCATCACCCTCTAAAAAAATAATAATTTGGTTAGCTCTTTTACAAATAATAGTTGACATTGTTAGTCAGTACTGTAAATTGCATGCCATACAGTACACCAATTTAGTGTTGTACCTGAGCATATTCTGAACGCAGTTGTTTCACCCGGGCATTGTTTCTCTCAAAAGGCACCAAGTGAATTAGTTTCATAGAAAGCTGGTGCTTCTTCAAAAGGCGGGCAATAGTTGGAAGGCTAATTGACGGCACTTTGGCAAAGGTGTAATTGCTGTTCTCAATAGCCTGCTTGATTTCAGACAGCCGTATGTCATTCTTTGCCCTGACCATTTCCACCACAGCTAACTCCTGCTGGTCAGTCAAAACACGTGGGTGACCAACACCAGGTTGACTCCTGTTAATTCTGAGAGGACAACAGTATGCTGTCAATATTTTACTATTACAAATTACATAAAACTGTGACAATTACATGTTGTTCTTCTATACAGTAATGCCATTACTGTAACAGTACTATATTTTAAAAGTAAAGTGAAGTTACTATAGCTGACTTACCGGTTTTCTTGGCGAAAAGTTCTGATGATAGAACTGACAGGTGACATTTGTAAGTTAGGCTGAACTAACCTGGCAGCCTCTGCCAAGGTAAGTCCTCTGTTAACCACATGGTCAGTAATGAAGGCCCGGACTTCATTAGAGATGAGGGTGCGTTGTCTTCTGCCTACATTTCTCTGAAGACCGCCTCTCTGTCGAGGAGCACCACCACTACCTCTTTCTCTTGGCCCACGTCCACCTCTCTGTTGAGGAACACCACCACCACCTCTTTCTCTTGGCCCACGTCCACCTCTCTGTTGAGGAGCACCACCACCACCTCTTTCTCTTGGCCCATGTCCACCTCTCTGTTGAGGAGCTCACCACCTCTTTCTCTTGGCCCATGTCCACCTCTCTGTTGAGGAGCTCACCGCCTCTTTCTCTTGGCCCATGTCCACCTCTCCGTTGAGGCGCACCCCCACCTCTTTCTCTTGGCCCATGTCCCCCTCTCTGTTGAGGAGCTCACCACCTCTTTATCTTGGCCCATGTCCACCTCTCCTTTGAGGAGCACCCCCACCTCTTTCTCTTGGCCCATGTCCACCTCTCCGTTGAGGAGCACCCCCACCTCTTTCTCTTGGCCCATGTCCACCTCTCCGTTTAGGAGCACCACCACCTCTTTCTCTTGACCCATGTCCACCTCTCTGTTGAGGAGCACCACCACCTATTTATCTTGGCCCATGTCCACCTCTCCGTCGAGGAGCACCACCACCTATTTATCTTGGCCCTTGTCCACCTCTCCGTTGAGGAGCACCCCCACCTCTTTCTCTTGGCCCATGTCCACCTCTCCGTTGAGGAGCACCCCCACCTCTTTCTCTTGGCCCATGTCCACCTCTCCGTTGAGGAGCACCACCACCTCTTTCTCTTGGCCCATGTCCACCTCTCCGTTTAGGAGCACCACCACCTCTTTCTCTTGGCCCATGTCCACCTCTCCGTTTAGGAGCACCACCACCTCTTTCTCTAGGCCCATGTCCACCTCTCCGTCGAGGAGCACCCCCACTTCTTTCTCTTGGCTCATGTCCACCTCTCCGTTGAGGAGCACGACCACTTCTTTCTCTTGGCCCATGTCCACCTCTCTGTTGAGGAGCACCACCACCACCTCTTTCTCTTGCCCATGTCCACCTCTCCGTTGAGGAGCACCACCACCTCTTTCTTCTTGGCCCATGTCCACCTCTCTGTTGAGGAGCACCACCACATCTTCGTTGCAGGTTTCCTCTCTTTACCAGTCTATCCTGCTCTATGTTTGGACATTGCAAAGTCTCACACACAGTTCTACTTATATGGTATCTAATAATTATTGTGATCATCAGGTGAAAATAATTAGTAATAATTGGTCTTTCTTGACTGAAAGCTCTTGCAGCAATTTGTAACTTACAAATTATCAGACAACAATTAGACAAGTTGAAAATCTATGGACATAATAAATGATTAATTGATTAAACATTAAGATCAGTTGAATTAAATGATAAATAAACTGAATGATAAGAGATGCAAATCAAAAGTTTGATAGTAATAGCTTTATGAAAGGCAGATACTGTGAAGGAAACATTTATATAGATGAAACACTTTATTTTGTGTAGTGAAAAGGATATTTTTGTGATTGTGTATTGTACGAACACAATTGAAAATATGCTGAAATGTTTGAAAAAAGTGCACTTTTGATGATCTGCTGTGATAGAAGTACTAAGAGTTTGAAAATTTACCAATTACTTGTGAAAAACAACTACCTTATTAACTATAAATAAACCGCAAATTAAGAGTTTACTGATGCCAATTTTGTAGTTAATGCCTTGTTAATAGCAAAAATTGGACCTTTAAGTGTGACCAAACATTTTTGTTGTATCATAATTATTTTCTTATTTAGCTTAAGGTGTATGCACATAAATACTGCTGATAAATATTACTTTATCTTATTCCTATTTTTCCTATCCATTAGCGCTTTATTCATCACTGCTTTTTTATTTGCCCAGACTAGTCGCAGCTTGTCCGTACGCAAGACGGTGAGAAGACAGACCCAGAAAAGCCAGTGGGAGTCTCAGATGAACTCGTATGCTCAGTCTCAGTCCAATGGGATGAGACGCGGTGGCAGTGACCCGGCCTTGAATAAGGCAGGCCGCACAATTGCCCAGCAGTCCAAGAGGAGGTCTTATACCGTGCGATGTAACCGAGCGACTGGACAATCCATGAGACGTCAGGAGAATAACCTGCCTGCCAGCACCAGCCAATCACAGGTCGCAAGCGTCTTACCTTCTCTCAGCCGATCACAGACACTTACGCAAGTCACCATGACCAAGAACAAATCAGAAGCGCTGGGGTGAGTGTGCTGCATCTGGGCTCCGTCTCAATGTAGTTTACATATGTGTTTAATAGTAGAATGTAAAAGTGCATTGGATGCTTCACAGAAACATTGTGTTTATTTTCTAAACATTAATGTTACACATACCTTTCATTTTCTATATGCTAGTGTGCTTTAAGCAAAGACATATTTAAAATTTACAGTATTTTTCTCTTCTGCGTTTTTGCCATATTTTGTCAAAGCTATATTTCTGTTTCTTAAACATTGTTCAGTGCGAGCAGTGTCGAGGGATCTATTCCAAACATCACTCTGGAGGAGGCAGTGAAGTATCTGTCACTATCATCAGACACCAGCCATCAGCTGTGTGGAGCTTCATTCATACAGCACCACACCTTCAATGAAGACGAAGCCAAACAAGAGGTCAGCAAACTAAAGTTTCAGTCAGAATTAAACCTGCCTACTGCTGCATCATTGGGTGCAAGGGTGTAAATTTAATCTAACAGTAGGAGGGGGGGGGCAATAAACATACCATTTCTAAAAAGGGGACACAAAAGAATACAGCCAAAATTGTACTTGTAAGATTAGATATGTGTATACAGCATAGACCGTGTTTAAATATTAGTTTGGTTCACCACGCGGTCATATTATATTTATTAAATTATTTTGCGTCCTCCACATAGTATTTTAGGCTTCGTCTGGGCCCGAGGACGTCACTTATTTAGATATTCAACAGCAGCAAGCCCACTGCACTTAATATCAAATTGAGCGAAACCCAAAACATTGGTATGCCTACAATATTAGCCTAATATCAGTTCACACACAGGCTTATCACCATGTTAGTTGTAGTGGGTGACTTACTATCCAACAGGATACGGTATTAAACAAACTAAGCTAGGTAACCTTATAATCGCTCATCGAAAAATACATCGGATATCATCATTTTTTTGTCATGACTAATTTATTAATGATCCAGCATGATCTGTATTAAACCGAAAGAATCACATCATCCAATGTTTAAAGTGAATTAAATAGCAACTTTTTAGAGAACTTTGCTCTCTCCCACCGGACTTGTGTGTGTGTGTGTGTGTGTGTGTGTGTCGGTGAGGGAAAGGGGGAAAGCAGGCAGTGGACCAAACCACTTGCCTAAGCAAGACAGGGGGACTCAAAACATGTCTAAACTTAAAACGCTTTTTTTGCATTTATATTGTTTTACTACTTACACATTTATTTTAAGTATTTGTCCATTATATTGTTAACAATACACAGAGTGGTTTACAACCCTCAGACAACCCCCCGTCCCCCTGCAATTTACGTCCCTGGTTGGGTGATTCTATTAGAAAGCCATGTCATTATCTATCTTTCTGTCTGTCCGTCCGTCCGTCCGTCTGTTTCTATATATCTGTCGGTCTGTGTTTCTATCTTTCTCTCCATCTTTTTGTCTGTCTGTCTGTTACAAATTAGGATTTACATAGTCCTCATATATATTGTGTAATTGAATACTACAAATTATTGTAAATGATTTAATCATATGTATTGTTTTGTATCACTTAAAGGTATATCGTTTGGCTGGAATTCCTGCTCTTATTCAGCTGCTGAAAAGTGACAATCAACAGCTGCAACAGACCGCCGCCACTGCACTGCGCAACTCTGTTTTTAAACACAACGATAACAAGCTTGAGGTGGACCGTTGTGAAGGAATAGAGGCCATTATGGCCTTGTTTAGAAACACTAACGTTATAGAAACACAGAAACAACTCACTGGTAAGTCATGCCGCTCTCACTCGACTCTTTCCTCTCCTTCAGCTTTTTAATGTGCCGTGTATCATTTGTTGTCCTATGATCTCATCACATCATACGTGAATGGTGTCCTCTATAGTTAAAATAAAAGAAAGTGATATGAATTGGCTTTGTGTTTGATATTAATGTGTTTATCAAAAGCTATTTAAAAAGAAAATACAGTATGAGGTATGGAGTATGACCCTTTGATGTCTGTTCAGGTCTGTTGTGGAATCTGTCCTCGGCTGAGGAACTGAAGCCAGAGCTGATCAGGAGCGTCATGCCGCTGCTTACAGAAAGCGTTGTGATGCCATACAACTTTTATACTGATACCAAGACTAACAAATGCATTGACCCTGAGGTGTTCTACAACGCCACTGGCTGTTTAAGGTGCGTTACAGAAACTGACTGTTAAATACAAGAACACAGTGACATCTGAACAAATGAGGAATAAAATAATATTTTGAAGCAAGATATTATAGAGATAAATAAGGGTATCTTAAGGGGACAAAATGGTGCCTAAATTATAACAGAAATTAATTTTTTGGGATGAATATTTGGATGATATAACTTTAAATTAAACAAACAAGTATCTCAAAATATAATAGAGATACATGTTTGTTTCAAATAAAGTTATAGTTCATCAAAAAATGACATTTCTGTTACAATTTAGGCAACCTTATGTCATTCTAAACTCATGTTGTTGTTGTTTTTTCATTGAACACACACACATTTTTTTTTTTACATTATTTTAAGATTCTGATAAACTCCAAAAACACACATAAAAGGAACAATTAGTATTATATTCCAAGCTGTATGACAGCTTATGCCATTCCACAGAAATTAACAGTACACACTATCGAATGACATAAGGGTGAGTAAATAACTTATTTTGTCAAATTCATAACCATAATTCATAACCTTATTGCTTACCTAGTACCTTGATAAAGATCAGACCACAAAGTCTATGCACATTTTCCACATTCACTTTCTTATATGGTGGCCTATTATGCTGTTTTCGGGTTCAGTGGGGTGTTTTTGGCAAGAACAAGTGAAATATAATCACACTGTATTGATCGTCATCTTTAACACCCAATAATCCCTCTTACGGGAAATTACTTAGAAACACTAAACCACCTGAGTGATGATTTATAGTTCATCTGTGCTCATCATCATGTTGTTTCATGCAAGTTTTCGTACAAACTTGTTTGTTATCGGAAGCAGATCACAAGATGTTGACGTACTTGGGTTGGACAGAAATAGGACTGTTACACCACAGACTGGCACATGTATAATCATTGTGCGGTTGTGCACAATTAATGTCTGTTTTAATGTTAAGTTCTGGTTGTGCTCTTGCAGGAACCTCAGCAGTACTGATAAAAAGCAGGAGAGGATATTGATGAGGAGCTGTCCGAGTCTTATCGACTCTCTCGTGACTTACGTTCAGACTCAATTGGAAAAGGGCGATCCAGATGACAAGGTTATCATGCTTATATTTTTGCTGCATGCTCTCCAGGCTCTTACACTACATGGGAAAATATGTGGACACTGAAACCGATGGCCCAATGTTAGAAGCACAAGGTTCTCTAAAACTGATTTGCTCTGTAATTAATAAATGTGTAAAATGATGTTGTATGCTGTAGCATTAAGATGGAAATTAGGTGACTAGCTAAACTTGTTTATTAAAAGAAGGGTGTCCACAAACATTTGTCCATGTGGTGTGTATTTTAATTGAGTTGCAATGTAATTTAAATTAACCTATTATTAAATAAGTTTAATTTTTTTAACCCTGTGAAGCCTGACATATTAAATAATAGTCAGAAATGTCAAATTTTTTGAAGTAGACTTTTATTTAAATTTTTTAATTGAACATTTAGACAAAAAAAAATAATTTTTTGTTGCATATAATATTTAATACATCAGGCTTTTATTGCTCATATAGAAAAATGTAAAGCTCATACTTGAGGAAAAACACCTACATTTTATTCAGAGGCACAAACAGAGCAAACATATGCAGTTTTTTTATTGTTAGTATCAAAACATAATGCAGTACAAAACAATGATGATTGAGAGATGAACAAATAAATATTATTCAAAAGCCTGATGATGTACTCCCATTTTAACATGACTTTTCTAAAAAAAAAATGATGTATGGATAATCAAATAAACCTAAGTTGCTTCAGTCCATTAAATGTACATCTTGAAATATTGCTAACAATATAAATGTTATTCTTATGTTTACTTGATAAAGATTTCACAGCAAAAAGACACCTGAATCATGAATTGAAGGTGGATGTTTGTACAATTATGCTAAAAGATACGGTGGCCGAGAGAGCTCAACGCGCTGCAACTTCAGAAAACACATGCAAATTAAGAAATGCGCTGCAAATCCTCACAACACATGCAGATTAAGAAATGCGCTGCAAATCCTCACAGCACATGCAAATCAAGAAACGCGATGCAAATCCTCACAACACATGCAAATTAAGAAACGTGCTGCAAATCCTCACAACACATGCAAATTAAGAAACGCGCTGCAAATCCTCACAACACATGCAAATTAAAAAACGCGATGCAAATCCTCACAACACATGCAAATTCCTCACAACACATGCAAATGAAACGCGATCCTCACAACACATGCAGATTAAGAAAGGCGCGTGCAAATCCTCACAACACATGCAATTTGCATCCTCACAACACATGCAGATTTGCAAATGCAGGATTTGCAAATCAAGAAACGCGCTCACAACACATGCAAATTAATGCAAGCAAATTGTGAAACGGCTGGAAATCCTCACAACACATGCAAATTAAAAAACGCGCGTGCAAATTCTTGCAAAATTAAGAAACGCGCTGCAAATCCTCACAACACATGCAAATCAAGAAACGCGCTGCAAATCCTCACAACACATGCAAATTAAGAAACGCGCTGCAAATCCTCACAACACATGCAAATTAAGAAACGCGCTGCAAATCCTCACAACACATGCACGAAATATCACGAAATCCTCACTAAATATTTTTATAAATATTATTATATTGCAACCTGTATCATTATTAATATCCAGTATTGTAAGGGTTAAAATGTGTGTCTGTGTCTAATTTAATCTCTCAAAATCATTCAATTTATTCAACATCAGAATCAGATGTTTTGGTGGTCATTACGAACCAAGGTCAAAGAAATATATTAATTTGTGCTTGAAATAAAATATTCTTATCAGATCAGATCCTTTGATAATGATGTGCTACACCCAACAAAGCCTTTATTCCATGTGCACAGGTACTGGAAGGTAGACCATGTCTAAATAATTTGCAGCTCGTTTCTTAATTTGCATGTGTTGTGAGGATTTGCAGCGCATTTCTTAATTTGCATGTGTTGTGAGGATTTGCAGCGCATTTCTTGAATTTGCATGTGTTGTGAGGATTTGCAGCGCGTTTCTTGATTTGCATGTGTTGTGAGGATTTGCAGCGCGTTTCTTATTTGCATGTGTTGTGAGGATTTGCAGCGCGTTTCTTGATTTGCATGTGTTGTGAGGATTTGCAGCGCGTTTCTTAATGTGTTGTGAGGATTTGCAGCGCGTTTCTTGATTTGCATGTGTTGTGAGGATTTGCAGCGCGTTTCTTAATTTGCATGTGTTGTGAGGATTTGCAGCGCGTTTCTTGATTTGCATGTGTTGTGAGGATTTGCAGCGTGTGTGCTGTCAAAACGATGAAGATGTTTTCTTAATTTGCTGGTGCTTTTTTTATTTGCATGTGTTTTCTGAAGTTGCAGCGCATTGAGCTCTCTTGGCCACCGTAAAAATACCTTATTCTAAAAAGTATAAATGATCAATAAGACAACAGAAAACATGTAGAAGATTGCAACTCTTTGATCATGTTGAAAATGCATAGTCATATATATATATATATATATATATATATATATATATTCACATGTATCATGTATGATACAGTAGGCTTTATAAGGTTAAGCATATTCGTAGAGTTTCAATGTCTACCAGAATACTCTAATAAAAGTGACTTCTGTGTCCTGGTTCTGTTTGTTTTGTTGATGTGGGAGCAGTCTGTGGAAAACTGTGTCTGCATACTTCATAACTTGAGTTACCAGCTGGTGAAAGAGGCTCCAGATCACTTCAAAGAGTTGCCTGATCCTGATGAGAAACCGAACGAGAGCAAAAGCAAAAACAGCCTCTTCAGCCCCAAGAGCACCAAGACCCAGAAGGTACGAGCTTTTCCTGATAAAATGACTAGCATGCAGGATGTTTTGGATGCTGGTCAAGGATTAGTTAACCTAAAAATAAAACTCAGTATATTCCAAACGTGGAACACAAAATAAGAAATATTACACACCTGGCGCTTTAAAAAGTGTCTTTTGAAAAGTTGCCATTTCAAATAAATGCTGTTCCACAAAAATATTAAGCATCACAACTGTTCACTTTCAGTCGGTCACTCCGAGTCACGTCGGATGACCGACGAAATTGGGATCTCGCCAGAGAGACCTATCCACTTCGAGTGTAACTAAACGAGCCAATGGACATTGTCATGCGATCATTGCATCAAGCTGCCTCTGATCACAGCGTGTGTATAAGAGGCAGCAGGTGCACCACATTAATCATCCTTTTGCTTCGGAGCTGAGCAGCGGTGCATCACTGCTGCTCTCCTATCCTGCGAGTGAGAAATAGCGAGCGAGTGCGGGCATTACAGCGCAGCAGCGGTGGTCGCGGTCTCACGGGAGAGAAAAGCAGTTCCCGTGATGACAGTCACATTAGGAGTGTGCGGTGGCCAGCTCCCCTGCGTGCTTCAGCACTGAAAAGAGCAAATTTCTCTAAAAGAGCAACACGGGTGATTGCGTTTTTTTTACAAGATGTCTTATCACCCATGCGTTTCTGGATGTGTTCGGTTTCTAGCGCCTCAGGACGGTCACAATTGCTGCCTCATGTGTCTGGGCATTCAGCACGCCGATGAGACTTTCGTGGATGGTTCATGTTCTTCTTGTGGGGACATGACCATCTCGGAGTTGCGCAATAGAATCCGCTATGTCAAACATGGCGGGTCCCTCTGCCTCTGCCGCGATCTGGTGTTCGTTCTGGCACCCGGGGTGGCACAGCATCCGGTAGAGCCGTTGGATCAGACTGAGGCCTCTGCAGAGTGGGGTACTCCACCCATTTCCTTCATTGCTCACGCTGATGACCAGATGTCAATCGCTGCATCGGAGGGCGAGCTCTCTCTCTCCGGGGATGACGACTCAGCTGCGTTGCCTCCTTCGGGTGTGGTAGCATTGTCCGAGCCAGACCCAGAGATGACGCCTATGCTTTCCCGGGCCGCCGAGAACGTCGGGCTCGTGTGGAATCCTCCACCGCATCCCGACCCTTCGAGGTTAGACGAGTGGTTTCTCGCTGGTTCTCAGCGCTCCCCTTCTTTCCGGAAGTGCATGAGGAGCTTACAAGATCGTGGAAGGCACCTTTCACTGCCCGAAACAAATCTTGTGGCTCCTCCCCCCTCACCACCCTTGAGGGGTACACGGGCATCCCCTCTGTGGAGTGGTCTGTGGCCATGCAACTATGTCCAACAGCCGCTGAACCGGGTCTCCCCGCACGGGCCTGTAAGTATTCGTCAGGCCTAACTGGCAGTGCTTATAGAACCTGTGGGGAGGCGGCTTCTGCCCTACACACCATGGCATTACTGCAGGTCCATCAGGCCAAAGCACTTAGAGACCTGCACGAGGGTGGTCACGACCTGGTGCTTCTACATGAGCTGCGTGCTGCGACGGACCTCGCGCTCCGAGCAACGAACGGGTGTGCGCATTCTCAACTACCTCGACGACTGGCTCAAACTTGCACAGTCTTACAAGCGGTTGTGTGCACACAGGGACCTGGTGCTCAAGCACCTCAGCCTGCTGGGCCTTCGGGTCAACTGGGAAAAGAGCAAACTCGTGCCACGCAGAGGATCTCTTTTCTCGGCATAGAGTTTGATTCGGTCAACCAAACAGCACGCCTCACCCAGAAACGTGCTCAGTCAGTGCTGAACTGCTTCAAGGCAGTTTTCTTTATCAGGCAGGACAGCGGTCCCACTGAAACTCTTTCAGAGGCTCCTAGGGCATATGGCTGCAGCTGCGGCGACAGTTCCGCTTCGGTCTGCTCCATATGAAACCGCTTCAGTACTGGCTCCATGGCCGAATCCCGAGGTGGGTGTGGAAACTCGGTACTCACCGGGTTCAGATTACACCGGCCTGCAGCAAAACCTTCAGCCCGTGGTCAGATCCCTCGTTACTTCGGGCTGGAGTGACCCGGGAGCAGGTATCCAGACATGCTGTGGTATTCACGAATGCCTCGGCCACCGGCTGGGGAGCCACGTACAACGGGCGCGCAGTATCAGGGGTTTGGACGGGTCCCCAACTGCGTTGGCATATCAATTGCCTCGAGCTGCTGGCAGTACGCCTTGCCTTGAGCCACCTCAGAGGGCACCTTCAGCGCAAGGACGTGGTTTCAGGTTGCATGCTCCTCCACTAGTGTCGCATCGTCGGGCATTGGCTTGTACTGCATTGGGCGACCCAAACACGCCATAGCCTACCTTTCCTCCTGTGAGGGTCACTGAGAAGCCCTGTTCAGAGTCGGCTTGAACGCCTGCCCAGTTCCCTTCGAGTCCTCCAGCCATGGCAGCATCCGGCGCCAGGAGTGAAATCTGGTGTGAGGCTAATATGAGTGCCTGTTGGGAGTGTTTTCCATGGTATTCCTATTAGAGCCGTGTCTGGCAGAGTTCTGCCATCTCTAATGATGCAGCCTTCTCAGAGACTTCCAAGCAATAGGACGACTCACGTGAGTATCACTTGGATGACTCGGCAGTGTGCCTCTTTCAAGCACACTTTCCCAGACAACTCCTCTGTTTGGGTTGCTCTAGGGACAGCAGTAATTCTGGGCAGACGCTTTGCCCAATTTCCTCACTGACTCGGACTCCGTATGTAACCCTCGTTCCCTGAAGGAGGGAACAGAGACTCTCGTCACCAGAGTTGCGGTACCAGCGCTGAGCCTCACCAGTGGCTCCTCAGCAAAAGCATGATTAATGCGGTGTACCTGCTGCCTCTTATACTCACGCTGTGATCAGCTGGATGCACGCGCCAATGTCCACCGTTTAGTTACACGAAGTGGATAGGTTTCAGATCCCAATGGTCATCCGACGTGTCTGGCAGACATACGTTTTTCAACATCCCGCAAATCAGCATATTTGATTTCTTCATGTGACACTTGATTTTCAGCTTCGATCACAGAAGCTAGGTTACTTACATATAATCCATGTTCTCATGAGTAGGGAACAAGATGCTGCGTAGCTATGACTCATTGGAAACGCCCTCTGGGTGTGCCGATTGTCTGAACCCTTATAGAATCACGCCAATTTATTGGCTGATGGCGCGGATGCCGTCCTCGACGTTCTTACGTTTCCATCCTTATACTGGCAAATGTGCCATCTGCTTCTCAGATTTCTCTGCCGAAAAAGTCCACTTGTCAGCAGCGCGAGGAGCTTGGCAGCGGATGCAACGTCTCGTTCCGAACATGGGTTACGTAAGTAACCTGAGACATTCTCTTTTATAGGTTCACTCGACATTGCATAGCTATGACGCATTGGGAACAATATACCAAACACCCCAAGCTAAGTGCTGACGTATCTGGCCTGATGATGAACCAGATAGCATCTATGACTGGTTCAAACGGACAAGAACCGGGAACCAGGAGCCATGTCAAGATCCAAGTTATAGAACCTGATAAAAGTGAGTGAAGAGGAACATCTTGCCCGCTATACAAATATTCTCTAGAGGGTCTACTCTATAGGGAGCTTGAGAGGAAACCACACCCCTGTAGAGTGTGACCAAACGCTGAGAGGTGAAGACCATGCACCTTGTATGCCAGCAAAATAGCTTCCCTCACCCTGTGACAAATTCTGTGCTTCGATGCGGCAAGCCACGGCATCCAGCACCAAAGCTAAAGTGGGCGGGGCCTTCTGAGAAGTGAGTCTTGACCCCCAAGAAGAGGGGAGATCAGTGGACTTGAAGCTATGGAATAGCATTCCTGATCCACCACATAGCATAGCTCTCTGGCCGAAGGCCTCAGCCTCTGGAGGAAACATGTATCAAGGGGGTGTCTGCGCACTGACTGGCCACCAAGAGGGGCGTGGTAGGCCAATAACGCCACCATGCTGACCTTCAGGGTGGAGTGGGTTAACCCTGCAGAGGAACAGGCCTGCAAGAACTCCAGAACTGTACCAATCGGGCAGTTGACTGGGTTGAGCTGGCGACCTCCACACCATGAAGTGAAACTTCCACTTCAGGGCATACAGTTTCTTCATGCTCCGATGAGCAGAGGCCTCAAAAACTCTCTGTAGCTAGAGGAGACCTGACGAAACTCACTGAGACAGCCGAGCTCTTGGATTGGAGGCCTCAGCATGATGACTCTCTAGAGTGAGAGGAAGCCTACTACACTCCACACACTGGGCATTCTGTGAGGAGGTTACCTAACTCGCTGGAGACCGCTTCACCCTGGAACATTGGCAGGGTTGGCAGACCGATCTCCGTTTTTTTTTTTTATATATATATATAAAAGCTAGAAAAACGGGCGGTCTGTAATTTGTAAACACCGAATTAGGCCGCTCAGCAACCGCTCGTCGAGTTTAAACGACTAGGATTCGCGGGGCTCGTGGGACCAATCAATAGAGGGCTTCCCTGAGGCGTGTTTCCAGCATGTCTATAAGCTCTGAGTAGGCCGCGGAAGGCTACGCTTCCTGGTCGCTAGGCGGGAGAGCATCGGCTGAAGCAGTCAGACGCCGCAGTGTACAAAGATTTTTTTTAGCCCAGAAGAAATCATTTAGCGTGCCTCCGGGCTAAAGCATAACAATCATATGCGAAGTCAACCCACGACTCCTCAGGCGAGAAAGGGCGAGGCTCGTCTGCTCACTCTCCATCGCCTCGAGCTCAACATCCGAACCCCAGGCGGCAGATTCACGGGGGGCATAGGCCGCTTCTGTAGCATGATGGGGAAAGACAGAACTTGAACAGAATATACATTTAGAAGCGCCGTAAACCGCATCGCACGTGTGTGAAAGCCCAAACATAAAGTTAACACGCTTACCGTGTCGTCGCTTGCGATTGAAGCGAGAACACGGCGGCGACGAAAATCCATGCACTCCACCGCGAGGAAAACATTGTTCCACAATTGCAGTTGCCGAAGTGCAAATGAAGAAGCTCAGTGAAAAAAGAGTCTGAATATCGGGCCAGAAAAACCGCAACAGAGAAGAGCTGATATGGCCACTTCGTGAAGGCAGATAAATCTGAGGAGCAGATGGCGCGTTTGCCAGTATAAGGATGGTTGACGTAAGAACGTCGAGGATGGCATCTGTGCCATCAGCCAATAAATTGCCATGATTCTATAAGGCTTCAGACAATCGACGCACCCAGTTCCCAATGCGTCATAGATATGCAGCGTTGAGTGAACCTATGAAAGAGAACAATATTACTGGTTTTGCTGTATCTTTGATGAAATAAATGAAGCTTTAGTGAGCATAAGAGACTTAAAATACACAATCTTACCGACCCCAAATTTTTGAATGGTAAAGTTTGAAAATATATTCAAATATTACCGTTCAAATTTTTTATATGTTAACAATTTTTTAACATATGTTTCTCTGAAAAAACAAAATTACACAAAATTAAGACATGAAGGTGAATAAATGATGACAGAATCTTCAATTTCGGTTGAAATCATCCTCCAACCAGCAGTACTTTTTTCACCAGCAATGGACCAACATGGACCAACATGGAAATTTATTCCATTATTATTAAAGCTGGTCTTTTCATATTAACCACACAGTATAGTTTAGACAGCAGTTTCAAGTTGTCTGAGTGTTTAAAAGGCCTCTTCAATACATTCACAGTCCTTTTGTTATCAGGAGTTCAACTTTCCAGCCATGGAACAGGACAAACCTGAAGGAGTAGGTCTGTTGTATAACCAAAAGTCTCTGCAGATGTATCTGTCTCTGCTGGGCTTAAGTCAGAAGGAGGCCACTCTGGAGGCGTGCTGTGGAGCCCTGCAGAACCTGACCGCTTCAAAGAGCCCTGTATGTACACTTACTGGAAATACTAACACAATTGAACTTGAGGAACTTGTTGTTTAACTTGTACTTTTACCTCTGCACAGTTGTCCACTCTGATGAGTCAAAGCATCATACAGAAGCTGCAAGGCCTGCCTGTCATTTCACACCCGCTGAAATCAGGAAACCCTGGCCTGCAGAAGACCGCCATGTCCTTAGTGGGCAACATGTCCCGGGTGTCATCTCTGCGGGGTACTATGGGTAAGAGTCTTTTGTAACACTCAAGATGAACTATGAAAGAGTGATGCGCATTCTGGGCTGTAGTTTGCGTTTGCTTGTTGCACAGGAACAGACAAGAAAATGTAGTTCATTGAGAGTGTGCTGTAAGTCTCACATTTTATTTATTAATTTCTTAAATATCAATTTGATTTACATTATGTATACAAGAAATGCACAATATATTAATGTAAAGGAAATTACCTAAAATATGTCACGTAAGTGTGGATATTGCTGTTTTTCTTTTGTTTTCATATACACTCACCGGCCACTTTATTAGGTACACCTGTTCAATTGCTTGGTAACACAAATTGCTAATCAGCCAATCACATGGCAGCAACACAATGCATTTAGGCATCTAGATGTGGTGAAGACGACTTGCTGAAGTTCAAACCGAGCATCAGAATGGGGAAGAAAGGGGATTTAAGTGACTTTGAACGTGGAATGGTTGTTGGTGCCAGACGGGCTGGTCTGAGTATTTCAAAAAACTGCTGATCTACTGGGATTTTCACACACAACCATCTCTAGGGTTTATAGAGAATGGTCAGAAAAAGAGAAAATATCCTGTGAGTGGCAGTTGTGTGGACAAAAATGCCTTGTTGATGTCAGAGGTCAGAGGAGAATGGGCAGACTGGTTAGAGATGATAGAAAGGCAACAGTAACTCAAATAATCACTCGTTACAACCAAGGTATGCAGAATACCATCTCTGAACGCATAACACGTCGGAACCTGAAGCAGATGGGCTACAGCAGCAGAAGACCACACCGGGTGCCGCTCCTGTCAGCTAAGAACAGGAAACGGAGGCTACAATTCATACAGGCTCACCAAAATTGGACAATGGAAGATTGGAAAAACGCTGCCTGGTCTGATGAGTCTCAATTTCTGCTGCGACATTCAGATTGGTAGGGTCAGAATTTGGCGTAAAGAGCATGAAAACATGGATCCATCCTGCCTTGTCTCAACGGTTCAGGCTGGTGGTGGTGGTGGTGAATGGTGTGGGGGATATTTTCTTGGCACAATTTGTACCAATTGAGCATCATTTAAACGCCACAGCCTACCTGAGTATTGATGCTGACCATGTCCATCCCTTTATGACAACAGTGTACCCATCTTCTGATGGCTACTTCCAGCAGGATAATGCACCATGTCACGCAGCTCAAATCATCTCAGACTGGTTTCTTGAACATGACAATGAGTTCACTTTACTCAAATGGCCTCCACAGTCACCAGATCTCAATCCAATAGAGCACCTTTGGGATGTGGTGGAACGGGAGATTCGCATCATGGATGTGCAGCCGACAAATCTGCAGCAACTGCGTGATGCTATTATGTCAATATGGACCAAAATCTCTGAGGAATGTTTCCAACACCTTGTTGAATCTATGCCACGAAGAATTAAGGCAATTCTGAAGGCAAAAGGGGGTCCAACCCGGTACTAGCAAGGTGTGCCTAATAAAGTGGCCAGTGAGTGTATATTAAATTCTTAAACATAAAACATTTTTACATTTATGTATACAAGTAATTTATATCAAGACCAATGAACCGGAATAAATATGTAAAATGTATTATTGCTTTTATGCTATATTTATTTATTTGTTTAAGAAATATGCAGGTAATTAATATTGAAGCTAGTTACCTAAAACATATGTCAGGTAGGTGTGATATTGTTTTTACAACATTCATTCATTCATTTACTTACTTATTTACACATTTACAATTAATTAGTATTGAGGCCAGTTACCTAAAAATATATGAAGTTTAGCTTTTTTTTTTCGCAAAATTTTAGTTGTTTGCTTAATATTTTAACAAATATACAAGTAATTATTATATTGAGGCCAGTGTATTTTATGTTAGTGTGATATTATAAAAAAAAATGTTTTGTTTTATTTTATCATTCATTTATTAAATTATATATTATCATATTATAATTATCATAGTATACAATAGTAATTATGTATACAAGAAAATGTAATTAATATCAAGGCCAGTTACTCATGTATTACTCCTCCAGTGGAAAAAAAGCTAAATCATCAAGCTTGCAGGTCAGCAAAAATCATACAGAATGAAATATTATTGTACACAGTGCACTGTACTTTACTTGAACATTGCAGCAATTCATTGATCCCTGATGTCCATGATGTTCTTGTCAACCACAGCCAAGCAAATTCTTCCCATCGTCAGTGCTGTTCTGACGGCTGTGAAGCCAAACATGGTTAAGTCCGACAGCACCATCGCTACAGCGTGCCGTGTGATGCACACACTCATGCTGGCAGAGCCTGACACTGGCAAAAAGATGATCAACACCAATCTGGTCAACGCACTGAGCATGCTGAACTTAGATATGTAAGTATTTCCAAAGACAAATGCAGGTATAAAAGTGAAACTATGGCATTAGCAAACTCATGGTTGAAGTTTAGAGGGAAATAATACAACAAATGACTCTATTTCAATAAAGTTTTGTGATAGTCACCCATATATGACAGTTACTCTGTTTCTCTGCTTCTCGCAGAGCATTCGACACAGCCAGAATAGCTGCTGGAGCTCTTCTCTGGAGTATGTGGGGACAAAAAGATATCAAGAATGTGCTGAAAAAGGTAAGACTGTCTGGCCCTTGAACTACATAGAGGAGCTAAAGCCTTTCAAGATCAGGGGAATAGATGGCACAGCTTTGAAAGTCTTGCAACAATTCAAAGAAATATTAGAAAATTAAAAGTAAAATGTGTGTGTGTGTGTATGAATAGCTTTTTTTATTAAACAGTGGTTTACTGAACAAATTGATCTTTTTAAATTAATTCAAATTATTACTAAAATACAAAATCTACCTGAGCTTATGCTCTAAAACAGAGTTTCCTCAAGTGAAGTTTGCGAACCCCTGGTGGTTTGTGAGGGAATTGCTGGGGGTTCGTGAGTTGGTACATGGTATGCCTAAAGCCCAATTTATACTTCTGCGTCGAACCTACGCCGTAGCCTATGCAGAGACGCACAGGCTTGCGCCGTACCTGACGTGTACCTCTCCAAAAATCTAACAGCGCGTCAATTCTACGCGGACCGCAAGCGCTGTGATTGGTCTGCTAGAATCCCTCCCTCCGTATGGACTTGAGTTTTGTGTGCGTTTATGAGCACTGTAATATAGTTTAATGTTACACATTATTTAAAATAAAACAAAGCAAAGAACAAGTGTCTTATCATTTATTAAAATACATAGTTGTTCCATACATCAGTTGTTGTCCGTGACAAACAATGTTGATCTGGCGTGGTACACGTCCTTGTGGAGATTGAAAGAATGCCATCTTCTTCTGTTCTTCGTTGTCCCCTTTTTGTAGTTTTAAATAATGATTTAACATAATGATTTGATATTTATTTGCTGCCGTCACGGCTATAATGCTTCTCCAACGAGCCGCTTCTTCTTTGGCTTTTGCCGTGGCACTGCGGGTTATACCAGCAACATGCCTGTGGACACTGCATACTAGCGGTCTGTACTGCACATCAACGTGTACAACGACGCAGAAGTATAAATGAAAACCGACTCACAGCTTACGGCGTAGAGGCTACGGCATCGGTCCGACACAGAAGTATAAATTGGGCTTAAGAGTGTATATACCATTAACAAATTAATACAAAGAAAAAGTTTGTGCAAATAAATGTTACAGGCTTATACAAATGTAATGTAGGCTAAATGTAAAATCTTAAATACAAAAATAAGTACAAAAATTTAAGTACAAAAATAATTATCTTTATGGGAAACCTAAAATCTAATAATTACATTAACAACAGCTATGGAAATACTACTGAAACTTTAATACTGATAAAAATAAATGTTTTTAAAGTTAAACATGCAAATATGCCATTCAATTATTGAAATATTTACTTAAAATCTCAGGGAGTACTTCAAGTAAATAATTAGGTCAAAGGGGTTCGGCTGACAAAAAAGTTTGAAAACCCCTTCTCTAAAAGATGCAGAGCCCTTTTGCATTATTATAAGGTTATACACAATTAACAACCGAGCCCAAACTTAAATTGAATTACTATTTTTAAATATAATAATCAACAATCAACTTAAAAATGTATGCAGAACCTAAACATGTATGCAAACATGTAATCTGCACATAATGCAGTTTTTTAATTAACTTCTAAATTATAACATTTCTATTTCGTTGTTGAAATATAATCATTTACACAGTGGCTGTCATGACTTGTTTCATAACAGATTTATTTAAACACATTAAATAATTAAGACTTCACTAACAGGTAAAGTAAAATATAATAAGTCTAATATTTTGCGAAATGCTCTTCTCTAGACTTAATTTCTCTAGCAAACTAACGAGCTATGGACACTGATGACTTGTCTGCGGTAAATTAAATGCTACCCGACATTAAGTTTTTTGACGTTTTTCTGTGGATGAAACGCTGGATGAGCAATTACATGAGGCATGAGATGTTCATTCATGTTTATTTCACATTATAACTAGTGGTACAGAGGAAGCGATGATCACGTTCACTCATGCTCCGCGCTGCCGTTTGAACTGAAGAGTTTATACAGCGATCTGTCATGCCACATTAAAGAGCGTCAAAACAAAAGATGAGAATTTGTTCTTATCAAAAGTAACAATATATAAAACTGGAAATTTCCAATTAAGTTCCACTCGTGCAGTGATTAAAACAGTGCTGTATTTGTTCAGTACACATGCTTATGAACTGAACTGAACATTTTTGGTATGAATATGTGTACCGTTACACCCCTGTGCATTTCAAACGACAAAATAATTGCATGCACGTGCCCTGTTCACTCCAAAGTTCCCACTCCAAGGGTATAAGGATGATCACTTCCATTTGGAATTTGCCCCGTCAACCGTATGGTTCGGTGCACGTACCGTGCCACCCCTAAATATATATATATATAGGGGTGTAATGGTTCACAAAATTCACGGTTCAGTTCGATACAACACAGTGGTGTCACGTATCAGTATGTTTTCGATACGGGGGGCGGGACAATTGGTTACGTTGCAATGTTGGAAATATTTCTGTTTTAAACCGGGAAGGCGAGCCAATGGATATCACACAAGCACGCGTTTGCGCCAGGGTTTGCACACTGCAAACTAAGTGCAAGATTTATGCCAGTGAACATCTTACTCTCAGTCAATAAGCAGAAAGTGAAAGTAAAAACGTAATGACGGAGCTTTCGGCATCTGACGCCGCTTATTCTCTCAGAGACGACGAGACGAATCTACTTCAACATATGCTGATAACGGTTTAGCCTATAGCTGTTTTCATTTATTTCCTTTATATTTCTCTCGTGGCCTGTACATAGTGAAAAACAAAATGAGAAGAAACATAATTTGTGGTAAATAGGTTGTTTTTGAAAGTCGGTGCTTGAAATAAAAGCTTTTTATTTCATTGATTTTTACTGATGACTACAGTGTTAATATTTTAATTATAGGACTATAATTCATTGTAGGTAGCCTATAGCTTAATATACATGTTTTAAAAAACATTTTAATTGAGGAGTAAATAGCTTAATCTTATCCTCGCAGCATGTCAGTTATGCGGTAATTATTGCGGGGCAAATTAATTGTTCTTTTAATTTAATAATAAAAGTAACTTCATAATATTAATAGGCCTATTAAAAATTTAACAGGCCTACATTAATTGGAAATGCCAAATCCTCTTAATATTGCCAATAATTGATGTTTTTGACAATATCTCTGGCTATCGTTGATACAAGATTGTCTTTCGATGCACCCCAGCCAGGGGAGGTTATCGCGGGGCAGACAGCACGATGCCTGTTATGTCGTTTGGGCTGTGATGTTGAGCGCAGTGGCACTGATATTTCACACACTTGAATCTTTTATTTTCCAAACGTCCAATGAATCGTTCAGTTTGTAATGTGTACCGAATGAAAGCCTCGTACCGAACGGTTCAATACGAGTATGCGTATCGTTACACCCCTAATTTACTGTATATATATATTTTTTTTTTGTTTTTTTTTGGGGGGGGGTACCTGTTTATCTGACCATTAAGATTTTTTATCGCATTGCTAAATTATTTTCATTATACTGTGTAAAACAAAAACAAAAAAACTTTTTGTAGTACTTTTGATTTTGGTACTCAACCATGTTCTTGGCAGATATGTTTGATTCGCCTGTTCAATTACATAACAGTATTTGAAAACTGACATTCATTGCATAATCCATCTCACAAATACATGCACACTATTCATTGGAACTTCATTGTTAGGGTGAAACAACATTCCTAAGAAATGTTTGTTCAATGTGGTTAATCACAAGATGCTGTTAATCATTTCAGAGGAAGAGTGAAGGTGTATTTTCACAAATATTTATTCATTTTAAAAGGATGTATGATGGGAGGGCAAAGAAAAAGGAAGCAACATCTGGTTGTAAGAAAGCAGAGAAAGCAGGGTGTGGTAGTGTGCTGCTTTGAGATAAAAGAAAATCACCTGGCTGCGATCAATAATTCTGTCTGTATGCTAGTTTACACATCAAATAAGACTCTCACTTGCATGAACACACACACACTTCCAGGCCCTGACATGTACTCCACCCAACCCTGGAAGAGGTTCAGGGGAATAAGAGAGGAATCCAGGGAGACGAGTTCTTTCTCTCTGCTTGTAGGGTTTGAAGGGCATGGGCAGAGCAAACACCTTTCACACAACACAATGTGACCCTCTGACACCTACTCACACACACACCCACACAACACTCGTCTTCTGGAACATACAAACACATTCAAACAGTACACCATAGACTATAATGATAATCCACACTGTGTATATTGGAATTTCAGCAGACATGCTTTTGATCACATAAAGCTGATTTAGATATTTCTTACATCACTATAAAGCTGTCTGATCCATGTTAATCTGAGTTTTTTTCTTAAGCAGCCTTGATTTGATCATTTTAACATTTTATCATTTGCTTGTATTTCAGTAGCATGTGGATGTGTAGCTCCGCCCACACTGACATCTAATTGGTCCAAAACACACATAACTGTATATTACACATCAGATGTATGTGCTGATTTACAGTGTGGAAACATGCACCATATTTGCTATCAGCTGATATTAGAGATTTTTGAATGTGTCAATATATAATTGAATAGATATTGGATATTTGATTTAGCTCATTTCCCTGATTTTTACTTTTAAATGACCTTTGTCATCATCTAGTGCTTACTTAATGTAAAAATCTTAAAAACCTTAATAATTTAATGACACTGTGGAATGTAATATTTAACAAATCTAAAATGAAAATCCATTTTTCATACTGTAAATTATATTGTTGTGATGCAGCAATTTGCTCTATTAAATTATGCATCATTAAAACGTTCGACATTTGACTTTTTGTTACTGTCAGTATAAAATATACATTAAAGCTGATACATATATAATTTGAAAAATCTAAATTCTTATTTTATGGAAAAATTGGTTGATAAACTCAAGGTAGGAAATAAATAAATACATGTTGTTTAATAAATGACAGGCACTATATACAGTGGGTATAAATATATATATATATTATAAATTTTTTTTTATATGAACGGAAAGTATTCAGACCCCCTTAAATTTAAATTTTTTAATGTAATTTTTACAAAATCTTTGTTATACAATTGCAGCCATTTTTATAATAAAAAAGCTTTTTAAAATAAAACATTTAAGACGTTGTGGGATTTTTTCCCCTCATTAATGTTTTGTCTGGCTTTCACACAGAGTGATTTTCTCAGAAAATATTGATATATGTGATTGATTGCCAAAAATTTGAATCACAAATTTAAGAATTGTTGAAATTTTACATTTTTAACCTATTGCCGCAGATTTATTAAAAAAGTTTAAAAAACTGAAATAGTTTTCACTTTATGGTCCTAGTCAGTATGAAGCGTCAGACCCTTGGCAGCTGGAGCCAGACACGCATGTGACACTCATAGCATATTGAGTAACTCAGGTGCTGTCCATTTCTTCTGAAGAGCATCCACACTGAAATATGATGGTTTTGTGTACACCTTTTGAAAAGGACAAACGATGCTCCATTTACAGTTTAGACGTTTTATTCTTTTTCAGCAAGGGATGGACAAGGACACATTTATAAATGCTGAGACTGCTACAGCGTACCAGTTAGCAACAGGCACGAATGGACACTGAGACATGTGCAAGTGAGTGGAAAGGCACTTGCTTTTACTTTATTTATTTTATGTTATTGCCTGGATTCTGATACTTTTCATACTTTTACTTAATATTATTTATTTTTTTCAGTTCTGCAGGAAGCCCCAGAGTTTCAGAGAGCTGTCCTGTTTTCATATATTGCTGGACATTATGCATATATACAGGGTTGTCGCCAGGAATTATGGGCTCTGTGCACTGAACTTTCTATATGGGCCCCTCAAAATCGGGGGGGGGGGGGGGGATCCGTAAAATAAAAAACGTTCGTTATGAAAAATAGTCCATCCGGCTCACAAATCCGGCTCTTGAATATTTTGATGGGTCATAGGGCCTTCAATTAGAGTTAATAAATAAAACAGGACAGAAACAAATTCATGACGAATGCACCAAAATTAATAATGAATGTTTTTGTCACATAGAACTTAACAGCATTGATTTTGAGCTAGACTGCTGGAAAGTTACTGCTAATAAATTCTGTCATCATTTCTTCACCCTTATGTCGTTCCAAACGACTTTCTTATGAACAAATATTCAATTTTTTGCAGAATTGAACAAATCAATTTTTGGTTGACCCTTTATAACTTATTACACCAGGAATAAAATCTCAAATTATGTTCCACAGAAGAAATTAATTCATACAGGTTTGGAATGACATGTTGAGTAAATGATGGCTATTTTCATTTTTGGGTGAATCTCCCTTTAAGAACTTATTTGTAAATAATAAACACATACTTTGGATTTTTTATAAGACACTGATTTTTATCTTTAAGATAAATTAAATTAAAATGCATTAGAACTCCTAAACATCTAAAAAAAGAAAGAAGTTCTTGCATAGAATCCAGAATTTAGCTGTGGACTAGTAGTATAGTCTATTAGTAGGATGATGGTCACAAGAAGGGGAACATGGTTATATGGTTTTAAAAATAAATTATAAGTAATATTAAACTATAAAAACTAAACATGAAGAAAACATTTAAATATTCCCCAATATGTAATAACACTGACATTTATAATAAATCAATTTCTGCCAACACCATTGATTTTTGTAGTTTAACCGATGTAATTGAACATGTGTTTCAAGTACATCGTGTTCTGTGGCTCAGTGTTAGAGCATTGCGTTAGCAGCGCAAAGGTGTGGGTTCGATTTGCCAGGAATACATGAATTGAAAAAAAAATCCCTTTCTGGGATTAACGGATGATGCAGCTCTTGTGCTGCTAGTACAGGTCTGTTTTTAGTACTAATAGCACATCTATCACGGGAAAGAGTTTGTACACTTATGATTAACAAACTTGCACTACTGTCCTGCAGAGCATCAATTTCACTCGTCTTCTGCTGCGTTCCTTCCCTGGTCCTCCTGTGCTGTATATATCGGGATCATAATGCATGTTGATAAAGCTTTTGCACTTTGAATAGTTGTCGGTTTCTAAACATGCTCTTATATCGCAGTAATTATAACCCTTCTGTATCAATGCACCACTTTATTCTTCTCGATGTCCACTTAAGTTGTTCTGAAGTAGAGTTAGGAGTGACACTTTTAAAAACCTTGAGTGTTGAAATGTGATTGGAATAATGTCAGTTGTTGTATTAATTTTGGCAGAAAAAAACATATGCAAGTAAGTGAGATGATTTGATTTGATAAAATCTAAATGAAAACCAGAGTGATTCATCATTGGAATGCCTTAATGAACTTGCGGTTGCATTCGCAGCTCTGGATGTTTTGCCGCCTTCAACTTAAGTGGCCTTAAACTCAGTTCTCACCTGCTGTAGAATCAGAACCACCTTAAACTTTGAAGTTCTAATGGCAGTATTTGTTATTTCTGTTTTACATTGTTAGCCACACATAATTCTACTGTAATTGCATTATATGAATAGGACTACGCTCAGTTTGGTATATATGCTGCTTTAGATTATGTTCCTTCTTGGCAGTGTAAAGATGTTTTTGGACTTTTGGGTATGGTTTCATTTTAGGAGTTGTGATGCTAGATGCATTCACTTGAAATGGGGTGAATGCATCTAGAATGTTGAATTATAATGATGAAATATTGCTGTATTTAGAAAAATGAAATCATATTTTTGTTTGTCAATTGGCTGCTTAGAGCAGTAAATGCAAACTGGATTGTTTTCTAGATATACGGTAATATCATATTTGATTGACATCCTTTTTTAAACCAAATGTGCCTTTTCTGTGTGCTGTTTACTAAATGTGTGTGATCTTGCATTTTTTGAGTATTATTTTTATTTGACGTTTGTTTGGCTGGAATGTTTCAAATGTGTCTATGCTTGTGGGAAAATTGTCAAAAAGCAAAATAGAAACAACAAACAGAAAACTAACAAACAAAAGTAAAATATTTTTGCACCCAAATATGAAATGTGGCTGTGTAAAATTAAATTGCATCTATATGACCAAAATGTCTATTTTAATCTTGCATAAGAATAAAAAATAAAAGTGCAATGCAGCAAGAAATGCTTATGGTGTGTTGCTTTACCAGAATTTTAACGGTGTATGTAAATGTAATGAATTTGTGATATTTATAATAATAAATAGGTTGTCAGTTATTTACAGTTAAAGCGATACATACTGTACATTTAGAGTGTGAGTGAATATGGAAGCTGATTATTGAAGAAGAAAACCCCTCTCATCCAGATTCACCTCAAATCAATCATTATGATAAATATGGCCTGTTGGCTGACAAGACACCTCTGATTTTATTTAGAGGCCAAAATATAGTTGGCATTAAACAGATGTTAAACCTCATACATATGTCTTCATTGTACAGACAGATTATTGAAAGTCATTTCCCCATCAGAAAGCAGACATTTATCACTTCTCGAGAAAGCAGTCATTAAATTATCTTGTTTTGTTTACCCAAGATCTCCACCCTATAAATGAAGCGACGAGCCAGGAGATGCTTTTATGAGTCACACATTCCACAGTGCAATTATAAAGTTCCTCCATCCCTGTCACAATATTGGAAAGCTTAAACTAGACAGCAAATATTTGCATATCAAGAGTCCTTTTTTAGTGCTGCGTTTTGTATGCTCTGCTCATAATTATTAGAATCAGCATTTTGTGCAAATATTACTTTAAAAACGTAATTGTTCTCCACTGAGTTTTGTTTAGATGGGCACTTGTAAATGCTCAAGCAGAGAGTGAATGTAAATAGCAGTACAGTGAGGGTTCATAAAGTATATCTGTTCCTGTGCTAAATGTTAATGTGCAAATCATATGCGATGAGAATCTCATGACCTCTTTGAGCCTGAAACTACAGAAAGGCCTGAGGGGACATTAACAGAAAGCAGCTGGGTGTCTTAATTTGCATCATATGAAGATGTTTATTGCCTTTTATACTGAACGTGAATACCTTTCTTAATTATTTCTTATGTGTAATTATAGTTAAATACGTAGTGCATTTACATGAAGATTTAAAATTCAGTTAAAGATAATTGGGCTCCACTTACTGAACTGAACGTGCAGCATGAAGCGCTTGTGACAGAGTACTGAGTGGTTATGTTCTGAACATGGCCAATGTTTTGCATTCGTTCTGGCTTCATGGATAATTAACAACCCACTATTTACCATCCAATACACTGCTAATGGATAAAATCAAGTCCAGCCTACTGTACATTACATCCCACTGAATATCTGGTTTCACCCATGCATTTATACAAGTCAGTACTTCGACAGTTCTGAATTAAAAAAAGAGAAATAAAACAGATCAATTTCTCATTTAAACCCTCAATGTTTTTTGAAAGGTCACTTATGCGCACCAAGGCTGCATTTGAAAAAAATACAGTAAAAACTAATACTGTGAAATATTACACAGTTTGAAAAAAATATATTTTAAAATGTCATTTTATTACTGTAAAGCAAATCTGAATGTTCAGAATCATTACTCTAGGCTTCAGTGTCACACAATCATTCAGAAATCATTCTAACATGCTGATTTGCTGCTCAAGAAAACAATTTTATTTTTTCAGCAGTGTTGAAAAACTGTCGTGATGCCTCGATATCTATTTAATGATTCTTTGATGAATAGAAAGTCCAAAGAACAACATTTATTTGAAATAAAATATTTTGTTAACATTGTCTTACTATCAGTTTTCATCAATGTAATGCATCCTTGCTGAATACAATTATTAATTTCTTTCTGACAACAGTTGTGTACACAAGTTAACGCTGCTTCATTTTCTCATTTTTTATTTTGCTCAGTCAAAATCGACAGTGTTTATTCAGTGAGGACTAACTAAACGCATCAGAATCTACTCTACACAGCTCTCCTGGATATTCTCTTTGTGTCGAGTCTGTCTTTCAGCACAGCATTCACTTCCTGAGGCCTCTCTTGGTTCTCTTTGACCTGTAGAAGAAAAAATAATAGCCAAGAGCCTTTAGTTTAACTCACAGCTGGAAACCATGGTTTGTTTTTAATTCAAATTTAGGAGTGCACTAGCATAACCTCAGAGCTAATGGAAACCGACTACAAATGCAAGAGTTTATCATTATGTATTTCTAAGCTAACACAATAGTCATATTCTAAGCAATAAATACACAGCACATACATCTTAGATGCAATAGTCATTTTTTCACTCAAAGGTGCATTCAGAAGTTTGGTGCTAATTTAGAAAGTTTGCACATTAAGAAATAAACTGTTTTGTTAAGATTCATCTGAACTGTGTAGAATGAGATGAAGACTGTACTCATAATATACTCTGTAAAAAGTTTTCATCAAATACGATGTGCCCCACTTCATATCATGACATCACCGTTGGTTCACAAAACATTGAAGAAATGTATCACCACGTCACATGTTCAAACACAATCTCAAATACAGCAATTTGATTGGCTACTTTGCATTTTGATGGCGCTGACCACGGACAAACGCTGAGTTGGCCGTTAAAGTCCCATGAAATCAAAATAAAATTGTTTGGATTTTAGTGTGCATATGTTATCCTTAACGTTTATCTATAAGATGTGTGCTCCAAAACAACGACAAAATTACACTATAAATAGACGCTGAAGCCGCAGCTGAGATCAGTCACTTTTCGCAGAGTAGTATTTCCTGTACAGTGACTGGCACGTAGTGCACAATGTAGGCGATAGGGAATGATTCAGACAGTGTAAATATCCTTTCGATGGGGGCACATGAGGTCTGGTTTCACATTGTGTCAAGCGAACCACGGCAACACACATAGTCTGATCCAGACTTTGGCTCTGATAGCATGGAGGCGGATCATGTGCACGAGTCGGCATATGTTAAACATTTTTAAAAAACTACACAGCCTCAGCGTGATTATGATCACTGTTTTGTTTTAGTAAGAGTTTCATATTGAATCTAGGAGTAATCTAGACTTTGCTGTCATAAGCGGTCAAAAGCTGCTTCACGGAGTTCAATGGTTTAAGCCTGAGCAGATATAAATGAAACGCTATTTGCTTTTAAGAGGTGGGGCCGATCGATATGTCCCGCCCCATTGTCCTCTTTCAGTTGAAATTACTTCACCACATAGAATAACGCTGCGTGTTTCAAGGCACTTCAGTGGACTTTTAAGGCCTAAGCATACTTCACTTTTTATGTTTATGCGAGGGACAGCATACAGTGCGCATGGCGCTAATTTCATCATCAGAATAGTACATGTACCACCAGATTTCAGGTAACAGCGTGTAGATTTCACGCGTTCAGTCTAAAGGGTTTTGTCCTTGTCTGCCTTCCATAAGGCCTAACTATACTTGTTTTTTTGTACGCTTACGCTAACGTATGTATACAGTCGAATGCGTAGCCTTTCAATGTATACTCCATTTGAAGTTGTGCGCAAACGTCACCACATATGTGTATGTAACAAATATGTTTACAAATATGTTTGTTACAATATAGATATGTTTGTAACATATCTGTAACAAATATTTTTGAATTATTTTAAACCAAAGCTGAGCTGTCTCATACCCACTCGCTCATAAGTGCTTGTCAATTTGAGCGTCTGTTTTTGAAGTCTCCGCAATTTTGTTGTCGTTGTCTGTCTCTTTAGTTTAGATTTCTACTGTGAAACAACAGGCAGTGTTGCCACCATGTGGAAAAACTGATTACTGCAAAATAACTTCACTGCGCATGTGCGACCTGAGCAGACAAGCTACGCGTGGTTACAAAAATCGGGTGGTACGAGTACATTACGTGCGTACATTTCTGATGACAAAATTTGCATCACCCACCTTGTATGCTGTCCCTCGTGTACTAGCAAAAAGTGAAGTATATTTTGGGCTATAATCTATAGATAAGCTAGTGTTGTTTGGTGGGTCGTAGCGCAAAAATTAGACAATGAACACTTATAATCACGATTTACCAGCAGAGAAAACCATAGAATAAGCAGAAGCTAATACATTTAGAAACAGAGGCTCAGAAGTCAGAAGGGCCCGATAAACTAAAAAAACAACAAAAAAACAGCGTAAACAATATCATACACAAGGAGGAAGAATTGAATGATGGAGAAAATTCTGAGTAGCGCTTAAGTTGCTTGTTTGTGCATTTAGACAGATAAGGGAATTAATTATTGTGTAAACCACTCTCTAAAACTTACGTAACTGTAATTTACATAACTCAGGACAGTCATGCTGGTAGCATTGTGGCAGAAGCTAACACTAACTGAAAAAAACTGCTGAATGCACCTTTACATTTGGCCAGAATGCTTTTTAAAATATAAGTGTGCACCAATGTCTTAAACACTGTCTAAATAGGCAGCTCACTAAGTTTTGGAACTGATCTTCTATCTCTGCTGAGTAATCACGCTGATGCTGGACATGCACATGTAAATTCTGACTTTGCAGCTGCAGATTGCAACCCAAGCCTCCATTCCCTGAAGTGCTCTAGTTTTGGCTCCGACAATCGTTTTTCTGCCACAGAAGCAGCGCTGCCAGCTGACAGGACTCTCACTCTGACATGTATTCATGAAGAATTGTCTGTTTGTGTTCCATGCCAGAGGCAGGAACGAATGAGTCAGAGTTTGTTTTGAATGAGAAAGCCCTCTGGGAAGTATAGCGGTTTTAAAAAAGTAATATACCAAACCCTGAGAGAATAGTGCAGGTTTGTGTTAAAACCAAAATAATGCCAGATCCAGCTCAGTGGACAGCAATAACTAACTTGCCAATCTTCTGAGTGTCAAGTTTATTCATCTTCATGCAAATTTGATAATGAGTAGATGTTGCAAAATAAAGGAACTCAGCATTTAGTAATGAAAATCAACAATTCTATGTTTTGGTGTTGGTGGATTATTCATATGAATTTTGAGCATATGTATGGCTTATGCCACAATAGCTATTGAAACAATCAGTTTATAATTAGATTGATGGTCCAGTTGGACTGAAAAGTCTTCCTGTAAATGTCTCAATCAAGCCATTGAGCACGATCCAAAATGAATTTCAATCAGATTGAAAGGAGTGACAAACACTTGACAAACTATTGTTGTACTTTATTTACGTTATATGCTTGAAATAGACACTAGCACAATCAAAACACAAAGAAAACCGTGAAAACTATTTTGGTTGAAAATGAAAATTTGTTGTTTCAGGCAAAATTTTTGCTTGCTGAAATTTAATAATATTTGTACAGTGCATAAACATCATTGAACATTCAGCAAACTTTTGTTATACTTGCATAAAGGAAATTATATAGATATAATTATTGTTATGGCTTTTTTGTCATATTTTAGATATATTATCAAGGTAAAAATAGTGAATAGAAACTGCATTTGTGCTGAATATGTGAATCGGTCTGCAACATTTAGGGTTTTAAAACTGAATTTTCAGAATCAGAAATGATATTAAATGTATTATGGTTGACAAAAATGAGTGCATGTAAATATATATATGTAATGACAGGTACATTTAGGGGTTGTTATTTTGTGTTTGAATTTATTTTGTATTATTTTTGGCATACAAATCACATTGGGTAAATTCAAACAAAAATAGCTTTCTCGTGAATCTGGGTTGGACAGACACAGATGAACTCACGTTTTCTGGTGGTCACTGACTCTGTTCCTCAGGACATTGATCTGTAGAAAGATCCACAATCACAAATAATAAACATCTTACTGAACACAGGATAATAAAATCGTGATGATTGAGTTATAATTTCATTTTGTTTCCACATAATTACATTCAGGGAGACATTAGTTCCCTATCGATACTACACTTCGTACTGCGTCTTGTTTAAAGACAAGGCAAAACAAAATTTTCTCTGATACTGAAGCCTTTTTTAATAATGCAGTGTAACTGCATGGCCATTGCTTTGTTCAGTGTACTGAAAATGACCAATGGCTTGGCAGCAGAACTGCACAAGCCTATGGATGGGAAGCCCGCCAGAATGGGCGGGGCATCTGGCTATACAATGCGGGCATTCGCCATAGGCTTCAGCGACAACTACAAGATCTTCGCTCTACGATACTCTAAGCCTTCGCCGTTGAACGAGCCATCGCAACGGATTCAGACCTCTCTCTGCTCGGCTGACTCGCCGCTTCTCAGCAGCCCGCAGCGCCTGCAGCAGCCGGTCCACGGATTCCCTGCCGCTATCCGGCGACTCTCTTTTAAGAGCATTTCTCCAAAAAAGCAAATTTCTTCGGCGTTGTTGCAAATGCCATGCTGTTTTTGTCAATCGTGCAGGGCTCCCCTGCATGCCACTGACAAACACAGCGAGTGTGTTTCATGCTTGTGTGCCACCCATGCTCAAACAGCACTCACCGCACCGGGACGGAATGTCACCACTGCGGTGATATGAGTCTTTCCTCTCTGCGCTCGCGGTTAGCTTTCTATTCAGAGAGCAGGGACCTGAGAGGAAAAAGCAGCAGGGCAGAGGAGCTCAGCGCATGGAGACGAGTGAGCTTACACCGGCTGTGCCCCCGGGTGCTTTACTCTCTCCCCACAGAGAGTTTTCACCCATTCTCTTCACCCACCCAGACCAGCATCACTCTGCGGCTGCGAGCGATGTGGTCTCATTCGGTGGAAGCAATGTTGGCGAGATGGACGACAGCCTGTCATTGGCGGCTTCAGATGCAGAGGAGCTGTCGGGCTCGTATCATGGTCTCCTCCAGAGGAACCGTTCCGTAGCCGCCTGGATAAATGGTTCTTGCCGGGACGCCGCCAGGCCCCTCGTCAACGAGCTTCGCCATTCTTCCCAGAAGTCCATGATGAGATCATCAGATCTTGGCGTGCACCCTACTCGTTCTGCCTACGTGCCTCTTCTTCCTCCGCCCTCACTTCGGTCGGCGGCACTGAAGAAAAAGGATATGACAGCCTGCCTACCCTGGATGAGTCAGTGGCCGCGCATCTCTGCCCGCCCACGGCCATTGGCTGGAAGGCAAACGCCCCCCACCCGTCCAAGTCGTGTAGGAAAACTCTCGCTGGACGAGCCTATTCATCAGCTGGACAAGCGGCCTCGGCGCTTTACTCGGCGCAAGTGTTCCTAGCAAAACTCATCCGCTCCATGGATGAGTCTAACCCGAACCCCGCAGCTCTTAAGGAGCTGCACAGTTCGACCGCCCTGGCTCTGCGCGCCAACAAGATGACGGCTCAGTCAATCAGCAGGTCTATGGTCAATCTAGTGGTGCTCGAGCACCACCTGTGGTTGAACATTACGGAGATAAAGAATGCGGATAAAAATACCCTTCCTCGACTCATTTTTGAGTATTATTTTTATTTGACGTTTGTTTGGCTGGAATGTTTCCAATGTGTCTATGCTTGTGGGAAAAATTGTCAAAAAAGCAAATAGAAACAGACAAACAGAAAACTAACAAACAAAAGTAAAATATTTTTGCACCAAAATATGAAATGTGGCTGTGTAAAATTATATTTTGCATATATATGGACCAAATGTCTATTTTAATCTGCATAATAATAAAAAATAAAAGTGCAATGCAGCAAGAAATGCTTTATGGTGTGTTGCTTTTACCAGAATTTTAACGGTGTATGTAAATGTATTGAATTTGTGATATTTATAATAATAAATAGGTTGTCAGTTATTTACAGTTAAAGCGATATATACTGTACATTTAGAGTGTGAGTGAATATGGAAGCTGATTATTGAAGAGGAAAACCCCTCTCATCCAGATTTCACCTCAAATTAATCATTGTGATAAATATGGCCTGTTGGCTGACAAGACTGATTTTATTTAGAGGCCAAAATATAGTTGGCATTAAACAGATGTTAAACCTCATACATATGTCTTCATTGTACAGACAGATTATTGAAAGTCATTTCCCCATCAGCAAGTAGACATGTATCACTTCTCGAGAAAGCAGTCATATTAAATTATCTTGTTTTGTTTACCCAAGATCTCCACCCTACAAAAGAAGCGACGAGCCAGGAGATGCTTTTATGAGTCACACATTCCACAGTGCAATTATAAAGTTCCTCCATCCCTGTCACAATATTGGAAAGCTTAAACTAGACTGCAAATCCCCCCCAAAAACTGCATATCAAGAGTCATTTTGGTGCTACGTTTTGTATGCTCGGCACATAATTATTAGAATCAGCATTTTGTGCTAATATTATTTTAAAAACGTAATTGTTCTCCACTGAGTTTTGTTTAGATGGGCACTTGTAAATGCTCAAGCAGAGAGTGAATGTGAATAGCAGTACAGTGAGGGTTCATAAAGTATATCTGTTCCTGTGCTAATGTTAATGTGCAAATCATATGCGATGAGAATCTCATGACCTCTTTGACCCTGAAACTACAGAAAGGCCTGAGGGGACATTAACAGAAAGTAGCTGGGTGTGTGTTATTGTGCATCATATGAAGATGTTTATTGCCTTTTGTTACTGAATGTGAATACCTTTCTTAATTCTTTCTTATGTGTAATTATAGTTAAATACGTAGTGCATTTACATGAGATTTTAAATTCAGTTAAAGATAATTGGGCTCCACTTACTGAACTGAACGCTGCGCATGAAGGGCTTGTGACAGAGTACTGAGTGGTTATGTTCTGAACATGGCCAATATTTTGCATTCGTTCTGGCTTCATGGAGAATTAACAACCCACTATTTACCATCCCACTGCTGATGGATAAAATCAAGTCCAGCCTACTGTACATTACCTCCCACTGAATATCTGGTTTCACCCATGCATTTATACAAGTCAGTACTTTGACTTGGAAAATTACAGTTCTGAATTAAAAAAGAGAAATAAAACAGATCAAGTTATCATTTAAACCTTCAATTGTTTTTTGAAAGGTCACTTACGCGCACCAAGATTTTTTTTTTTTGAAAAAAAAATACAGTAAAAACTAATACTGTGAAATATTATTACAGTTTGAAAAAACATATTTTAAAATGTCATTTATTCTGTAATGCAAATCTGAATGTTCAGAATCATTACTCCAGTATTCAGTGTCACGCAATCATTCAGAAATCATTCTAACATGCTGATTTGCTGCTCAAGAAAACAATTTTTATTTTTTCAGCAGTGTTGGAAAACTGATGTGATGCCTCGATATCTATTTTAAGATTCTTTGATGAATAGAAAGTCCAAAGAACAACATTTATTTGAAATATAAATATTTTTTTAACATTGTCTTTTAGTATCAGTTTTCATCAATGTAATGCATCCTTGCTGAATACAATTATTAATTTCTTTTCTGACAACAGTTGTGTACACAAGTTAACGCTGCTTCATTTTCTCATTTTTTATTTTTGATCAGTCAAAATCGACAGTGTTTATTCAGTGAGGACTAACTAAACGCATCAGAATCTACTCTACACAGCTCTCCTGGATATTCTCTTTGTGTCGAGTCTGTCTTTCAGCACAGCATTCACTTCCTGAGGCCTCTCTTGGTTCTCTTTGACCTGTAGAAGAAAAAATAATAGCCAAGAGCCTTTAGTTTAACTCACAGCTGGAAACCATGGTTTGTTTTTAATTCAAATTTAGGAGTGCACTAGCATAACCTCAGAGCTAATGAAACCGACTACAAATGCAAGAGTTTTATCATTATGTATTTCTAAGCTAACACAATATCATATTCTAAGCAATAAATGCACAGCACATACATCTTAGATGCAATAGTCATTTTTTCTCTCAAGGTGCATTCAGAAGTTGGTGCTAATTTAGAAAGTTTGCACATTAAGAAATAAACTGTTTTTGTTAAGATTATCTGAACTGTGTGTAGAATGAGATGAAGACTGTACTCATAATATACTCTGTAAAAAGTTTTCATTAAATATGATGTGCCCCACTTCATCATCATGACATCACCATTGGTTCACAAAACATTTGACGAAATGTATCACCACGTAACATGTTCAAACACAATCTCAAATACAGCAATTTGATTGGCTACTTGCATTTTGATGCGCTGACACGGACAAACGCTGAGTTGGCCGTTAAAGTCCCCATGAAATCAAAATAAAATTGTTTGGATTTTAGTGTGCATATGTTAGCCTTAAACGTTATCTATAAGATGTGTGCTCCAAAACAACGACAAAATTACACTATAAATAGACGCTGAAGCTGCAGCTGAGATCAGTCACTTTTGCAGTGTAGTATTTTCTGTACAGTGACTGGCACGTAGTGCACAATGTAGGCGATAGGGAATGATTCAGACAGTGTAAATATACTTTCGATTGGGGCACATGAGTCTGTTGGTTTCACATTGTGTCAAGCGAACCACGGCAACACACATAGTCTGATCCAGACTTTGGCTCTGATAGCATGGAGGCGGATCATGTGCACAAGTCGGCATTATGTTACACATTTTTAAAACTACACAGCCTCAGCGTGATTATGATCACTGTTTTGTTTTAGTAAGAGTTTCATATTGAATCTAGGAGTAATCTAGACTTTGGCTGTCATAAGCGGTCAAAAGCTGCTTCACGGAGTTCAATGGCTTTAGCCTGCAGATATAAATGAAACGCTATTTGCTTTTAAGAGGTGGGGCCCGATCGATATGTCCCGCCCCATTGTCCTCTTTCAGTTTAAAATTACTTCACCACATAGATAACGCTGCGTGTTTTTCAAGGCACTTCAGTGGACTTTTGGCCTCTAAGCATACTTCATTTTTTATGTTTATGCGAGGGACAGCATACAGTGCGCATGGCGCTAATTTCATCATCAGAATAGTACATGTACCACCAGATTTCAGGTAACAGCGTGTAGATTTCACGCGTTCAGTCTAAAGGGTTTTGTTACATGTCTGCTTCCATAAGGCCTAAACTATACTTGTTTTTATGTACGCTTACGCTAGCGTATGTATACAGTCGAATGGTAGCCTTTCAATGTATACTCCATTTGAAGTTGTGCGCAAACGCCACCACATATGTGTATGTAAAAAATCAATATGTTTACAAATATGTTTGTTACAATATAGATATGTTTGTAACATATCTGTAACAAATATTTGTGAATTATTTTAAACCAAAGCTGAGCTGTCTCATACCCACTCGCTCATAAGTGCTTGTCAATTTGAGCGTCTGTTTTTGAAGTCTCCGCACTTTTGTTGTCGTTGTCTGTCTCTTAGTTTAGATTCACTGTGAAACAACAGGCAGTTTTGCCACCATGTGGAAAAATGATTACTGCAAATAACTTCACTGCGCATGTGCGAGCTGAGCAGACAAGCTACGCGCGGTTACAAAAATCGGGTGGTCGAGTACATTACGTGCGTACATTTCTGATGACAAAATTTGCATCACCCACCTTGTACGCTGTCCCTCGTGTACTAGCAAAAGTTACGTATATTTTGGGCTATAATCTATAGATAAGCTAGTGTTGTTTGGTGGGTCGTAGCGCAAAAATTTGACAATGAACACTTATAATCACGATTTACCAGCAGAGAAAACCATTGAATAAGCAGAAGCTAATAAATTTAGAAACAGAGGCTCAGAAGTCAGAAGGGCCCGATAAAGTAAAAAAAAACAAACAAAAAAAAAAACGGCGTAAACAATATTCATACACAAGGAGGAAGAATTGAATGACGGAGAAAAATTCTGAGTAGCGCTTAAGTTGCTTGTTTGTGCATTTAGACAGATAAGGGAATTCATTATTGTGTAAACCACTCTCTAAAACTTACGTAACTGTAATTTACATAACTCAGGACAGTCATGCTGGTAGCATTGTGGCAGAAGCTAACACTAACTGAAAAAAAAACACTGCTGAATGTACCTTTACATTTGTCCAGAATGCTTTTTTAAAATATAAGTGTGCACCAATGTCTTAAACACTGTCTAAATAGGCAGCTCACTAAGTTTTGGAACTGATCTTATATCTCTGCTAAGTAATCACGCTGATGCTGGACATGCACATGTAAATTCTGACTTTGCAGCAGCAGATTGCAACCCAAGCCTCCATTCCTGAAGTGCTCTAGTTTGGCTCCCACAATCGTTTTTTCTGCACAGAAGCAGTGCTGCCAGCTGACAGGACTCTCACTCTGACATGTATTCATGAAGAATTGTCTGTTTGTGTTCCATGCCAGAGGCAGGAAACGAACGATTGAGTCAGAGTTTGGTTTTTAATGAGAAAGCCCTCTGGGAAGTATAGCAGTTTTAAAAAAGTAATATACCAAACCCTGAGAGAATAGTGCAGGTTTGTGTTAAAACCAAATAATGCCAGATCCAGCTCAGTGGACAGCAATAACTAACTTGCCAATCTTCTGAGTGTCAAGTTTATTCATCTTCATGCAAATTTGA